>RJWH01000207.1:0-600000 GCA_004363575.1 Solenodon paradoxus | reverse complement strand
AAATCAGGTCCTTGAGATATATGTGGATTGTACAAGTTTAAAGACAGCTGGTCAAATCACTATTCTATCAGCTTACTTCAACAAACATATTTTAGAAACAATATTAAGCTACGCTTTTATTTTCTATAGAATTGGGAATTATTCTGCATTTTAATATTAAGCAAAATAATATTTTGAAATCTACTTGTCCTCTATATGTGCTGGTAGCTTCTAAATTATTTGTATTTTTTTACTTCTTATAAATAAAACAAAAAATCAATCTGATGACCTAGGTTCTTTCCAAAATACACAATTTTTGAGAAGTAGATGTAAATACAATTCATTTTATGACTCTAAAACATCAGGAGAACCTCAAAACCTCAACTTTTTTTTCCCTTTGAATGAATTTACTAGTATCATTTAATCCAACTTATGGATTCACTTCAGTTTACTGTGAATATGGGTATAGTCAATCAACAATGGTAGTTCAGAAAGCATATATAATTCTGACTTACATAGATCTGACCATCAAGCTAGTGAATTAGGAAAACAAAATTACTCTGCCTGTGACTCCGTCTTATATCACAGATATTTTCTAAATAACGTTCACAATATTTCATTCTCATAAATCCTCTCTAAAGAAAGTTCAAGTGAGATCACATCCATTTTATAGATACAGTAAGAGGTAGTTAAAGAAAATGCTCAAAAGTATTAGTTGACTGTTGATGGTCAGAGCTTATTTGTTAACCACTTTGCTACTGTTCCTCTAGATTTGCCACTTCAGTCTATAAAGTCAAGGTCTTTCATATGTTACTTGTTTTAGCCCCCATATTACTATTTTGGATAGATGGAGAAGAGAGAAGTATAAATGTTCCCTCTGATGAGGGAAGACCTTTCCTCTTATGTGTGTCTACCATGTACTTGAATCAAGCAACAATGCATTTTCATAAGCTCCATGGAGACTTCAAAATACTGCATGATAAATATGAATGAAAATGAATAGAAAAATACTCAATTTGCTATTTTAACTTCAGGAAAAAGAGATGTATTATTTTTGTTCTTCATAGCTATACTCCTACCCTCTCAACTTGCTCTTATTTAGGCCACAAATGTATATTTTAAAAGAAAAACACAGCTATGGAAAATCAAAGGGCAGAATACTTAAAGCTAAATATAACTACTCGTTCATTTACCCAAATAAAAAAAAACGGAATTTTTACCTGACACGTTGACCTTGCCGTCATGTCTTAGTCTTATTATGACAGATACAGAAATTTCTGCAGATGATTCACTGCATTTAAATATATCAAAACAGGGTGTTCTTTGATTTTACAAAAATTTACTCTTATTTGTGAAAGACTAACACACTACCAAGAGAATGATACATTATAAAATATTTACACAGGTTACATTTAAATATGTATTTCAACTAAGTTAATACAGTTTTGATTTCACAATATTTTCATAATTTTAATATAGCTTTCCTGTAACTAGTAGGTGAGGGGTTCATATTTTTCACATTAATATTAATTACTCATTGTATAGAGATAGGAAAACAATATATTAGGAATATATAGTGATTTCCACAAAGTGAATAAGGAAATAAGGTATCTCACATTAAGTGTTTAAAGATAAGTAAAACAGTATGAAAAAATAATAACAAATGTTGTCTAAATTAAAATAAAAGTATGCAGAAGAAAAACTAGATGCAATGTAAATGTGATCCAAAACCTCCTGGAAGTAAAAACCTATTCATTTTCAAATGGTGATATCAAAATTATCAATATACATCTTTTTAGTGGCAAAGTATTTTGCACTGTAAAATACCATTTTCAACTATCTAGCAATTAGTAGAGTTGGTAAAATTTCCCAAAGCAAAACATACCAGAATCCAGAATGCTATATATCAATTATATTCAAATTTTCCACTTTTTTTCTCTAAGTATCAGCAAAATTTTATTCAAATTTAAAAATAAAAAGAATTAAAGACATGTATAATGACTTCTGGTGTCTCTTGAATATTCATAGCTGGGTCATTATCTTTCCAAGGGCAGTATAAACTTGGATTGATTACTATGCTACCTAGTGGGCATATTACTTTAGGCATCAGCAATTAGGAAAGAACTCTAAATTGGATTTATGCCTAATAAAGTGTTCATGAAACAATCTCTTCTTAATATCACTTTTGCTCTGATTTCTGTTATTTTAGTTCAGTCTGTGAGATACTAAAATCCTCATGAGCTATTTAAATTACTTTTTCTAAGCTACACTATGAAATACAACAGATTAGCTATGCAAAAATAATTTATGTATAAAAATATGAAAATGAATTGTTTCAAAATGTTCTTTATCAAACTATAGAAGCGACTGTACTGAATAATTCTACTTTAGAAGAAGAAAATATTTTTGACCATAGAATAATTTTTGGATTACATTGGTGTGTTAAAGAAACCAACTATTCCTTTTTATCATGTATTTTTTTCACAATGATGTATCCTGAATTATAGATTAAATAACATGGTTTAGACGATGTAGTCAACCTTATTTTAAATCCTTATATATAAAATGTAAAAGATAAAACTGAATAAATTTGAGTTATTATTAATGCATAATTTGGATTATTTCAATAAATAACAAATATGTTATTCTAATACAAAAGTTCTGATTTACTTGCTTCTTCACAATTCATTAATGAAATTTGTTTAGTACAGTTCAGTTTGACTTTCTTTCCTTGACTTTCTTTTATATTTAGCATGTGAAATACTTGGACTTCATAATGCCAAATTTATAAGGCTAGAGGCCATATACTATAAAGCAATAAATGTCTTCACATAGGTGCAGTTATTCAGTTTCTTGGTAGTTAAATGTAAAAGACTGACACAAACATTAATTGCTGGCCATTAAATCAATTTACACTATTAACCTTTGACATTAAAAAGCTGCATCTATATTACCTTAGCATTCCCAAGTGTGGATTTCAGATTATTATGATTTTTGTTTTACATTAAGCAATCCGATTTGTCAATATTTATCAAAGAATAAATATATTTTGCTATGTGATACTTACACATGGATTAATGGAGGGGCATATAGTTAGACAAATTCTTAAATATTTAACTCTTTAATATTTTAATGTTACTTTTCTTCTATTATTATTTCCAACTATTACTGCTCCTACTATTCCTACTATTAATTAATGATTGTGCTAATTTGAAAATAAATCTGTTTATTTAAAAATTATTGATGATAGTATTAAATTGTCATTAATGTGAACTTTTATTTAATACTTTGCACTTCTAAAGCATTGAAAGTTTTACCCCTACTGTATTACAGTTTTTACAGTAATTCTTCAAGATATGGATTGCATTGTTCCTTTTATGTGAGCACATAAGCAATCTGCCCAAGGTCATAGAGCTACTTTGTTGATTAGCCTATATTCTGAGTCTGAATTTTAAGGTATTTCCAAAATGCTCTTCTGTCTCTATATTAAATTTTGAAATATACATAAAGACTTTATGCCTTTATGCAATATTTATCAGAATGAAACTATACTCTAAATCTAATACATATTGTCAGTCAAAAATAATTTGTGAACTCCACAAAAGGAAGGCAATGTCTGCTTCATTATTATCTCACTTCTAATTCTTTGAAAGGCAACATGAGAACAGTAGAAAGAATACTCATGCTGATTGTCCTGATTCAAATTCTAAGACCTGAATTATTGGCGTTAAGTTTGAACAATTGTTTTACTTTTCTCATTTATGAAATGAAAATAATAATAACAATGATAACAATTAACTTCATATTCTTAGGCATATTCAATAATTGCAGTATATAAATGACTGACACATTGAAAACATTCAGTATCTTTTTCTTTTTCCTTTAGTATTTTGTCCAAGGTAAATTTTTTAAAATTTTATTAAATGAAAGATATAGGCAAATAGGAAAGAAATGATAGAAAGGTAGAAGAGAGGAGGAAGAAACATTCCATTCACTTTTATTTGGTTGTTCATCTCATTTGACATCTGAGAGGAGGGGTCCGTGGGTGACAAACTCAGTTGCTTGAAATGTATGTGGACTAGGTCCAGCAGATTTGACCATTGAGTCACCAGAGAACACCTTCTATACATTTTATGATTTTAAGTCTCAGATCCAAGTCTTTAATTCATTTTGAATATATGTTTCTGTATGGAATAGTGGTCCATTTTCATTATTTTACATGTCACTTTCCAGGTTTTCCAACACCAGTTATTGAAGAGATTTTTATTGCACCATTGTATGTCCTTTGTTCCTTTATCATAAATAATTGTCCATAAATGTGTGAATTTATTTCTGGGCTCTCAGTTATTTTCCATGTATCTCTATATTCTTTTGTTTATTCTAATACCACGCATTGTGTATTGATATGCCACTGGTTTATAATACTATATCCATTTCAGGAAAATAGATTTACATCTTGATCAATGTGTATATTATATTTTTTACCATCAGATATCAATGCTATTTTTATTATTCTCAATTTGTTTGCTTGAATTTGGGGACCATGATGATTCCATTCTTTGTTCATATTTTTCAGGACTGTTTTTGTTATTAGGAGTTTTTTGTAGTTCCAAATAAATGACATTCTTTGGGTTTTGTTTTTTGGTCTTTAAGTTGGCCCATAATGTAAACTGATGTTATAAAAAACATTGACTTTTAAATTCATTATGACTTTAAGCTTTTCCTATTCAGTATTGTCTGAACAGGTAGAAAACAAAAGATTGATTATTATTCTCTCTAGTAGAAACTAGAGCCATAAAGTCCAGAGTAAAAATCATGGATTTCCTTTACTGAGCACTCAACTTTTTTTTTTTTTATTCATGGAAAATTGCATCATAATGTTTTATATGATTTAGGTGTGCATCATTGTAAATCAACATCTGTATATAATACATTAAGTGTATCACTACCAGTTCAATGTATCTTTCATCATATAATTGACCTCTTTTACTCGATTTTCCCGCACTTTGTCCTTCTCTCACTATGATCAAAGTGCAGAATTTTAAAATGCATAATATGAGGTCACCCTCACCAGAGCATCACTGTAACTAATACACTTGATAAAAGAGCATGAATTCACCAGACCTCATACCCTGTATCCCTTATTCACTGACCTAAGCAAAATTTTCCTTGGTCAAACATCTCTCACTCCACAGTAGGTTATAATTTGTCCAACATTAGTCATATTTTCAGGGATCTTCCATTATACAGTCACAATGTTAAATGATAATACATTACTCTGTCTTACTCCCTATATCAAACTCTGGATCATGTTAGCAACCATATAATTGAATACAAAATATCTGTTGTTTCAGTGATATTTAACCCCTTCATTTTGAGATTTGTATTGACTCAAAAGACGTATTCTTAAAGACAATCAATTCTACTATATATACTCTTCTGCAAATATTTGACACCCATTAATCCCTTTCTCCTTGACTCACATCATCAATTTTTAATTTCCTAAAAATAATCCCTTTACCACTGTCATTTCCATAAGCAATTATGTTCCCCTCTAAAGAATTAATTCCCAATTGAACTTCAACTGATCTATTCCTTGCATCCAATTCATACCACCAGTTTTTTTTTTATTTTGTTTTTTACCTTTCTGACAAATTCCTATTATAAATTTGTTCACTTTTCCCTAATCTATATTAAAACCATAAAGATTTGCTAAAGAAAATCACTCAGCCACCTCACAATAAAATAGATGTCTCTGCTTAGTCTAATCCAAATAACTACTAAATGGACATGTTCCTACTTGTCTCTACTTTCCCCTACTTGTTATAGGCTCAACCTCTGCCTTTTTTATTGACTTCTAAACAGGATTTTATACATTATTATTATTATTATTATTATTTTGTAAAAGCATCTAATGGAAAAAGCAGAATAGCTCTCTTTGATCCTGGGTTTGCTTCATTCTGTTGCCTATTATCATTTTCCCACTAAAACTTATTGAAAACGCATTCATAGCTACTCCCTTCACTTACCTCCCACTCATTTTCTACTCACAACTATATAAATGGAGACACCTTAACTACATACCATTAGAGAACTGAAAAAAAATATTTTCAAGAGTCTGGATATGTATGTAAAGATCACTACTAGTTCTTACCTTAATTCACTCTTGTAATCTAATCTTTTAACATGATATCATGTCCCTTTAACTTTTCTGTAAACATCACTTTCAAATAACATGAGCAAAATATTCAATAAGCTAGTGAAGAAGAGATTGCAGAGAAAAGTGTCTTGATAGCCTTGATATCTAGCTTTTTAGCATCCTTTTTTAGACTGTCTCTTTGTGGATGCTCACCTCCCAGAAAAATACTTTACATGAATTCACATAAGAACTTCTGCAAAGAGCTTCACTCATCTGGAAAACACCTATCTTCTTACAATGTTTTTCCATCTATGTTACTTATAATCATCTTACTTTCTTTGCTAGTGTTTATTACATGTTCCTCACTTCCCTTACATACAATGTTCTACTTTCTAAGTATGTAGATACATAATACAAAATTGTTGCCTTATTGGTCATTTGCTTACTTCCTTCACTAAACTTTAAGCTATGTGAAGGCAGACCATTTATTCACATAATTATTTTTGTATTCAACAGATATTTATTGTGACTAAAGTGACTTTGTATTTTGTTTTTACGACAGACCAGTGAAAAACTCAATACCTAATGTCATAATTCAGTAGATAAGACATATCCCAAGAAAAACTCACAAATGATCCAATATCAATTATCTTAAAAGCTATGAAAAACATTACAATGCATTCTTTTTAGATTTAAGGATATGTCAATACAACTATGTTTTTTCTAAACTTATTATTTTTTTTAATTTAGTTGTTCATTTTGGTTGTTCCCTCCGATCTCAAGATATGTGATGTAATGAACTTTGCTCAGCAGGAGGTGGGGAACTGAATCTTTAGTCCATAGGGCATGCCAAGCCCAGCTTATTTTTGTAGGCTATTATTTCCAAGTGATTTCATAACCCATTGTTTCAGAAAAAATAATTAAGAATAGAATTATTAGAATCATTGCAATTTAAAATCCTGTATTTTATTTCCCATGTTTAATTTATTGTAGATTAGAGAATAGTATATATTTTCTGTTTTTTCCAGAGTTGAACCTAATCTCTAAACAGAAAACAAAAGATTGTTAACATAACCTATTCAAAAATTGAAAGATATTGCGGGTTAGTTGTATTCCGTAGTGTTTACTAAGAGAATACAGAACAGATATGAAGAAAAAAAAGGCAGGAAAAAAAAAATCTCAAGAAATATTCTCAGATTATTATTAATAAGAAGAAGACATAAGGAAACCTGAGAAGAGATAAAATACAAGTTTCTGTTTTGACAATACCTCAAATTCTAAACTATCTGATATATAATCCATTTCTGCACGTGATAAAATCACCAAAATAAATACCTCTTAATCAAATTTTTGCACATTTATATTTTCTAACAGTCATTTAACATTGAGTGGAGAGTGAAGAGTAAATACTTTGTTTCTCAGGGGAGAATATGTAACATTATTCTTGCTCTGTTGTCAACTGTTCTGCAGGAATCTAAATGAATATTCATGGGTCTTTTGTTGACATAGATTCTGAAGGACACAGAAGAAACTGGAGTCAGCATCTAGGTAATAAGCTTCATGAAACTTTGGTATAATTTCTGTTTATATAAAGTATTATAACTGGAATATTCACATACCTTGTACTTTCTATCCTAATCAGGAAGTTTACTTAATATCTCCTTTAGTTTCCCTATTTTTTAAAACTTCTTTCCCTCTTGAGAAAATTTAGTGTTTTTATTTTTTACTCAAGGACTAATGGAATATTTTACTAGAAACAAACTGAGCTCCTCCATCTATGAACACTTTTGAAATCCATCTGATATAATATGTAGTTATGATTTCTGAATTATTTTAGATTGTAGTTTCTTTTATATCATCGCTGTTGCTTAGAATTAGTTTTAGGTGACTTGTCAGGAATCTTAGATAAAATGGTCTAGATAAAAGTTACCTTTCCAGGTGTGCTTCACAAATTTTAGTATTTGTGATTCAGCTTGGCATGTTTTTGTTATTCTAAATGATAAAAATATCAGATAAAAAGTATGTAGTAGTCAGTTTTAACGAAATAGGTAACTTCTTTTAAATCTCATTAATGTGCTAGGTTAAGACAATGTATCATTTTTGAGCAATTTTTCAAAGAATTTTTCTTTTTCTTCCTTTTAAGATATTTATTCTTTATTTCTGAATTTAGTTAACATTGATTCACAATACAGTGTAACATTTAGATGTGCAGATTTACTCTTCAACAAATATAGCACATGATAGCCACTACCTAATTTCTAATAGCCACCACCACTATTGTCCAATGGACCCCCCCCTATACCCTTTGCTTCCACCCCCAGCCCATTTCCCTCTGGTAAATTCAGCTGTTATCGATATCCAAGAGCAAGTTTTCATTTATTTATGTTTGCTTTGTTTTCTTTTATATTCTACATCTGATTGAAATCATTTGATATGTGTCTTTCTTCTTTTGATTTATTTTGCTTGGCATAATTTTCTCCATTTCCATGCATGTTGTCACAAATAGCAGGATTTCATACTTTTTTATAGCTTAGTACTATTAAATCACACACATATGTATAGATAGATAGATGGATGGATAGATAGATAGATTGATAGATAGATAGAGATATGGATATACCAAATCTTTATGCAGTCATCTGCCAATGAGCATTTGGATTGCTTCCATTTCTTGGCTACTATACATAGAGCTCAAGGACAGTAGTGGCAGATTTGATAGGTGACAGGTTTTTATTTATATCTGTATTCATCTTTATTTCATTCGTTCTTATTTTTAGGAAGACAAAAATAATTCAGATTCCAAAGATTTTTATTCAAGTTCTCAGTTAGAATTTTTAGGAAGAGTCAATGTCAAGATTTTCCTTCATGTTCTAGGATTCTGTCAGTGGCATCTTGTTCATGATTTGTTGCTAGCTGTACTTCCTGTGAGAAGGAACAAAGTCAGGAATAATCGATGTCTTCATCTTGGTAATGTCATTCCTTCTAGCAGTGTTGTCTCTTAACCTCTGTACAAGTCATAGCTATCACAAGCATGTTACAAACTTAATTGAGATAAATAATATGTTACTTCTATATCTTTCCGTCAAGATAATTCTGACCACTTCTCTTATTTTCCCTGAGCACATAGACATTGGTAGCTGACAAAGTTATGTCTTCTTCAGAAAACAGATGTGCAGATGTCTATGGTTCTAGGGAAAAATTAAAATAATGTTGACTTCCTTGTAAAACACACTATGATTTGGAGTTTAGTAATAGATATTTTTCATGATTTCAGATTGTTTTCTAATTGGGAAAATAAAGCAAATATTTTCTGCTTGAGTTGATTTCTCCATGAAAAAGTGCTTCTCATGCTGAATTCTTTTTTCTATGGACTAATACAATGGAACTCAAGGCAATTGTTAGACACTTGAAGTTACAGAAAAGCTCAGATTAACCCAACTAATATAATCCTCTTTTTGAGTACTTTTAAGCAAATACATAGATTTATAGAATAAAATTAACAAACGTAAAAATCATAATAATTAACAAAATAAATATCTGAGAATTTCCTCTATCTCTGTACAAGTCCCAACATAAATATAATCATTTTGAAATTAATACTCCTTTCTGATATCAAGACATTCTGCCTTAGAGCATTAAAATTTTTAGTAAAAAAAGTGCCAAATTCTCTTTGTTCTTTTTGCACAGGTAATGATGTAGATTCACTAGTGTATAGCACCAACAGCGACAACAAAGTCTTTATATCAATGGCCAAAGAATGAAGAAGAGAACTTTGAATCTAAAGTCTTTCCCGCTTCTTATAAAGGGGTTTAGAATTTTGTAGGTTATTATATGATAGAGGACGTTCAAGGGTGGCACTTTTGATCTCTGACATCCACAAAATTCTGAATTGAGAAGAGAGTGGAGATTTCCAGAGGCAGTGTCCATGCTCATTGTGGTCTTATTTTGGTTCTGACCAGAACTGTCATGGTGTGGAGGGGATGAGGATTTCAATGTTGTGATGTATTACAATGTGGGTTTTCCTTGGCCTTTGTTCTGTTTTTGATTCAATCTTGCCCATTTTTTGGTTCTAACCTGTTCAGAGTAGGATTCTGATCTTTATCTTGAATGTTTGTAGGAAAACAGAGTTTATAGTTCCATGACAGTCATTAAGGGTAACTGAAAGTAAGTGGAGCAAGGGTATGTCATTGATTTTAGCCATCTGACCCCAGCAGAGGTCACCAAAGTCATCTGTGCCTGCATTCAAGAGTTTAGATTATTCTGGGATATTTGACATTTAATCATAATCACAATAGTAGTATCAGAGTAAATGTACATAACACAACACAATAAAATTAACAAACAAAAATGAATTAGGTTGTTAGTAAGGACATGGATTTTTGATTGGTATACTCAAAACTCAATTTCTCTCAGAACTATGATTTCTCTCTTAAAAAGACTCCCAAACCTAATGTTAGCTAGTTAACTTTATATGAACTCTAGGATCAAAGTTTATCCATAGAGAAGAATTTCTGATTTCATGTCTACACTTCAGAAAGTCACCATTGCCTTAAGAAGCAACATTTAAATTCATTAGGCTCCATCTACTTAGAAAGTCTTAAAATTATAACCTTGCATTTAAAGTTTGAAACACACTATTTTGAAAAAGAACACCTTAGGGGTTTTGTGTGATTCTTGCATATTAAATAATCTATTTTCATAACATTTCATCACCCAATACATAGATGTCTTGATTTATTTAGGTAATGGATTTTAAGAAAAAGTTGGGAGAAAAATGCTTTTTCAAACATAGAAAATATGGATCTCTAGAGTTTACCTTCTCAAACTTAATTAAAAATCAGTATTTCTCTTAAAAATTCAAACTGAATGCAGTGGTATTCTTAAATAAGAAAATAAAGACAAGACAAGATAACACAAATTGAAATTTAGAGGAGTATTGAAAAGGCAAAGTTGAGACATGAATCAGAGATGAAAAGAAAATTAAACTGCAGAGGGTAAGATTATATTATAGATGCATCAAATCTGAC
This sequence comes from Solenodon paradoxus, assembly GCA_004363575.1. Classification (NCBI taxonomy): domain Eukaryota; kingdom Metazoa; phylum Chordata; class Mammalia; order Eulipotyphla; family Solenodontidae; genus Solenodon; species Solenodon paradoxus. The sequence goes on along the minus strand of RJWH01000207.1, from coordinate 588,855 downwards.
TTCGTGCTGAGTTGCTGTAACAATAGCAACAACAACAAAATTGTCTAGCTAGTCCCTTGTAATATCCATTGAATAATTACAGGAACATTGCATAAATACAAATGTTCATAAACTGTGAACTAATAAGATTAAGATTTTTTAATGACAATTTTCTTCCGAAATAGGTGGTGGTTGCTTTCATTACTAATAAACATGTATCAAATGTCATTGAGAAAAAAGTGATATCCGGAACACATGTAATGTACATGTATAGCGGCTAAATGCACAATTCATCAGCCTGTTATATATATATATATATATGTATATATATATATGCATGTATATAGTATATGCAATAATATGCATAATATTTCGATGTTCATTCCTTCCTGAATTATGGTTTTGCTCCCGCTACTGAACTCATATTCACATCCTTTTATTTGTAAATAGACTCCTCTGTTTAGTAAACATTATTTATATATATATATATATGTAAAGAGAGAGAGAGAGAGACTGAGAAAGGGGTCAGGGAGAATATGTTCTGTCTTTACATGTTTGATTAATCAATTTATCAGTATTCGTGTACGGAGATAGTTTGGGGACTCAGTGTATCTATGTTGCATTATTACTTGAAGGCAATTAAAAATCTTTGTATGAACTGTAGTACTGAATTTGATGACAACAAAAATTGACATTATTCTATGAAAGTTGAATTATTTAACAGATTTATGTGTCTGTATGGGAGTTAATATTTCACTGCTGGAAGACTTCTCAGATTATATAATGGCTTGATCTGCTTGAGCAAGCAGGAATTCAGCCATAGAAGTCACAAAAATATTATCTCATAGTGTAGAGCACCAGCAAGTTTGTAAAAGAACATAAAAAATCATCTAATTTTCAGTCTAGATCCTACTCATCCAAAATAAATTGTAAATAGTGTATAGCAGATGTTTAGCTTAAATAACGTTGCTTACATAGTCTACAAAATAAATAGGTTATGTACTCTACACCAAGATCATCAATTGAGATAACTAGTTATTAACATAAAATGTTACTTTTAAACAATGGTGAAGAAACCTCTGCCAAAATTAATAATTTTTGTTGAAATATTTTTCTGTTGTCATGACTGCATATGCATAAAATATATGTCTACAGATACAAACTTCTAAACAAATAGTTTTAGATTGACCTAAGAATGTAAAGATAATACAGAGTGCTCCCATACAACATTCATTAATTTTTCCCTGCTAGTATCTGGCATCATGGCACACAATAGCAAAGACAAAGGAAGATAACCATTTCTGTAATTTATTATTAACATAAATCTAAGTTTTATTTTATTTTTTCCCCACAAGGTCTTTTTGCTGTTCTAAAATTCCATGAAGAATGTCATAATGGGCTGTTTCCTTTGTCTAACCTGTTATATGACAGGTACTCTGATTTTAATTGTTTTTAATGACCTTGATATTTTTGAGGAGCAATGGTCAGATACTAGGAGAAGATAATTTTATTTAAGTTTTATTTAAATTACATTTTATTTAAGTCAATCTGTGTTGAAAGAGAAAATCATGACATGTAAATGTAGCAAATATTTCAGAACTATATTTCATTCGATAATGAGTCATTTAGAGCTTTGCTAAGTAAATATTATTTGTTGAAGATTGATAAATAATTCATTTTCACTACCGCATAACACCTTTCAAAGCAATCTAACAAGAGCTCATTACTACTAATCCTTACAGTGAAAGTTCTCCATACCTATACTATTGCTACCAAAATCTATATGCTAATATTGACATTTTCTCAGAAACAATTATTTTCAAAAAAATCCAATGACTTGTTGAATTCAAAACACTTGAAAAAACTTGAGCATGTTAGTCATTGTTTATTTTATACAGTTTAAAACTTTACATCATTGAATTTAGCAATGTTTTCTTGGACATGACATCAAAAGAATAAGCAACAGAAAAAAACATTTAATTAAAAACTTTTTGCATGAGAGAAAATGGGAAAATATTTTAAAATCATACATATTATAAGGATTTAATATTCAAATATGTAAAAAAACTCATCAATAAACTAAAAGAAACATATTTTTTCTTTTAAAAAAAGACTTGAATGCATATGAAGGGCAAATAAGACCATGGAAAGATATTCAACATCAGTAAGCATTAGAAAAAGGAGAGAGACAGAGAAAAACAGAGAGAAAGAGCTCAGGAGAAAGACAAATGTTTACAAGGATGTAGAGAAGTTGGCATTCTGCAACTACCAGAGGGAATATAAATGGTATAGATACTGTAGAAAACAGCAAGATAGTTTCTCAAGAACAACATCAACAAAAACTAAACATAAAATTGGCATATGATCCATCAATCCAACTTCCAGGAATTCAAAAGAATCGAAAGCAATAATTTGAACAAGTGTTTTTAACCTCAAGATCATAGCAGCATTATTCAAAATAATCAAAAGTTCATAGACCTATGTATAACAAAATATGATAAATAGTATAATACATATTATTCAATTTTATAAGGGACTGAAATTTTGATGTATACTACCACATGGATGAAAGTTAAAGATTTTTATGCCAAGTGAAGTGAAGTAATCTAGTAAGACAGGGATTGTCTTGTGTGATCTAACCATTTGAGGTAATTATAACAGACAAATACAGAAACAGACAATGGAATGAAAAAAGAAAAAGGTAACAAAGTAGAATTTTTTTACCAGAGTCAAGAAGAGAGGGCGGGCAATGAGGAGGTACTGTTTAATGTACACGAGTTTCAACTTTGAAAGATGAAAAGAGTTCTGGAATAGTTGGTTCTGAGTTTTACATACCAATGTGAGTATACTTAACACCAGTACACTGTATACTTAAATATGACTGAAATGGGTGAATTTTATGTATGTTTTACTATTTTCAAACAAATAAATAAGTTCTAGAATGGAAGATCTATGCCTGTCTTTAATTTATGTAAAATTCTTGCAAGAGATCATTAACTTTACATTTAAGCAAAAAGATTTTTAAAAATTTGTACTATGAAATGAAATGATAAAAAGGAAAGATTTCAATCAAATTTTCCTGAAAATACACTAATAGCTAGACCTCCCAGTAAACCTACTAATTGTATTTACAAGTGGAAAATTCGTATCTCTAAAATGCTTTTAAGCAAGATGAACAAGTCTTCCAAGATTATTTATTACATATATGTGAATTGGAGTTATGGTGGTTATAAGTGACCATAGAAAAAATGCTAGTTATGCAAAAGGTTTAACAAATGGATTATAAAGCAGAAGTATTTCATAACTGAAATGGTTCACTAATCTCTTCTAATCTGATGGAAAGAGACTAGTCAGATAAATCCCAAATCCAACTGCATTTTGTAGATGAAAAGATCACTTTGCAGATTTAGTCTGCTGGGTATGGAAATCTCAAAAATGAGTTTCATCTTTGAGAGGTGCTTGCTGTAGAGCTTGCAAAAAACACTGATTTCTTGAACTACTGGAATTTGATACTGGATAAAATCTATTCACATTGAATTCTAGTAGAGAACCCATGTCGCTGTGTTTTCATTCTTTCATTGGATGAAAAAATAGTTACAAATTAAGGAGAAAAAAAATAAATTAAAAAAATTAAACAGAGTAAGAATTACACTTTTAAAGAAAAAGCATATACTTATAAAGAGAAGCATGTACTTCTAAACAGTAATGAAGGAGATTGCATTAATGAAGATGTGGTTAGATCATGTAATGCTTCCTTTTGATGTCTTGTGGGACATTATTCAATATAGGTCTTACAATCTACTGTGAGAAGAGAGTAAGTAGTTCTTAGCAAAAAGATATCTGGGAATTAAAAAAAAAATCAGGACAGTTGAATTTGCTATGTGGATTTGGGAAAAAAATTATCTCCTAGTAATTAGCTGTACCAGGTTCAATTATCAAGTAATTTCATTCTAGAATCAGTCTCCATTTCCAAAATAACTGTTCTAACCTCAGGACGTGTGTTGCATATATGTTTTGCAGCGTGCTGAAAAAAAGTCAGCATTTTAAATTGCACAAGGCATAGATGCTTTATTAATGCTTCAGCTGACTTAGAGTAATTTGAAATAACCAGCAATTCTTGTTAAAACAAGGTATATGAAAATATAAGTCCTCTTTGCCATATTTTTAATGTAAGAATTGTTGTTATCTGTGAGAAGTGAATTTCACATACAGTAATAACCTCTGGTAAAGGGGTTCAAAATATAAGATGGAATTTTAAATAGTTTTCCACCAAACATTAATCAATAGGTTTTGAAAGCCCCTCTACCAGTGTAATCTGAAGTAAACAAGACTCTGCAAACTGTGGTTAAAGTGAGAGAAGGAAGGATACATTATTTTGAATTCTGGATACTTAATTTAAAATTTTTGGGAAGCCCAGAATTGTTATTGATTAGATAAATATAAATAAATGGTGAATTTAGAAAATATGTTATTATTTGATTTTTATGTGATATGTATGCATCAAATATATATAGTTATTCAAATATAATTAGGAGATACTTTATTCTTACCTTCAGATTGCCTCTAAAAATTTTTTTAGGTGGGACTGATTACTTCTCTGCAGCTTAAGGGAAAAATCTGGACATTCCCATGAATTTTTCATTACTTTCAGTTCTTAATAATGTCTTAATAATCACACTGAAGCTTAAACACACAGCATCAGTTTAATAATTTTATGTGTCCAATCTCATAATTAATACATCAATTTGCATTTAAAAATGACTCCTTAATTTTTTAAATAGTTGATGGCACTAATAAATTCATCCATTTTTAGGTAACAAAGTGTGGCAGTTTTCCCTATAGTTCTGAAAACCCTCTTCTTATTAGATCTTTTACTGAAAAGCAAAGAAAATGATAAGGACAATAATACCCCAAGATGCATATACTCTGACCAATTATCAAAAGCAAATTCAGTTATTCTCTAGTGTAGCCCTCTGATGGCTTTGTACTGTATCCACTTAGCTAACCTGAAATTGGATTTCCAAAAATATCTTTTTCTGTATGGTTCTGAGTTAGGATTGACTGTAAGAGAGAAATTCTTGATGTGAATGACAGAGGCAAAACAGCATCCCTTATTAGGTGTCAGAGTAAGATCAGACATTTTTGTAGCTTACCTATGTTGTTCCTGATCTGCTAGCTCACCTTGATAACTTGGACCAGCCCCTCAAATTACAGTTCTTTTAGCACAAAATAAAGTCTTATTTGACAACTTTAAATCCTGGGCCAGGCACATTTCCTTTTTTGCAGGAAAAGTTTCCAGTTGATCATGTCGTTCATCCACACCATAGAAAATAGAACCTTAAGTGGTAGATGAAGATTCAAGTTGTTCCCACATGTCATTTGTGCTGAGACCCTTCCTCTCCAGACCTGACATTAGCTTGAAACATATCAGCATCACACAGATTGCTTTACCAGCTCCCAGCGCTCACAAGGGTGCCTACTTCAGCCATATTGACAAACCTTTTATATTCTCCTTTCACAGGCAATTTTACGTTGTCTGGTTGCCTGTCAGCTATGTCTCGAAGAGCACTCCAAAGCATGTTCTACCAAGTTAGGGGTGATTCATGTATCTCAAAGATTAAGATGGGCGTATTGTTTCTCTGTAGTGGTCTTTGAAGCCCTACTCAGTAAATCTGCAAGGTGAGTTGTACTTTATTATAGATTTATCTTGCTTTCCTCTTTGCATAGTTTGAGAATCATCGCCACACAGTGTTTCACCAAAGATACCTTTCTTTCAAAACCTTTTCTCAATCCCCATTCTCTTGATTCACTTATTATTTTCTTATTTATTGAATATCATTGGTATTCTAATTTTAAATCAAAATGTTGCATCTTTTTACATAATAGATAATGGTACAAATATTAGGTATGTAAACTCCTTTAATCCATAGCACTCTTGCCACAAAATGAAGGCTAACATTCCAGTTAACACAGAAGTAGCTGGTGAAATACTTGTTTGCCTCTAAGCAAATGTGGCTGTAGACTATGCTCTCATGTACAGTGTTTTGTATTAATTTCACAAAGGGTGGCAGAAATACAGAATAGTTCACTAAAATCTGAAGTGAATCTTGATGAAAATACAGAATGTTGCTTTTTGTTGTTCAGAAACTAATACAGAAGATGAGAGATATGGGTGTCTCTCATTCATATTCATTTTTGACTTTGGTATTTTCTTAGACATAGATGCTCGTGAGATAGCAAAAGTGTTCAGTAAAATTCTCTATAGAAAATCAGTGAAATGGCCTAGAAATTGTTGGGGAAATTTTCTTTGACCCTCTTAGGTTTTCTGACTGCATCTGAAAATGAGACTGACAAAGTTAGATTGGCAGGAGAAAGGCATACAATTTTTTAAATAATGCTCACATGCACCTCACAAGAAAATGAAGACCTAAAGAAATGACCAGAGCTGGAAGATTTTAGACCTCTAAGACAAAGATATTTTACACTGTGATTAATTGAGAAGACAAAGAAGTTTGGGCTAGTGAATGGTTAAGAAGTAGCTAGAAAGATAAAGTTTAATTTAAATAGATTTGTTCACAGATTCCTCCGTTACCTCTAGGCTGTTAAGTGTTCATCTCCCATAAGGGAGAATTTAGTTCCTCTCTTTTAGCAGAAAAGGGGGAGCTGCCTCTGCATTTACTGCTTTTTACTTGTCCTTCTCTAAAAATATTCTGTTAAAGACTCATATTTTGAAATTATATACTCGAATTTCCTTCAGAATTAAATTACAGAGAAAAATGTATCCAATCATATATGCTGTTGAAACAGTTTTTGCTTCAAATACTTCTTGTTTAGTTTGCAATTATTAATCAAACAAAATATGACCAAAATATGTCACTAAGAGTATGAAATTCCATTCTCTCCCCTTTTACTTGAAACTTTGAAATAAGATAGTTGTTAAGAATGTCACAATATCTGCTACTTTACGATCCTTGCACTACAGAAAACAAGTGAATGCAGCAAATATTCCTTCTCAGACTGACTTGTCTTCCAATCAGTGCCTTTGTAGACAACATGAATAGCAAAACAGGCTTCGAATATTTTCATGATCTTACTTTTCAGATTAGTAAGTCAGATTTCCCCAGAAATGCATAATTTTCTGGAAATAAGAAATGGAGAAAATTGAATTTCTTTTCACCCTCTGCAGCATTGCTGACCTAGGCCCCGAATTCTTTGTTAGAAAAGCCAGACAAAGAACCACTTGCTCTCTGACACATTCCAGACTAACATCTACTCTCCTTCTCACTAGCGGATTCTAGCAACACTTTGTCTCCTCCAGGAAAGGACAAACTAATTCCAACTGTAAATTCTTTGCACCAGCTATATTTCACCTGGCCGTGTTCCTCCCCCAGATATTTTTCATAGACAACTCTTATTACCTTGGTCTTTGAGAAAAAGCGCCATCTGAGAGTAGTTTTCTCTGACCATGTGATTATTATAGAGCCCATGTTTTCATTTTCAACATAGCTCTAAGACTGCATGAAAATTTTTTTCTATTATTTCTTTAGGTTGATAGCAAGTTTGAAGCGTGAAGAAAATATATGTATCTTGGATCAGCATTCTTTCTCTGTTCATTATGTCTCAAATATAAGTAAACTTCAATAATATATCTGTACAATGAATGAATGAAATGACTCTATCATTAGGTTTAGATTTGTTTTGCCTAAGGAATACATAATGCATAAATGTTATTGAAATTGTATACCATGGGATTCTAGTTTATTCCACTTGAGAAAAATTGTAATTAGATCTTACACACTAATCCTGACAGAAGACCTCTGAGATTTAGTCATATTTTTCCACAAGGGGATCCTTGCACATGTTTTTCTGCACAAGACATTTTAAGGCCTGAGATAACACTGATTTATTAACATGTGCTGATTAGCTTATTTTTAGAGAAAGATACATTAATTATAGGAGAGGACGTGACACACTTCTTAAAGCTTTTTGAATCTGAGGATGGTCCAGAGAACATTTCACTTTATGACAATGGTGATGGCCATTAAGAAATCTTTCGGCATTGGCTATCTCATAAAATCAGAAAGAGAAGCAATTTCCCTTTTAATAAGAATAAGACCTGAGGTTTAAAATAATGTTTAATGACAGAACAAATCCTACATGTTTAAAACCTCTCCAGGAAGAATCCTGTTTCCATTTAATTCTTAGAGTTCATGATAAAAAATTGAGGATTAAAAAGTGAAGTATTGAAGGAAATTACAAAGCCCTACTGCTCAACAGATTTTTACCTGATAGGAGTAAATATAACAGAGACAGAGAAAATAAATAAAAGAATGCTTTATCAATGGACTAAGAAAGTTGCTTGTAATTTCTAGAGGTCACGTGTATTAGAGAGACTAAAATGAGGAAAACGTCCTAATTACAAGATCAAATAAGAATCTCTTCCTCTCCAAATTGTAGTTTTTGGCCCTTTGATTTTATTTTTGCTGATCAGTATTGTAAAATTTTGCTGTCAGTCATAGAATTCTCTATCAAAGTTTGGTCATATATATCCATTCATTCGTGTATTTCTTCATTCATTCAGTTTTTGAATATAACACTTTATTGACAATTCACTAAGTTACCTTACATAAAGTTCTGAAGTAATACCAAAGAGACAATAAGACAGTAGGGAAAGTGTGCATACTGAATAAGTAGGCTGAATTTTTTTCAATTTGCACTGGAATTATTTATAATTAGAAGTATGTTAGGAAGTAATATGCTTTTAGTAAAAATTGATTTCATCATGCTAAACCATGAATTCTGAAATTTTATGAGTTGTTTGGTCAATACTGTGATCTTCCATGAAATATTGTCTGATAATTCAATAGCACACAATTAGAAATGCTTTGCAATAATAGACTAAGAACAACTGACTTAGTTCATAGAGGGTTTTACTATTGCAGATCCAGAAAACACATGAGTCATTATTATCTCTTCTTGAAAAATAAAGACTTTAACATGTAAATTTAGCAGACAAATCATTAAGAAAAATTTGTCATTAAGTAATGAAAAACTCTCTTTTTGTATCCAATAGGGAAAACATTTCTCTAAGATATAGCAAATCTATTCATTTGCATTTATACCTCAATCAGTGTTCTTCATTAGGTCATATCTATAAAAATCAAATTAACTTTTATTTACCTAAAAATATTGCATGAAGATATATAAGATGTGACTGTATTAGAGCTTTGATTTCTTCCTGTCGCTTGCTTAATTACTTTCTACTTTGTAAATAGATGTTTATATTATTAAATGAAAGAAAAAAATAATCTTGTGTCATTTACAATGTTCAGTAACATAAAATCTTTATATTTTCAAAACAAATACATAATAAAATTATTTATTATATTTTCCTTTGATGAGTAGATGAACATAAAGAAGATACAGAAAATGCTCCTTAAATTATCCTGGATTTGAAAATGGTTCATGCTTACTTGTTAACAAGAGGTAATAAGAAGCAGAGAGAAGTTATTTAAACATAAAGTAAGAAAACATTAAAAATAATCTATTACATAGCACTTTAATTTTAATTCTACTGAAAATTTAAATTGTTTATCATGTGATAATTCAAATAAAGTGGTGTTTGGATATTACTAACAATCAAAAAATGAATACACATCCACTTTCCTCTACAAACTATCATTTCAAAATGCATAAAAATGCATAATCTAAGGTCTAACTGAATTATTTGTTACTTTGTATGATACTAGAAGAGTAAAAATAAGGGAACTCCAGTATAATGAAATCCAAAGTATTCTAAACTGACTTAGGAAAAAATATATTGTGATATAAATATAGCAACATTGTTGACACAGAAGTGAAATCAGATTTCACATTATTTTATTTTCAATAACAGCACTGCCACTCACAATTTTCAGCACAGAGTCATTCTCTGCCAAAACACTGATTTGTTTTTATTGACAAGCTAAATGTGATCATGTTCACTTCACCCGAAAATCAACTTGGATTAAGAGAGACCTCTGAAATATTTTCCTGGCCAGACATGAAACTTGTAGAACAGGAGTAATGTGAGATATTGGAGAAGTAAACTTCCATTTTCAGTTTTTGAAAACATAACTTATTTTGAAAAATAATGTTCTTTGACTCATTTTGTTGTTTTATTAGACAAATCAATGTATACCTAATTCAAACATATAAATATAATATTTGCAATCAGTTAAGAGAGTAATTTCATTTTTACAAATAACTTGCAAATGCTTAGACACATCAGCAGAGGAAGTTTATAAAGTCTTAGCAATCACTGAGAATGATCCATGTTTACATTTATTTATATGTACAAATGGGAGCAATGTGAATTATCTTGTTTACAGTATTTTGGTGTATGAATCTCTTTTCTGTTGAATCGAGTTTTAGCCAATATATTACTATGTCTCTCATAGTCACATTATTTTACCTAAATCAGCTATCCACTCACATTGTATTGAGCAACCTAGGATAACCTATTTGATCTTTGGAGTGGGAAAAACCAGTACCAACCAATGACAGGGAGAGAAAGCAGCACAGAATATAATGCAAATGACCCAAAATAAATGTAGTAATCTAACAATCTGTGCACAGTTCTTATGAGCTGGTAAATTGTTTGACCAAGTTTCTAGTTCATATTCAATATGCCATTGGCATTCAGACAAGATAAAAAGTTTTCACTGATAGCAACTGTCTCTGATGACTTTGCATGTAACAGAGTGAGCTGCTATGCCGGTGGTATGATGTGAGGAGCTTTGCTGTGTCATTTCTAATGAAAACACAATTGTAACTCTGGTTTACTGTCATGACAAAATTTGATGCTTGTATATGAGAATCAATACTAGTTCCATGGGTTTGTCTATCGGCAATTGAAGTTTTACTGTAGTAATGAAAGGGAATGTAACATTGGAAAATATAATATAAACCTATTTCCAGCACAACTATTGATAATTCTTTCTCGGTATTCCTAGCAGTTATTTATCTATCCATCCATTTATTTATTTATTTATCTATTTATTTATTTATTTATTTACTTACTTATGGAAAGACATAGGCAATAATTAAGACAAATACACAGGCAGACAGAAAAAGAAAGGAGGTAGAAACATCTTATTTTATTTATTTTTATTTAATTGTTAACATCGGTAGTCTCTTCCTGCTTGCATTTCTTTGGTTAAATTTCATTGACATTGTTCTACCTAACAACAAGCGTTTGGGGCCTAAAGCCCCTGTGAGCTCAAGACAGGAAGGGCACATCTAGTACTTACTACCATAGAAATATGTTTTTTATCAGATTTTAGAGTGTTTCAATTTTTAACTGATTCATTAATGTCCTATTTTGTATGAAGTCTTTTCAATATCCTTGAACAATTTAACTCTGGTATCTATTAGACACATGCATAAAGGATAAAGAATGCAATCACATTCATTTTTTAAGGGACTAAAAATTAGTCTAATTGTTTGAAAAAGAGTGACATAAACAATCGATTAAAATCATAATAAAATATTTACACTCTGGTTGCTATGAAATAGATTTTTCAGAGCAACATTTCCACTAAGGATAAAGACAAAGCAGGCCAGTATTTTGAATAAAACACAAGATCAGTCACAAGGTAGAAGAAATTTTATATATCTTTAACAAATGTATGATATTTTCACAAAAACTCTTTGTCACCGTCAATATCAGAAGTGTTGTCTTCTTCAATCTCTAAATTGCCAGTGTTTTCTGAAGAACCACTTTCTTCATCCCGATAAATTCCATCATTCTCAGTTTCATCCATTGCATTGCATATTCCGTAATTTATGAATGATTTTACAACCTCTTGCTTCTTGACACCGTTTCACAATCTTAGGATCTGATCACAAATCATGGCAGTGGATGCTTTCTTGATTCTGCCTATAGGTGTTAGATCTTTAGCAACTGACTGCATCCATCACGCCCACTCTTTCTTCCGTAGGGCCTTAAAGGGCGGGCATATCAAAAGGCTGCGGTTGTTAACTAACTAGGCAAGCTGGGTTTCTAGGTCAACTGCGATTGCTTTTGCACTTTGTGTCACATGGTCTTTGAAGTGATCAAAAATAAGCAAAGCTGGTTATTTAAGTAATCCTCCAGGCCTTCATGACCAGACATTGCTAAAGCCTATTTTCCTGCCTTCTTCGTTCATCCATCCTTTTCCAGATTATTTTGCATATGAATGTGGTTGCCGTTACTGATTTCTAAAGTTACAATTTCAACTCATAAGTATAAATAAAATAATTTAAAACATTTATATAGATAAGGAATTAGTACTACTCATGTATAAAATGCATCCACATTTTTTCCCTCCCAATTTGGGCAAAAAAGTGCACATTATACACAGCCACATGCAGCACTTTTCTGCATTTACCTCTGTATTATCTGGTTGCCATCAGGTGTTTTTACTCATAATTTCAAAGCAATGCTTGTGCCTGCTGCAACATGTCATGTCCTTTTGTAATGTGTCCTCAATTTACAGTTTTTCAGCATGATTTGTGGAATATATTTCTTCATACAGAAGCCATCAGAAGGAATAGAGCTCTGTAGTGTGATATTTGACTTGCCCTCACTGAACTTTATAAATGTTTGTTCTATGACTTGTGGTTACACAGTGTGAGATACCTTTCAAAACTTGTCAACAGATCAGCAAGAGCCAACCTTCAGCGATACAAGGAATAGAAGTCATTCTTTTGATACACACATGTATATATATATATATATATATATATATAAAATCTCGTTTCAAGTTTTAGCTGTCCTTATTTTATGACTTAGGCAAGTTATTTTGTGTTTCTGAACTTCAGTTTCCTAAATATTAAGATGGATTAATAAAATCATGTCATAGGGTTTTATTTTAAAAAGCTCCTAAATATAAAAGTAATAGGATATCTGTAGGCATTTAAAAGAGACTTTAAAATCCCTATGAAAAATGCAAAAAGGCATTGCTTTGTGAAAATTCAGAAATATGATGTATTTAAAAGCAGAGTGTTAGACACTAAAATACTCTGTCAATTAACATGTTTTATAAAGAATCATTGTTTCAGAGAAAATTACCACCTTCACTGCATGTAACATATTACAAAATAGTTGTTATACTTCAGTGTGATTTAAAGTATTTGTACAAGATTTGGATTTCTTTCCAAAAGATGTGTTTATTTTTCCCTTTTGAATAATATGTTGTTAGGCTTAAATAAATTTTTTCATAATTTTTAAATTACTGTGATTTAGCTATAAAATGAATTAGTTAAGTAATTATATTAACATGTATGGTGATTTATCAATATATTATATCTTTGTGTCTCAGAATTCTTGAAGATGTTAAAAGGAGACTTTAAAAGTAAAATCAATGCTCGAAGTGAAAAATAAATTAACATTCAAATAGAGGGAAACAGAAAAAGTCCTCACAAAAATACATAAACTTCAGTGAATGATACTGGTAAGAAATGAAGAAATGTGGACATTACAGACAAAAGAAATCGGAAAACAATTTTGACTCCCGGTATGTAAGTAATTCAGTCTCATTGATTTAGAATATAGAAAACTCTTATACAGATATATTAAATGTCAATAGGTAAAATCGGTGTAGATATTTGCAAATCTCCTAAAAATTAGTTATAGTTCTTAATTGTGTGTGTATGACTTGATTGGAGTTACAGAACACATTACACATAAATATAATGAAAAAGATCTTAAATAATTTTCCCCTCAGAGTCTTAAAGGAAAGGTAAAATACAAAATGAATATTAAAATGGATATTATAGTGTATAAAAGCACTATGGAATCAGAAAGTTCTATGTTATAGGTATGATTTTCTTGTTTATTTACAAGTAATTTAACTCTATTTCTTAATCTATAAAAAATGTAAGTATTGAGTATGTAATTTACTTGTAAGAATAAGGATGAAACAATATCTGAATAGAAAAATAAATAATAAAAACTCAAGCATGATATGAGAGTAATAAATTAATCTAAAATTGTTATCACTCAAGCAATGGTTGGCTATAATCTATTTCTATAAATCATTACCTTTTACTTTTATTCACTTTAAGAATTAGTCAATGCTACTCTTTCAAAATATTTCCTTACTTTTACAATAATTATGAGCAGTATCTTAATTAATAACCAATATATAAGAATTTATGATATTTAGAAATATAGAAGTGAATCAGAAGAACTATAGATACGAATTAGCTAATGAAATTATGAAATATTAGGACTGTTCTCAATTACTGAATTTTTTATGTAATTAGTTAAATAAATTTTGATGCAAGCAAAAAGAATAATGCAAAAATATGTCCTCTGAAATATAAAGATAAAAATCAACAGTATTAAACTCCTCAAACAGAACTTCTCAAATCTTAACTATCTGTTTCTCTACCCCTTTCCCAACAGAGTTCAGTACTATAAAGTATTTGTTTTCATTTTTCTCTTTGACTTTCAGATTTATTTGTTATATATGTACGTGTTCCTAATTATATACAGTTTAGTTTTTTTGTGTGTATTAAAATAGCTTTATGATATATTTAGTGTTCTGAAATTTGTTTTTTGTTCTCATAGGTTGTAACCTGTAGTTATGGTTCATATTTTTGAATCATCTATATGAAAATTACATGTATTAATTCTCTGATTTCTCCACTTTTTAGTTAGGAAAAATTTATGCTATGAAGAGATTTTGTATATCTCTTTTTGTACAAGTTCAGGAGATATTTGAGGGTAGTATAATTAGACCTTACTTACCAGGTAAAAGGATATTTTTAAAAGACTGTAACTGACATATAAACATAAAAGCTTACATGTATAGAAAAATATGTATTTAAATAGACATGTATTTGGTTGTGCTTTATATAATTTATTGCTCTATAATATGTATTTGCATGTATTGTACACATATAAATTATATAAACACACATATAATTGTAAATATATTTATCTTTAAACTATGAAACAGAATTGGCTTCTAAAATTTATGTTCAGGAGCTATATCTGCCTTATTACAAATCCTTGCAAATGGTCTGCATGTTCAGATTATTAACAGCAATTCTGCTACTTTCATAGCTGTAACATGGTGCCCTTTTGGTGATATTTTCTTACAGATGTTGTTGCATATTTTCTTGTAATTATTGTCTTGCCATTTGAGATTGACTTATTATATCTTCTAGATTTCTCAATATTTCATGTTTTTGCTTATTTAGACTTCATCTGTAATATTGAATCAATTATATTCATTCATTCATAGCACATAATTATCATTGGATCATGAGATGGATTTCCTCTTTTTTTTTAAATTTTCACTCCCATTCCAATACCCTTTATTTAGCTTTCCTAATAAATAACTACTCCAATGTGTTCATTGTATACTTACTTTTGAATGTACATTCTCCTAAAATAGTATTTCTCCCTATATATGTAGATAAAATTTACATTATTTCATGTTATTATATTTCTTTCACATATATATATTTAACACATATATGCATATCTCATCACTACATATATATATATATATATATATATATATATAGTTTTACTCTCTACCTCTGAATTAGAACCCAAATGAGTCACTATCAAATTTATAAATTGTCAGTGATAGACCTCCAATTTTTGTTGACTCCATCCAGAAGAAATATCTTCTTTGAGACTGAAGTAGATACAGATCTTACTCTGACAGGCTAAGCTTAGATAACTTCATTTTCTTCGTTTGCCACGTTAATTTTTTCTTAGTTAACCTGGTGAGAATTGTATTGATTTTTCTGTTCATTCCTAAGAACCAACTTTTGTTTTTGTTCATTATGCCTTTTGATTTCCTGTTTTTAATTTTATTTCTGCTCTATCTTGAATTATTTTTCTACTTTGATTTTTTTATATTTTATTTCTTTTTTCTATTATTGTAATATAGAAATTTAAATAATTGATTTTGTATTTTCTCTAATACATACTTTCAATACTATTCATTCTCTTAAAGCACTGTGCTTGCTGCATCCCACAAATTTGATCACTTTAATTTTAATTTAATTCATAGTATTTCAAATACCTTGAGATTTATTCTTTGACAGAGTGCTATTTAGAAATATATTGCTGAAATATTAGTATCTTGGAATTTTCTGACTCTCTTGATGTTGTTTTTTAATTTAATGCCATCACTGCCTGAGAACAATACTTTATATGTTTCTCATCTTAAATTACTTCATCTGTGTTTTATGACCCAGAAGGTGTTCTACCATGATAAATATCCCATGTGCTTTTATAATCCTCTGATCCTGAATGAAGAATTCTATAGATGTAAATTATGTCCAGTTGATTAAAGAAGAGTTCAGCCACATCCTTACTAATATTTTGCCCACTGGATCTGTCCATTTATGATCATGTTAAAATTGCCAACAGTACTAGTGAATTAATCAATTTTCCCTTTAAGTTATATCAGTTTTTGCCTCCTGTGTTTTAATGTTATATAGTTAAGCATTAAAAGGAGCGCTGCCTCCTTTGGAATAATTGATCACTTAATCATTCTGGAATGTCCTTTTTCCTTGATGACTTTGCTTTCTCTGAAGTCAACTCCGATCGAAGTTAATATAGTTACTCTTCCTATCTTTTTTTTTTTTTGATTAATGTTAGCAGGTGAAAATGGTATGCCTTTCTCTATCAATTTGCTTTCAATATATATGTCTTTATATTTAAAGTAGGTTATTTATATATATATTTTTTTATCTTATTTTTTATCTGCTCTGACAGTCTCTGTCTTCTAATGTGTATTTAGATCAGAAATATGTGTTAATTATTGATATCGCTTTTTTAATATATCTACTATATTTATATCTCTTTTCTTTCTGTTGTTTATTCTTTGTTCCTATTTTTACCTTTCACACATTGTCTGCTTTGTGTGGTTTTAACTGAGCATTTTCTATTATTCCTTTCTTAACTTCTATTTTTTAACTCCTTTCTATTTTCTGCTTTCTTTACTTCTTTTTGTCGTGTATTTTAATGATGGCCCAGATTTTATAGCATATATTTACAAGTTTTTCTGTCCACTTTAACTTTGCATCACTACACAGTAGTTTGTACCTTATAATAACACAATCATCCTAATTTATCTGTTCATTATTTAAGATTAAGAAAAATAAAAGCTTTTTTATTTTATTGTAAATTTTATTAAGGACATTGACATATAGGTTTAAGGTATGCATTATTATGAATCAAGAAGCCTATATAATTTTCTATATATACATATGAATTATGTATGTATATATGTATATTCTGCTTATATAGTTGCTTTGTCCTTCTGCATATTCTCTGAGCTTCCTAAATCTGAACTTTGATGTCTGGCATTAACTTGGAGGAAATGTTCTGTCATTATTGCTCCAAAGTTTTATTTTTTCTAGTTACCCCACAGTTCTTGTAAATTTTATTTTTTAGGTTATGTTTCACTACTTTTATGTTTTGGTGGTTTCTATTAAGATATCTTGAAATTTAGATTATTTTTCCTTAGTCTTGTCCAGTCTATTAATAAAGACATCAGACATTTTTCTATCAAAATAATTTTCTTTTAGGATTATTCCATTTGAATTCTATCATTTATTTTGGATTATTTCCAAATGTTCATCTCACTAACACATTGCCTATGTGTTCTTAAATGTTGCATATTTTTTTCAGTATATTTTAGCTTATTAATCACAAGTCATTGGAGTTGATTGTCTAAACCACTGTCAATTTAATTATAGTATTCAGAAAGTGTTAAAAAAACTGTCTATTGGAAATGAAAATCAAGATGAATTTTCATGTCTTTATACATGTGGAGAAATACATGCATATTCTATATCTAGTCAAAACACCTAATCTGTTGTTTCTTTCATATTTTAATAAATTACTGAATATCAAAATTTTAATAAATCATATCATTAATGCATTCACTTATGATATATACAAATTTAATTCTAATTAATTTTATTTCAAGGGCATTGTGGTGAATGTCTTGAAGACACAGGCAATTTAAAATGAGGCTCTTCAGATAAAAAGGCAAGCTATGAATGGACAACTCTCAATGTCATTTTAAAGTCACTAACAGGGGAAGGGAATATATCTAAGAATTTTCCCTGGCTTTCAGTAGTGAGGAAAGCTTTAGGTTAGTTTACACCCTGACTGCTTCATTTACAATTCAATTAGGAGGAATGTCACTGGAGGCAAATACTGTGAACAGCATTTCTAGATTCATTTATAAAGATGCCTACCAGATAATGTAGGTTCAGTTTCAGGAGTTAGATTCCTATGGAACTTTGTGTAGGCTAGGGAAAATTATAGTTCCTTCTAATCATTAAAATACATGCATGAAGTACTTCAAGCCAGCTTATTCATCACTCTTGAACACTGACAAAATGCTTAAGGGCCTACTTCTTCACTAAGGTGAAACAAGAAAATTCCTTATTTTTTAAGGTGCAGGATGATATAGGTGGGTTCATTTTTAAATAAGATTTCTTATGATCTGTAGTCAAAGCCCTACAGTAGTTAATGTTGTTGGGCAGCATGCTGCTTTTTATGTAAACATGAAAATTAAATCAGGGAGGAAAAATACAATGTTAAGATACATGCTAAAGTATGAGGCAGCATGCCTTTAATATCATTTCTTCCAGTGTCAACCTTCTGAAGATTGTGTCTCTACCTGAAAATTATATTTTTAATTAAGATTATCAATTTTTAACCTGAGTCACATTTTCAAAAAATAATTATTGTTAATTTTATTACCAACTTATTATTTAATGAAATAATGCATCTACTGATAATGAATGCATATTGTCTTAACATTAGTTTATTTACCTAATAATGTACATTCTTATTATGTATATTGATATATCGAGAAGCTGCAATGAAATCATTTGGTAGCACAGTTTTAATAGAACAGAATTCCTCTGAACTATACTTGAATTTTAGTCTGAGCACTACAAATTATAATCAATGTAACTCCACTAATTGTCCTGCAGTAAACTGTGAAAGTTCTGTAAAATAAACCTCTATGAAATGCTTCAAAATAAATGTTAATGTTTCAGCTTTTGTCATGAATATTTAGAGTTAAATGATAGTACATTAATTTATTTATCAAACAACTTTAGTTATCCAAATTAGAATTGAATTTGGAGTTATTCCAGCACTTTCAAGTATTTCTATATTATTCCATGCCAAAGCTCAGATCACCTTTACATGAAGTACTTATAAAAAACATTGAAGTGCTTTTAGTAATTTTCAAGCAGTATGTACATCATTGCCCAGAATTTGAACCCTTCCAGATTTCGTTTTCAATAAATTTAAATTGCTTTGTATAGTGAAGAGTAATTTAAATTATTGAAGTGCTCCCACAGTTGAGCATCCATAAAATATAAAGCCTTTCAGTGATTTTAATCACTATGCGTACTTTAGAGCAATTTCAACACATCAAATGCTTTGATTTTTTTGTTCCATTGCTTTAATTTGAAAGAATGAAAAATGCCAAACCAAAATAGCATTTATAATCAGTGAAACTTGTAACTAACCTGAGTTTCAAATTGACTTAGAGAGTTAAGTGTGTGAAATATTACTCTGTTATTGATAGGGGAAAAATTAGTCACCATTATAGCAATTATCTATAATACTAATTTAAATATCCTTGTCAGACTAGATTGAATTTATTATTCTAGCATGTTTCCACGATGAACCAACAATTTATTTTTTTTATATTTTACAAATTCTATGTAGTTGTAGAAGATTGATGGTGACTCCATAAAAATCCTAAGAAGTGTTTATATTATAATTTGAGAACAATACTGAATTGACTAAAGATTGAGAAGAAAATATGAATGCTGAATTACATTTGAAAATGTTCAAAGAATAATCATAGAGGTTATAGAGGCATTTCAAAATGTAAGGAAACAAATTCCTATTTTAATTCTAACATAAGTATAATTTTATTGATTTCAGTTAAAAAGAAATTATCACATATATCATTAAACTGAACTCATAGAGTTGATAATACAATCAGGTTAAGAATAATAAAATGACAGGTGTTAAAAGAAGGTAGATATATAATGCTTTGCTTTTACGTCCAAGTTCTGAAACAAATGACAAACTAGTTGAGAAAAAGACAGAAGTAAAACTAAATATGCGCCATATTAGTGATTTTCTGTAGCAAGGAGATTTTCCAGTACTAGATTTGAGATTGAACAGAATTGTAAATGTCCTTAAGGGGATGCTATAAAAACTTCATCAGTAACAGGGCCTTTTACAATGGGCCAGAGGGAAAAAACTGAGTTTTTGGTCTCTGAGGAATCCCTAACTCCAATAAAAAAAAGAAATGGAATTGTATTCTTTATGACAGATTCTTATTTCCCAACTAATTGGTATATTAAAATAAACTCATCTATAATTTCTGGACAGAATGAATTAGGAGTGAATAGATGATAAAGTATTACATTATGGAAGCATCACTAATGGAGATCAAGCAGTCTCCCCTAAAGTGAGAGAATGCTTTGGTGTGATTTATTTATATAAATATTACCTCAGGAAAAGTAACATAACAATGTAAATTATTATGCCAATATAAAACATAAAGATTAATATAATATTTAAGGGTAGAATAAAATTAGGGAGTATTGCTTCATCATCATTAATTATAGACAAAGATAACTATATAAAGCAAATAAAGTGTACAATATAGGTGCCGAATAAAATAATTAAAATGACACAGTTTTATATCTAGGAATTAACTAAAATGATTATAAAATTTAAACTTTAATAAATCTAATAAATATAATCATATACATGATGTTTGGAAGCTTACTTTCAGCAAAGTACTTAGAGAATAAATTATGAATAGCAATTTGTCTCACAATCACAACAAAAAGAAGAAAAATAATTAAAAAAGGATTCCATGAGATAAATGTGTACACAAATGAAACATAATATTGAATTCTATTTGTATTGATAGTTAATAAATAATCAGCCGACATGACTAAAAAAGTGTATCTGTCACTTTTATATATACTAAATATATTAAATCTATTTTTTAAATTATTTTAAGTTCCTGTCAAATTCTTAGAGTAAGTGAAATATCAGGTAAAGTAAAACAAAACTATTGTTCATTTAGAATTACATTTAAAGAATTATATGCTATGTATTAAATAACATAATTATAATGATTTACTAATATGTTATTAATATACTATATAGCCATTTCTAATATGAAATGTTTCCAATGTTATCTTTTATAACACAATTGATTAGATGGTATATAATAAACTTTTCACTAGACCTTTTTTATTTTCTCAAATGACACTAAACAAATGTGAAAATAATAGTCAAAGCTATACAAAGATGTAATAGTGTTCATTTATTTAATTATCTTCATAGACACATTACAAGGGGGTAATAGATCTAATGTGAACTATACATGTTGCTATGAAAAATGAAGACTAGTAGTTTGTTGAGCTGCTTTCCACCTGCAGTCCCCAATACACCTCAAGGATCTGGATTCATGCATACGCAGGAGTGTAGGGGGTTAGGGGGTGGTGTAGAGGTAGGGGACAACCAAGATGAACAAACAAAATACAGCAATGTGCTTCTTCCTCTTCTTTCTTGCTACCTTCCTCTGCTCACCTTCACTCCTGCCTGCATCTTTCCTTTAGTAAAAATTTGTTAAAAAGGCATGGTACAATGGGTTTCATTACATTGTTGCCATAAAAAGTGACTGTGCAAAAAAAAACAAAACAAACTGTTCCCTGTTTTGCATGAACTCATTATAACATTTGTATATTCTCAAATGATCAAATTTCCTGTCATGTATACTTAATGTGCTTTAGGTCTCTTCAATTGCAACTTTAAGTTAGATCCAAGAATATGTTAAGTTGGGTGACTGCAATTTAGAAAAGTGCACTTTGTCCACTAGAGAATGTATGTGATGTGAAAACAGAATTACTCCTTCAGAAATCTATGAAAGACATCTTTTAGATTTATTGACTGACTAGAGCTATACTGCAATAATATCCACATTTGTCTTCATAGGATCACTGTGATTCAGAAGAAGAAATCTGGTAAAAACATCTCTACAGCCTCTAAAGACTGAACTGGAAAAGTTTCTAAGAAACAGGGTTTGGGGATCTCAGTTTACTAGAGTTTCAGTCCACTAATAAAACATATAATCAAAATGAAACTCAACTTGCAAATGAAATGATATGGCTAAATTCCTATAAAGTCATCTCTCTCGGGAGGAAAAATTACGTTAAATTTTCATATCAAAAAAATCTTACAGCACTTATATATCTAGAATTTAGGAATGCAAAGCACATAGAAACAGAGTAGAATGGTGGTTACCAGGAGCTGGGATCATGTTGTGAGGTTATAATTTGCAAGTAGTAGATAAATTCTGGATATCTAGTGCATGGTACAATGATTATAATCAGCAATACTGTATTATAAACTTGGGAGATGCTAGACATCTTAATTTTTTTCATTACAAAAAAGGTAATTATGCTACCTGAAAGGTTTTTAACTACTGCTACCATGCAAATCAGATTGCAATCATATTGCAATATATCATATCAAATCAAAACTCTGTACACCAGAAATTACAGTTTTATATGTCAATTGTACCTCAGCACAAATAACTATTTGACAATTGACTGAAATTCAGTGAGCAATGAAACCATTATAGTGAAGGTTGCTGTGTAATTTAAAGGTCTTCCATTTTATTCTGATACTAGAACCACTGGAATTATTTTAATCTTACTAGTTTCTTACATTAAAAATATTATTTATAATCAATCTTTTCTTGTCTTCAAAAAATTTTAAGATACAAGGTGTTAATCAGGAAAAGATATCCAAAATAAAGAAAAGAATTTCATTTAATATGTCTCATTGTATGATGTGCTTCGTTGTTTAATGATTAAAATTGAGGGAACAACCTTTAATATGGATTAAGGATGAGGATTAAAAATTTCATGCACAGTTTAGGGCATCTTAGGGAACTTGAGGTGAAGATATAAGGATATGTTATACAGATTAATGTGTGATTAGTAGCATTTATTTTAAAAAAGCATACACTTTCCAAAATAGAATGATAAAAGGTAGAGTAATACAAGATAGAGTCCAGTGGACTGCAACAATTAAAGAAGTTATTATTATCTAACCACAGTTTCCGTCTTCCATAAACTTGCATTTTCTTTCTCTTCTTATTATACAGTCTCAATTTTCTTTTTCAGAAAACACTTTCTGAACATGTTAGAGCACTTGAAAACAAGCATGCAGGCAGGTATTAGGACAGCCTTCCACTTCGCATGAATTTTAAAAGAAATATTGAAGGTACTTTAAAATGTTCTATTTGTACCCTTATAATTGATTCAGAGCAGACTTCTGAGGATATAAGTGACAATCTAGAAAATATTGATGAGTTATAATAAAAAATGTTCTAAGGATGCTTAAAATTGCATTGTGATTTATGTAATAATGTCATGGGCAGCTCCACTTTTAGTTCTAAGATGATACTAGAGTATACAGAAAATATACTTAACCTGAAGTGATTCTTGTAGTATTGTAGGAGAAGATATATTGATAACTGAGTCTTAGAAGGATAATTTTTTCCTCAGCTAGATAACAAAAGAAAGCAGTAAAGGGAAATTTTGATCATAGGAAGAACCAAATTAATTACCAAATTAGGTAAAGTGCAACTATATTATTTCAGAAACATCTGAATCTGGATTGCAAGAAAAGGAGTGACAACATAAAGCCAAGGTGTTAAGCTCAAGATAAGAATAGACTTTAGTGGATATTCTGAGAAATTTCATTGCTGAGGGCAATAGAGAGGAACAAAAGGGTTTAAGGAGAAAGGCTTTGTGGTCTGTTTTGAATAATTGACTGGCAGACAAATGGAGGATCAAGAGAAGAATTAGCAAAACTGAAAATAAAAAAGACAAGTCCAATTGCATCTGTAAGTATAAAAACTACGGTAGACAGTAAACAAATTATAAATCTATTTTAACACACCAGGGGGTGTGAACATAAGGAATGGAGATTTCTGGATGAACATAGAGCAAATTAAGGAAAAAGAAAATTTGGCATTTCTAAGACTTTTTGCTTCTATACTGGGACGATAATAATAAGAGATACAAGAAATTAAAAATAGTTTCTAGAGACATCATGAAGGTGAGTGCTGTTCAAAAAATTATATTTGAATTACTTGTGAGAAATATAGGTGAAATTAACCTTAAGCAACTGGAAAATTGTTGCGTAATAGAAAAATCTGTAAATGGGCAAATAGATTTTGAAATTCTATACACGCTACCTTAAACCTATTAATACCTATTATTCTTACTAAATTTCAAAATTGAAAATATTTGCTCACTAGTGGGGTATTAATTGCATCTGTCTATATGAAAATGCAGTGATGATATGTGTTATGATATTTTTTAATGTCTAATGTTTTTACTTAAAGTATTATTGATATTCTTTATTAGTTTAGCCACCCAAGCCTATTTCTAATTTTATAACAATTTAACTTTTCCAAATTTAAAATATATCCAGAGATTCTTCCCCTAAATTATGATCCTGTTATTTTTCTTCTTGCAAGTCTTTGCTTTCCCAATGCTCTTTTCACATTCAAAGCAAAAACTCCTTGCAAAATTACATTGGATTTGTACCTCTGTACCCTCACATGTCTATGACCTTCTTTTATGACACTTCACCAAATTTTTAAGTATACTATCAGTGCAAATTCATTAAATTATTTGATTTTTCCCTGTTCCATAACTTCTTTTCATTTCTATAAACTTATGAGCTAATCGTGTTCTCTCTCTCTATTGGCAACTTAATTTACAGTGCTGTTCAGAATTTATCTCAATGTCCATGTTTTCTCTTCATGTTTTAGAAAGCCATGGCTTGGTTGTGTATTCTCTCTGCTACCAGAGAATTCTAAATTACTGTTTTCAAAAAATAAAAGAAGAAAGCGTGCAAGGGAAGGAGGGAGAGAAGAAAGAAGGAAGAAAGAAAAAAAAGATGAAAATGAGGGAATAATTTCACAATGCATTAATATTGGTCATAATAGAGAGTAGTAGTACTAGATATAACAATAAAAGTTGAATGAACTAATTATATTTAAAATATGATTTAATTTTTATAAATTTCCCTTAAACATTTTAGTAATATTCAGTTGATATATTTATAATTTTAAAAGAAACTTGAACTCTGAAATTACCTTTGCATGTACATATAAGCTAAATTAATGTATTTTGCTAGTTTGAAATGTGAAAAATATCCAATTCCTCTGTACTTTTGTAGTATAATTATTCACATCCAGTTGGAATTCTACTTCCATGAAAATTGAAGTACAGAATTTATAAAAATATTTTTGTAGTTATATAACCTCAGTCAAAATAAACAATAAAAACTGTTAAATTGAAATCCAAATACAAGCATAACAATCTAAGAAAAATATTTTTTAAAACATAATTTTATAACTTTAAGGACTAATGCACTGTTGTGTCTCAGTAGGAAAGTGGAGATAAACCTATCATTATTAAATATAATACAAAGGAAATATTTTTTCTCTCATACGTAGTACTATCTGATAAATTCACCTGATAATTAATTCCAGGAAACACCACCTTTAAAATTTTCCAGGATTTTTACTATGATGCCAGTAAAGTATTATTTTTTTCTAGTGTGTAATAAATTTCCCAAGAGGATTATATGATAATTTTTAAAGTGATAACTAAGAATATTTATTTGTCATGCATAGATGGTATTTTATGTGATATCTAGTGTCAGAAATTGAAATTAAATCTCTCACACACATACATACATTCACACACTCACCAATAACAAAGTATAAGCATGTATTATGCATAATTTTCTAATTGTACACTTTCAGATATTGACAGCTATATTTTATTTATTCTTATGTTTAGTTGTAGTCGAAACTGGATGTAGTCGGAATTGAAGTTGAGTGCTTTGTCAAAAACTCATAATTGCTGATTTATCAGCATTTAAGATTATCTTAGTTTAGAGCTTGAAGAGAATATCATTACAGTTAAGAAATACCCATGTTCACTGGGATTTTTAACTTTGTATAAGTAAGATGTGTCACAAAGAAGAGACTAAAAAAAGAAAACCAAGCATCAAAGAGAAAGACGATGACTATCAAAAATGTGATATCAATTTACATAATGCTATTCCATAAACCTTTTTTGTGTACTTTTTTATGTGCTGTAAAACTAATAACTTAGTAATCCAGAATATTTCCTTTGAGTTCAAAACTCGTATCTTTGATGACCAATTTCATATATTGGTCCATTAAAATATCTCTACTTAAACAGACGAGTCTTGAAAATCTTTCCATATAGGATTAATTTATTTAATCTAAGTTTCAAATACTATTTGGGATAGTGTAGTTATGTCAGAAAGTGTAGCTAACATCACTGCAGCATTACGACTTGAAAAATTTTTAGAATTATAGATCTATGATATTTTAAAATTTCTCTTTGAAATGGTTAATGTCTATTGAATAATTATAGAAATACAAATAAAATTATAAATACTCCAGATAAAGCTTTATTTAAACTGTATATTTTTGTGATGTTTGTAAATAGTCAACTAATTTATCATGTTCAACATTATCAACTTGCCGATATTATAATAAAATCACATTTCAGTAAAAGTTCTTAAATTGTCATAAAATGCAGAAATTTAGTAGAACGTATACTGTACTCTTTAAACTTCTCTGTTTCTATTAGAAACTCACTAAGGAGAATCTTTTTCTGCTGTTTGAAAAATAAGCTAATACTAATTTAATTAGGATAACTTGGAAATGTACAGAGAAGAAAATGTGCTGTGAATAAAAATGATTCCAGTTGCCTTTTGGAGAGTTTACCATTCTTGAATGCTGGTTAGTTACATTACTAGAAAAAGCATATAAAGAAAATCAGAATCTTGCTATATTTTATTGTAGGTATAAAATCAATCATCTCTAACATTACATTTTAGACGAAGTCACATAGCCAAATTGTTGTCTACCCATTCTTCTTTAAGATTGAATGTCTACTATTCTGACAGACTAACATGTTAGAAAACATCATTTTTATATCAATATATCTTGCACAAAATTGAATGACAAGTAAAGACTTCCCACAGTGAGGCTCTAGGAAATAGTATATGATTGTGAAGGTTTTACTCATTACAAATCATTTGTATGGGAGAATCTTCTGTAGTGACTGTATTATATATGGGAACAGAGAGGTACTGTGAAATAAGGTATGGCACAAGCAAACAGAATAAATATTCAAATGTATAGAGGAATAACTGGAAGCAATAAAACACTACTACAGCAAACAGAAAAATGGCAGTCAAAAATACCTTCTACATATTTGAGAATAAAAAGTAGTTATAGTTTTACTGGTGACAAGAGGTGAGTTCCTATAGGACATAGGTAGACACTACTGTTTGTTAGATGAAATATAAACAAATAGAAGCCAAGGAAGTAAAACTGTTTAAATTCCTTCTGCGTGGGTTTTAAATCACTGAATAATAAAACTGAGCTATTCAGATAGTATATTTCTGTAAACCAAGTCGTGGAATCTTATGGAAATTTTTTCTAGAAGGACTGACATTTTCTTGCAGTTGATTTGCTCCTGTTAGAGCATAATATAATAGGAGTGAAGCATTTTCATTTCTTCTCTTAGTCACATCCCATTTAGCTTTTGAAATGACATGATTCTTCTAATTATTCTCTCTCCTCAATTCGTTTGTCTTTCTTTACTGAATAATTTCCAATAGCCTCTAAATATATCCCGATTCTCCAAGTTTGAAAAAAATGTAGAAAACTTTTCTTGTCCTATCACTTAAATCGTTTCCTCTATCAATATATGACATTCTACTTCTTTTAGCAAAATGTCTCCAAAGAAATAAGTGTTCTCCTTTTACCTTCACTCCGCCTGTTCTCTAAATGTCTCTAGTCTAATCCTTTTCCCCACCATTCAGCTGACCATGAAATGGTGTTCCGATGTTAAATCTGTCAGGTTTTTGTTTATAGTTTGCTCTATTTGTCAACTACCCCACCTATATTTTATTATTCTATTTTTCTTTAAACATATATTGGTTTGAATTTCATAACTCAGCACTAATACAATTATTAGCACAATGGCCCTTAGCATCCTTTGATTATTGTATTTATCAAACTCTGTTGCAATCATTGAAGAATCATTATTAATCTCTCTTCTCACACTAAATTGAGCTATCTCAGTTTCCTGAATTTCAGGACTAAATTTACACTTAGGATTTCATATGGTATATTCAATTCAGAAACAAATATTTAATTCCTCCACATCGTTTACCCTGGGATATTCCTTAAATTAAACATGCTCTAAATATTTCTCCAAATGTATTCTCTGTTTTATTAGATAGCATTTATATCAACAGATTAGACTAACTTAAGAATGTGTATATCATCCTTAATTTCCTATAACAATATTATAGAAGATCTTTTAGTTAAACCACTAAAAGAATCACACATTTCTAATTCTCTCTGTTTCAATTGCTGCTGTCTTAGAATTCTCTCCAATATTTCTAAAATGGAGTTTTGTAAAAATTGACCTCTATATTTCACTATTGCATTTTATGATCCATTCTGCTAGCAACACAAAAAGCTTCATTCTGCAATGTTATTTTTAATAATACTAATTTTTCAACATAGGCACTACTTTCTTCGTTGTAGCAAATAGAATTAGAGCAATAATCTCATCTCTGTATTGAAGGGAAGTCCCAACATGCTCTATTTAGCTCCAAAAACTTGGCAAATCTTCATCTCACAACCTCTGCACAAACATGCTTGCTGCTTTTTTATTTGATCTAATAAACATTATCTCAACAATATAGTTGAACAATCTGATATTCATGTACAGTAGATCTGGATGTCTTTGGTTTATTTTATGACAAGGTATGAGAGTTAAAATAGTCTATTGAATAGTCTATGAATTCATACTGTTATCTATTTCACAAAAATGCAACATTTTAAATCCTGGTTTTCTCATAGAGATGGAGAAAATTTCCATTTCCAGATCAATGTCTATCTATCATATATATAAAGTAGGAACAATCTACTTTAGCAAAGTTCTACAGTGAATAACAACTGTAATTGGATCTATGACTTGCTTGAGTTCTCATACTCATCCACTTTTATTCTTACAAATGTTTCTGTAAGGATCAGACTGACTTATTAATGGAGTTTTTGTGGGAAATATCCCTTTCATTTATACTTTTAAGAATCTTCTCCATCTCTGACACTTCATCTTGCCCTATAATACTATATTACTTTTAATAAAATAGCTTGGATAAAGAGCAGTACTTATTGATACTTCTGTTTGTCCTTCATCACTACTATAGATATCTTCTAGCCAAGAAACCAATGTGGGTTTTCTTCCACCAGTGCTCATTAAAAATTATACATTGTGTAAATTAGAAGGAACCATATTTCCTCAGACTTAGTAGACCCACTGTGTGCTCCTCTTATGCCAAGACACTTACTTAATTGTACTCCCATTATCTAGAGTATAATAGGTAGATTTACGCTTATAATTGTCAAATGAGTCATTCGAGAACTGAACAATTTTAAAAAGTTTTGCATATTGCCCTTTTCTCAGTCCTGGCTACCTGAAAAATGAATGTAGCTTCCTTTCTAAAGCAACAAAGATAGTTATTAACATATAAGCTTGCCATAGTAGAGTAGGGTTCTTTTTTAGGGAGACCTGAATTCTTTTGCAGTCAATGGGTTCTGAATTTACAAAATGTGTTGAGGAATTGACAGTCGAATATGACTTTTAACTAGAGTTGCTATTTTCAGCTTTCTTATCTATTTACTCATTTTTTTAAATATTTCATGTATTAATTGAAGAAATAATATTTTTTTTTACTGACACCACTTTTTATTTCTCCTGTGAACATTTTATTGCTGTCTCCATAGTTTTCTAGAGGTAATTCCCCATTCCAACCTCCTTGTCTTATTTTGATAACTGTGCTCTCCTTTCTTCTGAAGGTGCAGCACTGATATCTGTCCTCCAAGTTATTAGGACTCTTGTCATTTTCAATGCTATCACAGAGCAGAGTTGTGAATCAACAGTTCCTACGCACAGTTCTAATCTATAGAAGACAGAACTTCTCCATGATATTCTCACTTCATTCACAACCACATTTCTAATTCCTTTAGTAAATGGTATGTTTTTAGGGACTTACTCATTAAAGAGTCTAGATTCTGGTGTGGACTTGTTGGCATGCACAATCATTTTAGCAGCTCATTTTCCTAAGATTTTTATATTTTATGAGCTATGATTTGCATATAAAATTGTATAAATTGGTATGTTAACTTGATATATTGACATATTGTGATAGGATTACCACAATCCTATTAGCTAACACTTCTATCAAGTCACATATTATTAAGCTTTGTCATTGTTTTTGCTTGTCTGTGTTTGTGTAATGAGAATATTTCATACCCTCTCTCATAGGGATTTTGAAGTATATACTACAATACTGTTTACTGTGATCACTATGTTCTTCATTAGATGTATAGAGTTTGCTTATCTTCTAGTTTCACACATGGATCCTTTAACTTTTCCAAATATTTTAAATTGTGTTTATATAACTGACATAGCAATTATGTTTTTTCTACTTCACTTCTTTTTTCAAATTTCTAAAGAACAATTGTGGCACCGAGTTACTACCATCTCCAAGAGTAGTATTCAAAATACAAACTGTACCTTAAATTAATACATCTACCCCAATTCATTATTATGTTATGTTGCCTCCTGATCCAGCACTTTCAGAATCTTATCCCTACCATATTCTCTTACTTCCTGGTGATCCATGTTAAGTTATTATTACTCCTAATTTAGAGATACTGCCTTTTATTTTAGAAACTAAAAATATACAACATTATAAAAATTAGTGTTTTATATAATTCTAAATTACTTTTGTCAAGTGGGGGCTAAATTTTCCTTACATTTTCTAAGGGTCTCAATCTGCCCATGAAATTCTTCTGCAGGGGGATGCTTGGGGTTGATTCCTTAAATTACCTTTTGGAAGAATTCTGATCATGGAGGAATCATTACTTAAGCTGCCTAATTCTTTCCTTTCTTCTTCATCTGTATTGCAAAAGTAATTGCTGAACATGATTGATGGTATAGTCAGAAGTCTTTGTAAGTCCACTTTGCTATCTGTCTCTCATCCTAATCTTTCATTATATTTTCTTTGGCCAGAGGGTCTTCTGATTTTCTAAACCACAAGGCAACTATTTTTCCATGAATACATTCAGATCATCTTTTTTTAGATAGCTTTTATTCCCAGAAAATATTTGAAATGTGAACATCATGGTTTCCATGAATATGTCATTTTTTCGAGGTGTATTGAAACCTTGAACAGAAAAGTGCAACTGGAACAGTCTTTTCTAGCTGGGATGGGGACCAGTTGATGTAATTCTCTTTTAGATTCTTTTTTTTAAAACCATTTCAAATATGTCTTCATTAGATATATAATTTCTCCATATCTTCTCAATTAATGCCTTAATATTTTTGCAGCAGATATACACAGAGTGAAATTTTAACATTTTCAGTTTTTTACTAGTATTACAAAGACCTGGACCTGATGCTTAACTTTGCTTACATTCTGGCTTCATTAGAATCTACTTATATGCATCCAAGATTGCCTTTGATATTCACACTTAGTATTTAATTGCTGATGAGTTCTGCTCAATTTTTTATTACCCTTCTTCACTGCATCAATGGTCTTTTGCAAGAGCCATCCAATTCTATTTCCTTCTGATTACATTTTTCCCTATATTTGAAGACACCTGCTACTTTTCGTGAGGTAGTGATTTTCTACCCCTGGCCTAACACCAATGAAAGCTTTAACAACTGCATATTTGCAACACCATCCCATGCCAAAGTCTAACCA
Organism: Solenodon paradoxus; assembly: GCA_004363575.1. Lineage (NCBI taxonomy): Eukaryota > Metazoa > Chordata > Mammalia > Eulipotyphla > Solenodontidae > Solenodon > Solenodon paradoxus. The sequence goes on along the minus strand of RJWH01000207.1, from coordinate 556,892 downwards.
TGATTCACTTGCCATTAGCAAGGGGAACTGCTTTGCCAACTGGTCAGTGAGAAATCCAGGTCAAATATTCCATTGTAGCACCTGCTTGCTTGGACCACTTCTGTTTACAACTATTGCTGTTGAATTATCCATGAAATAGTCTCTGAGACAGAGATTTGTATGTAGGAATATTAGTGAAAAAATGTTTTCCAGATTAACAACTTTGAGGATTTAAAGAAGCAGTATTGAACAGAGGAAGAAATTGGCTACTGCCTAGTTGTGTGGGGAAAGCTGGTTGCTGATCTAATTATGTTAAAAACCTCAGTCAATCACGTGGTGAGTTCTGGAGCTTGGATAATAACATGATAATCTTGCGTTAACTGAGACAAGGAGGCCAGAACTTTTTAACTATTTATTGACCTATCATCAGATGTTTGCTACCCACAGGAAGGGAGTCTTTTGCTACAAAATAAGCTACTTCAACTAAAGTCAGTGTTTCAAGGGAGACACAGTTGTGAAAAGCAAATCCTGAACATTTAGAATAGTTTGGAGAAGGAATGCTTCTTTCCTGAAGGCAGAAATTTGACAATCTCAACAGCAAACCATGATTTTCATTTCAAAGAGCAAATCATCATTCATTGTTATATAAAATTCCCTCTATTTATAGTCACTTTCTTTAACATTTCCTGATTTTACATAATTTTTAATCATTCTTCTAAGATACCTTATTTTATTGATCGTGCTTATTTTGTCTTCCTACACTAGAGTTTAACTTGCAATAGAGCTTTCTGTTCAAATGCTGCTTGTCCAGCATTTGAAAAATGTTTCTTATACAGCATATAACAACAGTTATTTGTGCTAGCTATGACTAAGAAAAGTATTTATACCAGAGTATAATAACTTCTTGGATAATATGTGAAGGAACCAGTAAAAGCAATTAAGAAGATCATTGCTCAGATTGGGTTGGTTTTATAGTCTATTCAGGTTGTCAAATAAAGTATCATTGATTAGGTAGCTTGAACAACAGATATTTATATATCATAGTTCTGGAGGCTGATCTTGGGGTCAATGGGCTAGCCAGTTGGGTTCCTGGTGAGGACTTCCATGCTGTCTTATAGTGAACCTCTTTTTCACTGTGCTTTTCACATATTAGAGAGAAATCTCTGGTGCTTCTTCCTCTTCTTACAAAAATTCCCCTTTATCATCTCATTTAACTGTTATTTCTTCATACGAATTACTCCAAATATAGTTGTTTGGGTGATTCGAACTTCAGCATCTTAATTCTTTGGAGATATAAGCATTCAGTTTACACTATCTTGCGCTGTCATTAAGAATTTCCTGAAAGAAAATAAAGAATATTCCTGAATGAGGCAACTTTGATGCAGTGGTATACTAGTTAAAAAACTGTCTGTTGTGGTGTCGTTCTTCTGTGAAAGTCATTTTATAACTTTGCTTTTATTAGTAAGTCAACAAAAAGTGAAACCATAAAAATATATCTCAGAACTATTCCTGTTCATCAAAGATGCGATGATGTAACTTCTTTACTGAGTTTCGTAGTGGTTTTTTAATACTGGAAGAGTATTCCCTCGATAATTTTATATGTCTTTGCAGTGCAGCTACACACACAATACACTTCTAAATTTAATCTACTTAATTAATATTTTTTCAACAACTTTCTGAGTGTAGACATTAGTAAAAGAATAAACACAATCCTGTTTTATAATATTGATTCTATTTTGATAGTGAAAGTATTCCCACCACAACTGATTTCAAACTACCAAACCGAGGTATGATATACATTATTTTAAAGATACCTGTATGTTAGACATAAATAACATCAAGAATAGAAAAGAGTGAAATGAGAAAAATAAAAAGGAAATGATGAATTTTGAGTTTACCTTGCTTTCAGTGTATTTTTAAAAATTTACATACTGCATAATTTAATTATTAAAATGTTTAACAACTGATTGTAAAGTTGCTAAAATGTAACGCTTGTCTCTCATGAACTGATGAACTGACTCTAAAACACTACTGCTTTGTTTGAATAAAGTTCAGTAAGTTTGAATAAAGTTCACTGGAACTATTAAGAGTAGGTTAGATAGCAATGGTAAAAAAGACATTTTAGTACCAGGACCAGTCATGAAGATAAGTGTGTATAGAGATATAAGAATGGTATGATTGACTGACTTAAAGTTGTTGTGTTGAATAGACCATTAGGACTCTCAGATGCAATGTCAATAATTAAAGACTTCTGACAGAAAATGTATCAGACTAGATCATCATTATGGACTGAAAACCTGTGCCCCCTCAACATTCAAATGTCCAAACCTAAATTATAAAGTGATGGAATTTGAGGTGAGTGTTTGGGAAGCAGTTTGGTTGCAAGGGTTAAACACTTATTTGGGATTAGTGACCTCATAAGTAAAGTCAAAGAGCTAACTAGATATTTTTCTGCCATGTGCAGGTACATGAAGAAGTGGTATATCTGCAGCCCAGAAGAGAAATTACATCAGAACCTGATTCATCAGAAACTCTAATCACAGTCTGCCATCCTCCAGAACTGTGGGAAATACATTTCTGGGGGTTGCACATTATCCAGTTTGTGATATTTTCTTACATCAGTTTGAAATGGTTTAAACAATTGGCTAGTTTATTCTATTGTACTAACCATTTCTCCAAATCTCAGGACCTTAAAAAAACAAGTTTGCTTAACTTCTCTTTACTCTAATTCATTGTTTCTATATGGCAACACCACAGATTCTTGTTTGACCCTTGCATCCTGCCACTTACTATCCTAATCTATTGTTCCTAGTAGTTTTTAAATATAAATTAAGGTAGTTTCTATAGAAAAAAGTATAGAGATACCACAAAAGATTAAAAACTAACATGATATGATCCAACATTTCCATTTCTAAATATGTATCTGAAAATATAAAAACACTAATTAGAAAAAAATGTTTGTACCCCTATGCTCATAGAACCATAATCCACAATAGCCAAGATATGAAATCGACCTAAATGTCCATCAAATAGATAACTGGACAAAGAAAGTATGATATACATACTCAATGAAAATTGCATGACTGTGAATAAATATGAACTATTCCCTTTTGAAATGCCTTGGATTAAAGTTGAGATGATTATACTAAATGAAATAAGTTAGGAACATACCTGATGGCTTCTCTCCTATGTCAAACACAAAGAAAATGAACAAATAAAACATGACAGAAATGCTTTTTAGATTCAGACATCAAACTGTGGTTGCTAGACAGGGGAAGAGGGAAGTATTGTCAGAGGGTGTCAAATTGAATTTGGTGAATGATATTGAAATGCTGAGTGGACATGATACAATATATACATTGATCAAAGTGTGAACTATTCTCTTGAAATTTATATAGTATCACAAACTAGTGATTTATCAATTAAAAAAATGGTTAAATCTCACTTCTTTATCTCCAATGCTGGTCAACAAGTGGATTCTGCTTATTTTAATTAAACAAGTGTCAAAGATGATGAAGGTTTTGCCATTTCATGCTAGAGCCTTCTTGGTGTTGGACCTCTGTGTTCACTGAGGAGAGGGAGAATAACTAGGAGAATGTGCACCTGCACATAAATGGAGCTTATTGGAATGACAGATATCACTGCTCTCATGGTTGAATGCAAAAAAAAAAAAAATCATGTCATAGATATAAAGTCAACCTAGTGTTTACCAAAGGAGAGACAAACTATATGTTTTAATGAGTGCTAATTTGGGTACCGCCATATTATCTGTTGAATATCATGCATATATAAAAATTTTTCTCAGTGAAATTTTTTATGCCAGGATTCATTCAATTTCTTAATCATATAAATGTGACTATGTCTCTGTCTCACTATATCCCTTAAGCAATGTGGTAGCCACACGATGAAGGCGATGAGTGACTGCGTTTATGAAAAGCACATTACATTGTAAGTTATGTCTTCCTTAGCTTCCTTTTAGTAGCAAATGAATTAATGCATGGGATCATGCTTTATAAATTTTGAAATGTGATAAATATTATTTTGTGTGAATTATAAATGTAACTATGGGTTCTCTTGCTTATAAGACAAACACTGTTCACCGCATGAATCAAACCATTAATTCTTGATGGTGTTTAATTATTATTGAACATATTTTTCTTTGCAGTTGTCATTTAAATGTGCTTGCCAAGTAGTTTGTTTATCAAAATATTTCAGTCTCTTTCAAATTCTCATTTATGTTGCCTTGTGTTTATCACTCCCATAAAATTGTACTATCAGCACATTTAACTACCCAGGCTATTTTGGAGATTGAAAAGAGGACAGTTGATTCATCATGTATAAATCTCATACATCTGTCATTTCATTCTACTGCCATTTGGTTAGTTCAGCCTCTATTACGTCATTTGGATAATTGCATAGATTTCATACAGTTCTTACTTCTGAATTTTCTCTCTCTACCAAAATATGCATTCATATTCATCTCATGAAATGCCACCAGATTCTGTGTTTTTTTAGTCTATCTTTCTACGATATTGAACACCCACATTCTTTTCTTGTTTTTTTTTCTACTTTTCAGTCTCACCTTCTTTTAGTACACACATTATCAGTTTTCTGTCTATTTAAGTAACTGCTTTTCAAAATCTGAGTAAAATCTTACTTCCATAAAAGTATTTTAAGTAGAAAGACTAGGAAAAAAACTCTTAGGACATTTATCGTTTGTAACACTGAAGAGTCACAATTTTTTAGTATTATTGATTCACAAAACTTCTTGACACATCTCTAGACTTATTAATCCATTTCAACTACAAAACAGTTTCTTTTGATTTATGCAATAAATATTTACAAAGAATCTACTTTCTGAAAGCAGTTTCCCCCACCCCAATATTTCGTAGTCTTAATAGAAATTTGTTAGCTTATTTACTCAACAAAGCTAGAAAACCTTTTCTAAGAACTTTTTTCTTTTTTATGTTTTGCACTTCAAGCTGATGTGCACCCACTGATCTATTTCTGTTAAGTGAACAGCTGGAACTTATATGCTGGGTGGGTTAGCTAGTTGTTTGAGTGAATCAATTAGTCATCATGGAGAAGCAGGCTGGAAGAATGAGTCAGGATGATAGCCATTCATTTTGGGAACAGGAAAAGAAATCAAGCAAAATGTTCTCAAGCTTTTGTCATACCCATCATGCAGGCATAAAGCACTATCCTCATCAACAAAAACAAATTCAAATAAAAATAGACTTGATATAGATGTTATATTTAATCTGTACCTAAGCACTAAAAAGACATTGATTTTTTCCCCTTTTTCCTGATAGCCCTAAAATTGATGTCATTAAACTTTTGAAGATTTTTTTGTGGCTGAAACTAAACTCTGTGTATTGAAAATGTTATGAGATTACAATTACCAAAACCATAGCAGGGGTTGCATTTGTATTGCAAATGAATAAATGGCTCAAAGTATCTAAAAAGAAATTTTGAAAACTTTATTTAAATTCTTATTAGTTTTGCATTTTACTTGAGTTTGTGTGTCACAAGCTAGGTTATGGAACTTCTTATTTACATATAAATAACTCACTTCCTCCCAACAGATTCTAAAAAGAAAGTTTGAGTTTACGTGCATAAAAAAATATAGACAAAAAGATAACAAACTAAAATACTTTCTACAGATGTTGACTTACTACAATATATCTTAACCTTATCTAATGTCAAAATACTTCTTTAAAATTAATTTTAAAAATAAAATATAATAAAAATATGAAGTAATTCTAGCAGAAAAAAATTGTGGTAACAAAAATAAGTACAAAAGGCACAGCCTAGTGACCTAACATTCTAGTAGTCCCTGGGCTCAGTCCCACATAAATTCCTCATAAATGTCCCAGCTTCAAGACCAGGGATCAAAGCAAACAACCAATGTGAGTAATTAAATAAAAACAAAATGCTTCTTCCACCTGTCTCTTCCTGTCTACCTGCCTACTTGTCTTCATTCCTGCCTGTATTTTTCCTTTAAAAAAATTAAACAAATAAATAGAAAATGTGATAACATGATAAATTTAGGGAGTGAATATGAGAAGAAAATGATGAAATCCTAGATATTTTATTTTCAATTTTATCTCTGGGTTTTCTACACGACGAATGAAGGTGATGTATAGTATTGATAGAACAAAAGCCAAAGTAGTTATCAAGAAAAGCATGTTTAGTCTTCTTATTAACCTTAAAGAAACTATTCTTTATAATGGTTTATAACACAGTAACCCCAACTCTTACCTCTTTGACCTGAAAACTTTGAAGTCTACTTTCTTTCCAAGCAAGAAATGTAAAAAAACAAAAACAAAAACAATATAAGGCATTAAATCTGTAATCTCATGCTTCTTCACAGATTTTGAATTCTGACAGATCTGAAAAAAATGACTTTTACAAGCTATATGACTTTGGAAAATTATTTAGCATTTATCAACCTTATTTTTTTTCACCTCTGTAAAATATTGTAAAATTATATTTATGTCATGTCTTTGCAGTTAAAATATAGCTAATAAGCACCCTATCAATAAACAATGTTTTAAAAGTATTATGTACAATTATTAGATACTGAGACAAAAATGTAAGCTTCTCTAGTGTTCTGTATACATTTCCCAGGCTGATTTTGATTTATTCCTGACTTGTATGAATATAAGAGAAATAGAATTGCTATTTGCTGTCTAACTCCTTCCTTTCTCTAAATCATTGGTTCTCAATGAGCAGTGATTTTTACATGTACAGGATATTTGGCAAAGTCTGGTGATTCTGTTGATTACACAGGACAACTTTTCACAAGATAAGATTTTCTGAACCAAATGTTGAATGCCAATATGTTAATAGTGTCAGGATAAACCCTGCACTAAGCTTCTTTTCCTTTTTTCTTTCCTGCTTCTTTTTTTTTTTTTTTTTTTTTTTGGTCTGGTTACTTTGTCCTGCCCTTGATTTTATGGACATTGGCTATCCTGATTTTTCACTGTCTCACATTGATAGATGCTTTAATTTGATAACCTTTTCAATGCATATCTGAGTTTTAACCCAATGTCTTTCTCTGAATTGTAATGTACTTCTGGAACACTGAATGCATATCCTCAGAGTTTAGCAATTTAATTCACCAGATTTCCTTTTGCTTCATTTTTGGAACTCTATATTAAAAATAAATTATGTTTCTTGTGAGACATTAAATAACCTAATTCCTTAAATATGTGACTTTTCCTTCTTATATGATGATTTAAATTCAGGGAATGACTGAATATGCATCAGAAGGTTTTTCAGATCAGGAGCACTTATTTGCTGAGATGTGAGGTTTTCAATTGCCTGTTTAGTCACTGAACTCTTAGGGGTTCCTAACAATTAGTCGTGGTGGTGGTTACCAGCGCAAGAATTTAATTGATTAATGGGAGTTCTAACTACATGCCTGTAGCAGAAATTGGTCCATTTTAGAACTCAACAATTCTGCGCTGACAATATCTGTTTTCCATTTAGGGAAGTTGAGTGAGGGAGTGAATCCACCAAACACAGATTATTTCTTAACTTAATCAGTATCTGTACTCAATTCTCTTATTGGCGTCTACTCTTCCCAGTACATTGAGATCCACCATTGACCCTCTTACACAGGAGAATGGCTACGAAACCTAAACCACCTTCTAATTAAGTATTTTTCAAGTGAATAAATTTATCTTCCCCCAGAAACCTCCAGACACTTCACAAAGGATTAGAAGAGTTTTATATGCCTGAGGGACAAACAGAAGTAGTGCTGACCAGCCTACCCTACTTACCATCACACAAAATAGATTAAATAAATGAAATCAAGGCATTTTACATTTTTCCAGATGTGAAGGTTTTACTAATGCATATGCTTCACTAAAGAGTTTAAAATTCAATTTTGAAGATCTGATTCTGCGTCTTGTAAATCGCGTATATTTGTGTTCTGGAAAATCAAGGTGTCACATTTTTCAGTAAAAGCTCACTGGAAAACCTATAATAAGTAAAACAGTTATATTTTGTTGGAATTATTCACTTAATACCTAATTGTGTTACACCTAGTATTGATCAAAGAATTGAATATAAATCTTTCCTCAACAAGGAAAATTCTATCATCTTCTGACATTTATATTTCATATTTCAATAAAATGTTCAGTCTTAAATTTTAATTATGTCCAAGAATTCTCATTGTGAGTAATTACAACTGACTCCGACACTGTGAAACTTTTGTCTATACAGCTTTTTCTATTTAACTTTTCCAACAGTGCATGTTTACAGACATGTATTTGAGAAACTATGTTAGCTTTTAAAAATTAAATTACTCAGTGCATCCAGGTGCATAAGAGGGTGGACACACAGAACATACCCCCAAGGTCCCTGGTTCAAGTCCCAGGGTCAATGAAAATAACCAATCTGAACAAAGACATAAATAAAGTACTTCATCCTCTCTTCTTGCCTGCCTGACCTTTCTTACCTTCATTCCTTCCTGTACATTTCATTTAAACAAAAAAAAGTTATTCTCTATTTCTGAATTTTACTTATCTTTTAAAGGTATTTTTGTCACTGTTCCCTCACTCATCTATATTATTTAACATATTATTTAGTTTTTAAAAACTAAATTGAAGCATTTTTCTCATACATACTAAAGTTCAAAACAGAAATTTTAGTTTGCCAATGAGGAGTCTCCAATTATTTTTTTTAACTTTACTTTCAAACTTAAGGTGCTAAGAAAATCCTCATACAAACTATAATCCAATCATATTGTATAATCAGTTTATTTTTTTATATAGGAAACAGTATGAAACATCATCTCAAATTCCAAGTTATCAATGAGGTCATTTATCTGGCCTGTAATCCCACAGCTTTTTTGAGAAAATATTTAGTAAATGATTTCTGGGAGTTGGAAAACATGTAAGCATATAATACATGCTTGAGAATAGAGTGGCTTGCTAAATAAGCAAGGCTCATCCTTAATAGTCTGTATTTTAAGTGTAGTGGTCACAAGGATGTCTTAAAAAATTCTAAATATTTCTGGAAAGGGAGACATTTGTGAACCCTGGATAGACAACTAATGCCCTGTTCACTGATTCTGTCCATTTTCCAAGGTCACTATTTATGTCAGTCTTTTATTTTGTTAATTTAAACACTTTCATAAACTTATATTCTTAGTTTAATGAGAAATCTTTAATAATCTTTTGTAAGAATTTATCAAAGTCATACCTTATGCTTTCATGCATGAAAGAAAAGGTTGGTAAGTTCAATTCCTTCTCAGGTTTTACAAGTAAAAGCATAAAAGACATTTTAAAAAATGATTAGCATACCAACTATTAGTTAAAGAAGAAAACTAAATAAAAGAGCAAGTCTTCAGGGATTAAAGATTTGGAGAACACAGTAACAATCTCTGTGAAACATTTGCCTGAAAATACATCTCTTAAACATTAGTCTGAACAGAATTTTGCATTTTTATACAAGTCTTCACATTTCGAAGGTTAGTTAAGATTGATGCTTTTGTTAATATTCTCAATTCATCACTTTATCAAAACTAGCTTCTGGATGAAAGCAGTGTCTGCTTGTCCACAGCCATGAGAGAGAAGGAAACATTCTCTCCTTTTTATGTTTCTGATTTTTCTCTCGCTTTAGCAACTTTCTCAGGCTTAAATACTGAGATGTCATTTGTTAGCTCTGAAACAAAACCAAACCCGAAGAGCTTAATATTATGAATACAGAACCACAAAAGGGCAGAAAGAATTTCTGACAAATGTAACATGAAGCACGTAATGCTTTGCTTCTACCTCTTTACTCGTCTTCCATATTGTTTCTAGGGTCATTATACATGTGCATAATGACCCTAGAAACAATGTATCTCTATATATAGTGTATGTGTGTGTGTATATATATAATGAGATTGTAACAACCATACTATCTTATGAAGACTAGAAATAATTTTACATACAACTTCACTGAGAAATTTCCATGCTGATCTTTTAATCTTCAAATAAGACATAATACAGAAACAAGACTTAAATTTTTAGTTCTCTGACTCACCTATCTTTGTTCACAAATAGGATTTTACACTTTATATAGATGCTGTTTGACATACATTGTGTGTTCCATAATAGTTGTTCTAAAGCTTCCAAATAAAACAATATTTTATAATTATGTACCCTGTGTTATCACCTTCTGTCAGCAAAGCAAGAGATATTACAGAAATCAGTGTTTTGTGAATCTAATTTAATGAGTGTAGTGACTCTGCAAGTGCTTTTCTTCATAAAATATCATCTAACCTGCCCGATATAATAGAAACCTAATGCATTTGGAAATAAGCTAGATATCCTTTGAATAGCTTTCTATATATGAAATGTTATTTTAAGTACAACTACTACAATAGTCGTCCTATTATTCAATTCCTATATTTCATATGTAAAGTATCTTTATCATTAATTCATTCTGTTTTGCTCCATGTTAATTTTATAACCAGAATAATATCTTATTGATATAGTAGGTTATTAATACAACAAATTTAACTTACAAGTAAATGTGTGTATTATACATATGCAAGTCAAATAAAATCACCCATAATTATATCTACAGCTTGCATATAGTTAATATATTTTATTTAACAGAACACTTTCTTCTACTTCAATGTAGTCAAACATATTATAAAATCCATCTATCATCTAGCTATCTATTTATCTATATAGAGCTGCCTTCTCAGATATACTAAAACATATTTTCACTATATCAGTGTACTCAAATATAAAAATTTACCTCCTGAGTCCCTGATCAGAATAATTACCTGTGGAATTGTAACAGGATGCAGTGTTTGCTATTTACACTGACATATATCCATCCCTCCCTGAAATGTAAAGTCACAGAAGTGTGTCTCTACCTTAGCTCTAACCAATGCATAATAATAAAGAACCAATCATATTTGTGGACCATGAATTAAACGGAAAAATTAGGTATCTGGAGAACACAAGATAATTTAAAAAGACAAGCTGAATGGCATTTAGAACTGGAATATAAAATTATGGGAAAAGATAAAGGAAACCACTAGCAATATAAGAAAAAAATGTTTCCTAGAAAGAATAAAATGGAAATCCTACATATATTAATGCAATAGATAAAATACATAATATGATAAATGCATTCTTAGCTGACTGGATCTATTTGAAAAATGAGTTAGTAAGTCAGAATATCAAAATGAAGTACTTCCCAAAAAGATAGGAGAGAAAAAAAAAAAGAGAGAGAAAATATAAAAGGTATCTAACTGATATGAAGTTTAGAAGTAATCTTAATATCTGAATAATGGGATTTCTAATAAGAGAGGCGTTCACGATCTTTCAAAAGATAAAATAAAATCCAAAATTCAAAAAGACCTCCTTCTATTGAAAGCCATGGAATACTCAACATGGAAGATAAGCAAAATTTCTCTACCTGCGTACTTTACAGTGAAATTTATATTAACAGGAAAGGCATCAAGGAAATTCTAAAGCTGCTAGATAGTGAGAGCAGATCAGCTACTAAGAAACATGAATAATGTTATTGATAATTCAGACTTCCTATGCAACTAGATTTAAAAAAAGATCATTGTTTTTTAATTAATTGACCTTGAACCCACAAGTTTATTAAATTTTCCTTCAAATGTGGGTGCCACAGAGATGTGTAAAAGAGAAAGTAACTTCAAATTTACATCATTCATATGGCAACATGACTGGGAGGAATGAGAAATGCAAAAGATATGGAGTACATGAGACACGCTAAAATATTTGGGGTGTCATAGGAAATAAATAGTACTCTGTTAAAGAAATTAGTAAGATTAAGTACGAATATATTATTTTTAAATTAAGAACATCATAATAACAAAAATAATTTGAATGACATGAGAAGAAAATTAAAAGTGAAATGAGAATAATTAGCTAGATAAGATCAATTTAATTTGGTAATTTCCCAAGACTTTTCTGTTATGTTAATCACTATGCCAGTCTACTTCATATTCTTAGTCATGACTTTCTATGCTATGAATTATTCTACTTATTTATCTTCTATCTATCATACAGCTATCATCTAGCTATCTGGATATCATCTATTATCTATAATCTATCTACAATCAATACCATAATTCTTGTGCCTTTTACATGCACTAGCAACTCATTTTCTAGTTGCATATTTGTGCAAGATAAAACAAGTTTAAGTCATTTTTAATTAACCATTAATATTATTGTTACTTTAACTACTCATTCATGTATTCCATCAATAGCATTCCATGTTGAAGTGGATTTGGATATATTGCTAGCACAAAAAACTCCTTTACCTCAGTGCATCACAGTCATGTTTTCTATACCTGTGTCTTATGAAACTTTAAACAAGGATACGCAGCCAAAATTGTCTAATCATATCAGAACCTGTCAGTTTGTCATTACATAAACACAGATTAATAAATGCAGGCAAATCCTAACAGGCCAAAAGTAAAATTTTATGGAAGACTTACCTCATTGTCATTAGGGGTTGACATTGCAGTCAGCAGTACGCTACCTAATTTCTATTCTTCCACTAACTAATCATGTGACACTAAGCACATTACTTCCTCTGATCTTCATTTTACTTCTTTTAATATGGGTTGTTAAAGTGTTCCTATAGAATTAATTAAATGCCATAAAGATAGATCTTAGTGATTATACCTTAGTTACAATAATTTTGCCAACAGCCTACAGTTTGCTGAAAAACAGAAACATTTCTCATTTGCTGCTTTGTATCAAGTCTCAAACTCACCTAGAATCTCTGGTCCAGTTGACAATTATTATTTATTGTTTTTACCTTAAAATATCATACTCTATTGTAGAATATTTCCTTTACCTAAAATGTATAATATGACACTTATATTGCCATCCTGAATATTACCTACAATAAACATATTAACTTATCAATTAATATATAAAATTAAGATTATGTATGTACATACATATAACAATATAATGGACTTTAAGGAGATAGTAATCAAATGTTTCATGTAGTGGATCGAACAATAATGTGACAGCAGCTTTTATTTCTACACTAAAGTAACCTTTAAATAATTTTTCCCTATAATATGTAATATGATTATGTGAACTGATAGTACCAATATAATTTAAAATCATTTTCTCATATTTAATTTGGAGTGGTCATATATATAGACTATCTTGGAAATGTGTTTTGACTATTATTTTCACAAATTTATTAATATTTTAATGTTAGAAAATTATATAAACTACAAATAATGATAGACTAAACATATAATTTAAGTCAGCAGAGTATACATGGGTTTAAATAACCAATGTGTTTTTTTTATTGTTATAATTTTGACCATATCTCTGATGATATGAAATTCATTAATTTGTTTTCTAAATTGTCATTTATAATCATTCACAGTACTGCCAAGTGGGAAGCAAGTTTCCTTAGTAAAAATGACTGTTCTTTTCATTCATTTATTATTGTAACATAGAAAAGTTCCAATATAGCCATTGGTGTATCTTGGATTAATGTGTTGATATGATTTCATTCCTCCAGGCAACTGCTTCATCAAAAGTTAGCATCTAATCCAAAAAGTTTCTTTTATGCATATAGTTTTGAAGATAAAAGTGACACACAAATAAATTAAATGAGGCAAAAATATCTTCACGACATCCAGGATACAAAACATCACTTAAAATTAGGGAAAATGGTAATTGTTCAAATTTTACATTTATAATCTGTGCCCTTGGCTCTTTTAGGAATGCCATTGATGACAAATCTTAACTATTTTCTGAAATAGCTTTCCATGCAAAATCTTTTCATCTCTCTACAGGTGATGTGACAAGGAATTAGATGAGAAGCCTGATAAAAGTCAAGTGGAAGGAAACTGAAATGATACTGGTGGATTTAAGTGTTCTGAGTTAGGAAATGTTTTGTTCATGGATTTAGCAATAGGTTAATGTGCTATGGTAAACAATATAATATAAAACTATGATATATTAGCTTTAAAACAATAACACCACTAGGAAGAAATATCTTTAGTTTTTTCGTTATTGAAATAATACTACAAAAGTATTCTATACAGTAAGTTCACTTATTGTTTAGAGTCCAAAAACAAATTTACATCATATTTACTAACTATGACTGCAAGGAAAAATAAATATAATTAGCCAATGAACAAATAGCCCTTCAATTCTTGCCAAAATTCCTTAGTGCAAGTGATATTAGAAAAACACAAAAATATTGCCTAAAATACTTTTCAGTAAGTAACTATAGATTTTCCTATGTTTATTCAACTGGGGAAAAAAAGTTTTCAACTCCCACACTATATTTCAACCTAGATTTTGAAAGTTATGGAATCTATTCTTTTTATTATAGTAAACTGAAATTTAAAAATTTAAATTTTTCTTTTTAAATATGTTCCTTAAAATAACTATCATGGTTTTAAATTTGTAGATTTTCAATCAAATGATTCTGTCGAATATTTATTATGACAGTGTTTTCCTCCTTAATCAGGAACTATTGCTACAGTCCAACAACAGAAAAGCACTTTATTAATCTCACTTATTCCAAAAATTGACCAGTCTCAGAAAACACTCAACCCCTAACATTGAACAATCCTTCTTCTTTGGAAATGGCAACAAACTTGACCCTCACTAGCCAACCAGGGATGCTAAATGAATATGACTACCAATTCCATCCTCTTTCCCTCTTCCAAACCCTACTGAACTGTAGGGTATTCCAGCAGAAGGGTCTAAACTTATAGGAACAGGCAGTCCCTTTACCAAGCACACTCTTTATTCATAATTCAATATTTTAACTTATTTTTTATTTGTAAAAATCTATGGGTATTTTTTTTTAATTTTCTTTTATTTTTAATCATTAAAATAAACTCAGAATTCTGATATATATGTCAGCACATCCTGCCCTCCACTAAATCACCAAGTGTTCTGCACCACTGAGTTTCTTTTTTTTTTTTTTTTTTTAAGGAAAATGGAGACTTGTTTTAAAGAGAGAGTCATTAAACAAAAGAGACAAGCCATCACATAGCATTACATATATTTGAAAATTCAATCCCAACTCCAACATGTACTATCTGGGTAGAATTATAAATAAAAATAGACTCTCTATGCATTTATTTTTTTGTTTTCAAAAGTATAGGGTAGAGTAGCTTTAATTTCTTCTTAAAAGCATGAATTATGACAAATGACTCTATAATAAACAATGTATCAATGACCCTAATATGTAGGAATTAATAAACAGTAGCAATAATACTGATGAGGATCATAATTCTCTAAATTCTGTTTTATGATATACAGAATAAAAGGAGAAATTATTAAGATGATAATTATATATTTATTGCTTTTGATAAAAGAGTGGCATTAATTTCTACCGTTAGCTTATGACTTGATACATTAAAGTTAACAGATTCTTTATAGAGCAAAATTCTCTCAAGTTTAAAATACATTCTCATCTTCAACTTATAATTATTAAAAATGAAAATTAATTAGTTAAATTTCATGTGTTTCTTTAAAAATAATGGTGTCAAACATATTTTAAAATAATTTTTATGATTTTTTCTATTTCTGCTCAGCAGGAAAATAGAGGGAAGTATTCAGATTTTATACATTTTACTTAACTAAGCTTAAATTGATTTCTTAATAGATGCCTTTTAAAAGAGCATGATTTTATGTTAACTTTTCAGAAGATCTTGACATATTCAAGTTTTCACGTCTTATCTTGACATGGTCTCAAACTTAATAATGATCTCATCCTTTTTACTGACTTTATGACTGACTATAATTCCTTGAGGGTTAAAAAAAAAAGGTTAACATTTTTTATATTCCATATGAAGTATGCTACTTTCACTTTACCATTAACATAAGAAATAGCTCTTTAAGTCAAGAAAGATAATAATTTTTCACTAATCTCCACTGGGTTACCAAGTAAGATCAACAAAGAACACCATGTTTCATTTTACACTGGGGAACCTTGAAAGGTGCATAGTTAAATGTCATCCTTTTACAAGTAAATCATTCATGATTTGGAAGACTCCTTAGAGCTTCTTAAACATAATTTACTGCTACATCCCCTGCAGTCTTAGAAGAGTCAAACCAGATACATAGTGCACATGTTAAAGATATACTAAATTTTTCAAGAAGGCTTTGGAGACGGTTAAAATAAATCTAAAATTTCATTTGTTCCAAGCTTTAACTCTTTCAGAAGTCAATGTTATTACCAACCAAATAATTATGGATAATCATTCATATCTATATGATCCAGGTTCACACAGTTTTATGATAATTTTGTTGAGATATAATTTACACAACCATATGATTTTCTTTAGAGCATATTACTGACACATCCTGGAGGAGTAGCAGTTTGGTCAATCTCTGTCATCAGGCACAGTCCACATACATACCACAGACCTAGGATATCGTCCTGAGAGCTGAGTGGGGGGACTGGGAAGATGCACAGCTAAACAAATTACATAAAACACTTTTTCTCCTCACTTTTCCTGCTTGCCTTTTTGCCTTCATTCCTACCTGTAACATTCCTTTTAAAAAATAAATATAAACACACACTACACTGTTTTTTATTATAATTGTACAAGTATCACCACTTATTCTGGAACTCACTACAAAAGGAACATTACATTAAAAGCAGGTATGAGAATAAAAAAAACTACTGGTCAACAAATGAGTACCAGAAGAGCTTTACTAGTTGTTAAAATATTGGAATATGCTTATTCCAGATGGGTAGTAATCTGCTCCAAATACCTACACATTGCTTTTCAACCTCCTCTGAGTATCCTCTGACTTCTCCAAGGTTTAGAAACAGGAGATGAATCTCCCTCACAACAGGGAGACATCGAAGCTACAATCAACCACTGTGGTCAATATATTTCATGCTGGTCAGTGACAGTGTTAATGATACTAGTTATTTTATTGCCATCAGTAAAAAGAATTTATCTTCATTTAAAGAAATAATCAGTAACAAAGCCATAATAGTAAAAAAAAAAAAAAAAAGTTATTAGAGAAAAGTAAAAAAATAAAACAAAAACATTGAATTACTAAAATCAGGAATCAAAGTGACATTACCTCACAGAAATAAAAAGAATAAAAGAAAATATTTTGGAATGTTTACGCAAATTGCATACTCTGCATGAAATAAGCAAACTTCTAGAAGCTCTCTAAATGATTAAAAAAACAAATAGAGGGCATGTGATAGTGGTCTATAGGTCTTATATACCCTGGGAGAAGTCCCACATACCTCCCAAGGTCTGGGGTTCAAGATGTGGGACTGAGAGGAACAACCAATGTGAATAACTAAATAAAATAAATAAATTTCATCTTCCACCTCTCTCAGAAAGACTGCAACATCAACAATTAGGATAGCTCAATAGGCTCATAACTTGGAAAACTATTTAATCAGTAATTTAAAGATTTCCCACAAAGTTTTGGTGTCTTCATTTATGAATTCTATCAAATGTTTATGGAAAAAAATTAGCCCACTTCTTCAAAAACTCTTTCAGAATTAAAAGTTAACATTTATCAAATTATTCCATGAGACTACTGCTGCCCTACTATTTAAACAAGATAAAGACATTACAGGAAAACTGCAGATTAATGAAATTTACAACTATGGACAGAAAAAAAATGGATCAAAATGTGGTGTAGAGGGAGATTTTGTTACATCAAAATTATTATTGAAATAAAAAACCTCTGTGTTTCAATATGTTTGTACTTTCACTAAATACTCAAATGTTTCTTCCATACGGTCATCATTAATTGGGTTTTCAATCTAACATTATCATTTCTGACTAACAATTTTGATTTACATTATGTGGCATTTTTATTATTTAATTAGAAAAATTCGAAGACTATTTGATTTGCAGATATGGAAAATTAAGCTTATATCACCCACAAAATTTTAATGAAAAGCTTACTTGAGTATTATCTGAAGAAAAATAATAATACGCAAGTATTTTTTTCCAAATAGAATATTCTTAAATCACACTTCAGATTTCCTAATTAGAACAGAAGAGAATCCATCGCAAGGTTTAAAAATCCGTACTCATGTTTCTATAATATTTTTATTTAAAAAATTGCATGTCAGAGTTTTGATTATATAAAACTAATCCTCAATTTTAATTAATATCTAGCTATAGCTTCTCTCACCTTCTGTTGTATATCCGAACAGTATATAGATTGCTAATGTTTTCTACTACAAACATGAATAAAGAACGTTGGAAATTAAAACTGAGATTAGTATGTATTATTATTTATAAGTATAATAAATAAAAAGTCATATATGGCTCATTTTTTGTACTAAATATAAATATTTATTGCATTGGTTTTAACTTAATTCCTTTCTATCCTCCATATTATAAAAATCCAGAAGACAGAATACGGTCTGTTTAGATTACTTTGTACCATACTTTGTACCATTCTAGAAATATTGTTCACATGCATTTATAAGTAAATTTACTTAACAATTGATACTTAACAAGATTATACATAATTTCCCCTCACCTACATCCTTTGATTTTTTTCAACTGAAAATCAATCTTTACATGATTTCTAAAAACATCATTCTAAAAGAAATATGTAGTTCAAATTTTGAAATCTGAATTACCAATTTATCTCACTGCACAATTGGCTATTTCCCAACAATTGCTATTTTTATCCTATATTCATTCTATCAAGAGTAAGAGATGAAATTATAGGTTGAAATTATTTAAATGTAAAAACCTAAGCTCCTAAAATGTTTTAATGTACAACGTAAACCTAACACTTCCTGAAACCAGAGAAATTATTCTATCTAGACAGATAATCAGTCAAAAATAAATCGTTCACTCTTTTTCAGGAGTAATGATTATATGGCGGACTTGAAGTACTGATCAAGTCTGCTCCCTCCAGTCAAACAGAGGTCACATCCATCCCAGAAACTGGGGTTTTGGAACAACATAGATGAACAACTAAGTTAAAATTAATTAAAATGTTTCTTTCTCCTCTCTCTTCCTGCCTGCCTGCTGACTTGCCTTCATTTCTCCCTGTACCTTTCCTTTAATAAAATAAAAAAAAAGAACAATTATAAGTTAAAAAAATATTATTTTGAAAAATCAAAATCAACTAGTAATAGCTCTTTTGCAAAAAAAAAAAGAAAAAATTGCTATAAAATGAAGTGCTCATATTCTGTTATCCAACATGATTTCAAATATTTGGGGAAACTCAGTTCAGACAATAGTAATTTTTTTTTTATTTACTTAACTATTCAGCCTCAATTTTATTGCAGTCACTGTAGGAAAATATTGAGGAATAATAAGCAATAAAAAAATCTTCTCGCAGACCTTGCATTCCAAAGGAAAAAGTCAAAGAGCTTTTATTAAAATGCAGTATGAAAGTATTGTGAAGAAACAAACATCTTTCCTTATTAAGGCAGAGGTTATTTTGGGTGCTGATCCATAAAGATGAGGTTTAAGTTGACCAGGAAGCTAATATTGTGACTTTGTGTTTTAGTGCTTGCTTTTATGTGTCTATATTGTGTATTGTATGTATCAGGGGAAGGAAAATCCAATGCTGAGAAATAACATGAGCAAAAAATCAGAACGGAGTGCAGCTCCGTAAAAACTGTAATAAATAGCCTCTAAAAAATGCCTATTGTATTTAATTTTGATGCCGCAACTTTGCCTGTGAATTCAGCTATAAGTTTGGGAACTGGCAGATTCTGAATTTCCTGTGAATCATCTAAATTTAGTGTTCCTCCGCTTTTGCAAAAGTGTCACAAAAATATTTTCACGAATTTTTCTGTAATCTTTCTTTCTCACTCTCCAACCAAGAGCGGATGTCTAGTTCTTTTGCTTTTCTTTCTCTTTGCCTTTCTTTTCTTTCCTTTTTTGTCCTGTTCTTTTCTTTCCTTTTTAATAATGGAAAGGTGTAGGCAGGAATGAAGGCAGGTATACAAGCAGGCAGGAAGAAATATACTACTTATTCTGTTTAGTTGTTCATCTTGGTTCTTCCGCCCCGCCCAGGAGGGAAACCCGGTCCTTGGAATGTCTGTGGAAAGCGCTCAACCACTACTTCACCAGGGTGAGCCTGGAGTCTTATTTCTTAACTCCATTGAATCAGTGAGGGTCTCTGTTGCTTCCATCATGATTTGATGGCAGAAGTGAGACTGCTAGTTTGGGGCTTTCTCTTCAACAAGCCTGTCAGATTCCACTTCCTACCTGGCCAGTTACCCTGTGACCACCATATTATGACCAGTCTAAAGTTTGTGGAGAGACCTTGGGGAATGAGCTCTTGTGGGGAAAAGTTTAGAGAAAAAGTTCAATTAAGAGTGTGTAGTTGTTCCAGAAACTAACTCTAGAGGCCAGGCTACTCATCTGATGCAGTGTTGACCCAACACTGACTTCTCAAGCAAACTCCTCCCTCATTTAATTCACAGAAAAAAAAAATTTTGGTTGTAAACTATCTTTTGAAGTGACTTCTCATACAAGAATATATAAACAAAATAAACTACTTTCTATTGAAAGAAACATTTTGAGTTTTCCTGCCCAGTTCTTGAGATACATAGCAATTTTGACAATGTATTTAAAAATAATAATGATATAAAAACTATCTGAATGATAGTAATAATAGTATAATGATAATATTAATAAGTTGAGTTGCAAATCTCCCAAAATTCGTATGTTGAAGTCCCAGTCTCCAATACCTCAGAATATAATCATCTTTCTGTAAAATATCTTTATTGGACTATTGGTGGTAAATATGATGTATTAGATATAGATATAGAAATACAGATTTACAGTGATGCAGATTATAAAATTATATAATGTTATGATGCAATAAACCTTCAAAAATAAATTTTTTGAAACATGAAAAAGAGGTAATTTAAATTGGATGAGTTCATCTGGGTAGACCCTAATCTATGTGACCATACATTGGAGACAGAGTCTTCAAGAGATGACTACATGAATGTCTTTAGAGTAGGATCCTCATTATATACAACTGGTGCCTTGATTAAAGACTGGGAGAGACATGTGTGTCCAGAGAAAATACCTTGTTTGAGCATAAGGAGAGGGCAGTCACTTGTAAGCCAAGGAAGGAAGACTCAAGAGAAATGAAACTTTTGGCACTTGGGTCTTGGAACTGTAGCTTCAAGAGCTGTGAGAGAGGAAATTTCTGATGTTTTAAGTCACCTAAGCTGTGGTATTCTGTCATAGGGGTCCTAGAAAAACAAAGACAAAAAGATAGACTGTGTAACATGCTCGGCTTGTGCCAAAATCTGTGCAAAGCTTTTATCAGTCAATTTTGCTTATTTCTTATTGTGTCCCTACAAGAAAAGATCATTGATATCTCATGTGAACCATATCACCACTGTTTTATTGTTTACCAGGTAAGTACTTACATGACAGAAAAGGAATGTTGAGATTTCATAAATTCTGTATAGTGTGGGTAGTACGAAACCATTGGCTAAAACTATTTCAGTGTAAAGAGAGCAACTCTGTAAAATCTTTTTGGCCACTTTGAGTTGTCTTTTCTGAAATCACCTCAAATGTTGCTGAAAATATAACGTTTACCAGAGAGAATACATTAAATCTCACTACTTTACTGGAATTTTCTCTTTTCAGTTCTTAACAGATATAAAACCAATTTTATATTATTCAGGAACTCTCTCTTTACAAAAATACATTTCTGTTTCTTTACAAAAACACTTGAATTTTGTTAGCATGTCTATGATTTTAGGTTTCAAGCATATATCTTATATAAGGAAATAGAGAATACTTCCCTTAAAAAAGAAACGAATGACACTTACTCCTTGTCCCAAGGAAGCCTGCAATTCAGCAGTGAATGCAGTTCGGTGTAGAACACAAGCGCTGTAATGCAGGAGATAATCTGCGTAAATCATCGGTGTTTGTAGCTGAAAAGTCATTTGCATCCTTTATCCCACTAAACTTGGTTGGTGTCTAAGGGAATTGGTACTGCTATCTCTTCCCAAATGTTCTCTGATTTACTGCTACTTGTCTGAAGTAGCTAGCTCCTAGGCAATTAACTAGGCTTATCCAAGATGTGCGTGTCCAGGGACCACTTTTTCAGAAGTGGTTACCCTTTCTGTTTATGAAGCTTTCCTGAATTTACAAAATTGTAGGATTAGATAAGAGATTAAGAAATAATGTCTTATTGCCAAAGACTATTTGACTATTTCCAGACCAAGAATATTCTGTAGTAGTCTTTTTGAATATCTAATATTATTCCCCATGCTCAAATGTTATTATTAGTTGAAAGATTCCTTGAACATATGACAAAATGTTTTTAGTATTGTCACAGATTACTCTGACTTGCCTTTCACACAAAACCATAATTCTCATTGCATCCTCGTTTCACATTACAGAACGTCCTAATTTTCCTTAGATAAACTTTTTTCTCCATCTAACGTTCCTTACTTTTTTTTGACAACACCTCAAAATAAATTTGTATTTATGTCACTCTTCTTTCCTCAAATTTCAAAGAATTCTCTATCTTGACGAATTATAGTTATTTCATGTCTCTATATGCTTGAATGTTCTAAAGCATGTGTTCCTGTGGTATAAAAAGTCACGATTTTTTGTTTTTTGCTTTTGTTTTCTTTTTCATCTTAAACAATGACTTTTCCCTTGAATATGGATTCCTCTGTTAATGACAAGGTCATCATAGCAGTGCTACAAGTTATTGCTTTCCCTTCTTCACTGTAAACTCACTCATCATCATGCAAATTCAGTCTAGTTACCTCTCAAATGGTTCTGACCACTGACTGGCTTCTTTCATTTTCATCTTACTTGATTTATGACACATTTGGCGCTATTGTTAATTTACTTTAAGATAAATTCTGTGGACTTTTTTTTGCCTTCTTATTATATCTCTTATATTTCAGTCTTTTCTGACTCTTCCTTTAATCTTTTTCAAGACCACTATTCCTCTACCCACATATTTAGAAAGGTAATATGAAGCAAAAACAATGTGTCTCTTCAAGATGCTGTGAAGTGTAGGAGACGAAGGCAGACTTACCTCCTCCAGGACAGTCGAGAATATTCAGTAGGGTACGTGAATTCCGTGCTGCCTGAACTGCCCCCCAGTCTTCATTTTCCCAGGCATCAGAAAAGCAATCTATGTTCTATTATTATTAGAATTCTCAATAAACACTTATTTACCCCACTGTCTTAATGTTTCCTTTTCACTAGTCTTCAATTCTTTTTCTATTCATCTTTTAATCTTCACCCAATATGTTCATTTTCTTCAGAACTCTTTTGGCTATCGCCCTTCCAGTAGAATCTGTGACTCCATTGTCCTCAAAATTCAGATTTTATCACCTATGCATTGTCAACTTCTCCTTACTGGAATGATTACTGGAATGATCCAGACTAATAAAACTCTATTCAGTCATCCTGTCTAAAATAACAAATACAGTTACAATTGACAAGAGCAATAATAAACTCTGAAACAGTAAAACACTGTTGTTGTCTGGACACCACAGGTCTTGTTTACTACTCTATCATTTTGTTTTTTTCTTTTCATAGTAAAAGTTCTATAAAGATTGTTAACTCTTAGCATTTCTACTTTCTCTACAGCAAATTCCATTTACTATATGTCTCTTTTAAAAATGATTTTCATCCCTACCGTTTCAAAGATACTGGCCTAGTGAAGCGTGAAAGAATTCTGTCAGATACCAAATCCAAAATAAAATATTCGATCCCTGTTTCTTTGAATTGTACTCTCATTGCTTCATCCACTAGATTATCCTCACTTACAGAGCAATTTATTGGTTTTCCTCTAATTCAATGACTGTCATTCTACTTCACTGATAACTCTGTTTTATTATGTTCTAGCCAATGTGTTTCTCAGAAGTTGATCCCTTGCAACTTCCATACCTAACCTGCACCCCATAATTGCATATATTCTCAAAATTTTCCAAACCTGTTTGGTGATAATTCCCAACATTCATATTTCCATTCTAAATCACTACGAAGTTCAAAACGTACCTCTTTATTTATGCCTGTAAACAGTTACTCCAAAGCCTAAAGCCATCTTGAATTTAACATGTCCAAAACCTGCACCTACCCTCAACTTCTTCAGTTAATGACAGTTTATATTAAAGATTCAAAGTTTTTAGTCACTCTCTTTTCCTCATTTCTTGTTTCCTTAATGAATCCTAGAAGGTTTACATGCAAATAGTACCCAAGTAATACCATCACTTTCTCCATAACTACCATCCCAACCAAAGTAACGGCTATCAGCAATTTCTAATACATCTAATTGGATCTTGATCTGCATTTATGCTATTCCTTACTCACATAGAAAGCATTATGTTTCAAGCCAATTTCATGCTAGGATTTCTTGAGGTTACTAACACTAGAACCAGTAGTCTGTTCTGTGATACAAGATTGCATGCCTTCATTCTTTTCTCATCTGCTTCGAAATAGATATTGTAACTGAAGCTTCATGCATCAAGCATTATGTGTCCAGGAAGTACTGGATATAAAGGCACTGAACATACACACACACACACACACACACAAACACACACACACACACATAATAAATATAAACCACATGGCTACTCAAGGTAAATAGTGTATTTTGATGTAAATCACAATGATTTACTGCCAACTAATGGACAACTTTTAGATGGATAGGGCTATAAATGTTTGTAAACATTGGATTTCACATCACACTTCTCCTCAGGGAGCCGTTTCATGTTAATGAGCTTTATATTTTTGAATCTGCAATACCCTAAAGAGACACAAAGCAAAAATGCCATCGTAAAAGCATAATGTGGAGCAGTCCATTCAGATAACTTAGTGTCCAGGACTTTTTCTGTATATACAATGCTGGGCAAAGCAATGGAATAAATTAACTTGAAACAAACTACAGATTATGCTGGATGATATAAGTACAGTAATAAAATAAGGCTGAATTATGGTAATACTGTTATGTACTAGAATACATTTACATATAAAAGTTATCTAGAAAGGTCAATGGATTCCAATGATCTGCTTTAATCTCTGGTTTTCTAGTTACTAAATTTGTAGTTTATCACATAAATTCTACGACACTTAGTTTTCTTATCTATTAAATATTCATAATAGATGTCTATTATTTAGTTCTTTTTCAGACAATGTTTTAAATGGAAATATTTCACACGAAGAAAGAACCACTAACAATTGGAAGTACGCAATTCAGAAATGCAGGGTTTGGAAGTAGATGTGAGACATGCTTATTACTGAGAAAGTTACAATGAGAGCAGTCAATGAGGTTTTTGCAATAAGATTACAGAGACAAAGACTAAACTGTTAAGGACAGAATTTAAAAATTTCCCTAACCTACCTTTCTCCTAAAATGCCATTCCAAATACCCAAATATCTACGGGGATATAAATGCAAATATCAAACAGGTACCACAAACATTAACATTCAATAGATTTAAATGAGTAAATCTATTTCTGTGCCCATTAAAAAATTAAATTATGGTTGTGTTCTATGATTAGGATCTTTATCATTATGGCCATTAATAATCAATTATCTGCAACCCTTTAAATATATTAGCAGTACCTACACCAACACTAAAGAACCAAACATTTATCTTGATGTTAAATATTTAATTTCATTTATTTTTTTATTATCAGACCCCAATTGTTTTTATAAAAGCTAAATAACATATGAGTGTATACAATTCAAATAAACATTTCTCTGCTGTTAAGTTTTGTAACTAGAGGTATACATTATATATGTTGAAATTTTATAGCTATGTTTTTGTCACAAAGTAGGGATGAATATGTGAGAATACTCAATATATTCTATATATTTTTAAAGGAGTGTATATGAATTTATTTAATGTTGGCAAAAAATATACTGTCAGCATCATTGTTTTCCCAAATTTATGAATGACTGACCTAAGACTTAAAACGCTAAATTATATATAAATGTTTATATGATCACCAGTCACACTTTGAATTCAAGCAGTTTGATACCAGAGACACTATTCTTTATACCAGACAACTGCTATATACAAATCTTTCAATGAAATAATACTGTGATAGAAAAATAATTATTTGTAACCAAACACATGCACACATTTTATTTAGAAATCTATTGCTAGATTTAAGCAATATACCTTTGTGAATAACCCAAAGCATTTTAATAATCTAAAATCTAATAAGCGTACACAATCCATAAATTTAGTTTCTCTTGTTCTCACTCAACTCTAATAGATAATTAAGATAAGCAGTAATAATTTTGAACAATCGTCAAAGGAAAAGAGGCAAAGTCAATATTTCAGTCCAAATTCAATGTAATATCTGAGACTCCATAACAAATTCTTTTGTTTATTTCTTCCTTCACAGCTTTGTAGCTTTCTAAAAATTCACATGATTGTAGGATATTTTTTGCATTCATGGCAGAATGAGAAAAGAAGCTATCAACTATTCGATTTCAAGCTGTAGCTGCTTTCTTCTGTTTTTTTGTTTTTTTTTTTCTTTTCTTTTCAAATTTGCATTACTGTCTTTGGCATTACTAAAAGAAAGGATGTAAAAAGGGAAGTTATGGAAAATAATTGTAATTAGAGTGATTTCTAGAAACCATTTTATTGTGTGTTGCTCTGTGATAGGTAATGTCAAGCTTATTCTACCCCATTGTGTGATCCTCTGATCTCTAATCCTTTGACTCAAGGGAAGGTCAGTAAGGAACTGAAATCCCCTACAGACTGCGGGCAACAACCCTAGGAGAGAAGGAAGCAGACTGCAGAAGAAGAAAGAAGTGAGGAATAAGAAGGATAAAAGAAGGAAAAAGAAAGAAGTATTAAGAAGGAGTGAGGAAGGAGGAAGAAAAGAAGAAGCTGGAAAGGACCAACCAGAGGGGAAGGGCAGTAGCAACTGCAAAAATAATTTGCTATGTTTAATCAAATATTCATTGAGCTTTTTATGTGTGATAAAATAATACTAACTATATATTGCATTAAAAAATATCTTATAAGTAAAATTTTTATTTTAGTGATGTTTTACTGATTGCATGTACTCTTGATAAATTATCCTCTTTTTATCTGCTGAATTTTCAATCTCCTGTCACCACTTCTTATTACCAAAACCTTTCCTGAAGACAATTCGCAAGAGAAACAAGTTGATTAAACCATGCTCCTGTGGCTCAGAGCAGGCCAGCATATGACGTAGCTTGAATCATGGGTCAAACTGAGCTTAATCCAATACCGTTGCCCAAAGATTGTGGCTTGGTTTATGTTTTTGTATACATAATGTATAACTTTTGTGCGTATATGTCTTCTTATTTTGTAGTCACTTATTTAAGTTTTGAAAAATACTTACTGAACTTTAAGATTAATAAGGGAAAGCATCCGGATGCTGGAAAATTGTAGAATAAAGTGCTCCCCTGCTTTAGACCCATTGATGCAGAATAAAGAATGAGGTTGACATGAATGATCACTTGTGACTTCTGTTTAAGAACTGGTCACTATCAGAATGAGAGCTTGTACCCTTTTGATTTTTTCTGTTTGTGTGGTCTTCTTCCTCTTTAGAAATAATCACTCTCCTTTCAGTGAGAATTATTTTCCTACTTTCCACATTGCTTTATTATTGATATAAACTTTCAAAAAATGCAGTTAATTTTTAATGATAATGGTGCCCTTTCCAAAGATTTATGTGTCCTAATTCCTTGAGCTTGTGGATGCTACTTTCTATTGCAAAGGAAAAGAAATTTGAAGATGAAATTAAGTTTGCTAATCAACTAACTGTACAAGTAGGAGTTGATCCTATATTATCAAGATGGGCCCTTGTAACCACAAGGGCCATAAAAGTGGAAGATTGAGGCAAAAGAGGAAGAATGTTAGAGATGGTGGCACAAAAAGAAAGCAGTTGAACCAAGGCACTCGGATGGAAGAAAGCATCCATGAGCTAAGGAACATGACTTATTGTAACAAGTTACAAATGTTAAAGAAAGGAAATCTCTAGAAGGAATGCATTCCAGGTGACTTTTAATTTTGTCCATGGAAACCTAAATGGAATTATGGCCTCCAGAAAGGTAAAAAAATAAATAAATAAAAATTAGTATAAAGAAAAATAAGTGTTGTGATCTCTTACAGTAGTTGGTAGAATTCATATATAATAATCACATAATGAAAGGTATGCATTTAAAATAAATAGAAGCACGATATTTCCACTCTATTACTTGAAACTTAAGCTCAACATTTTTGTGAGATTCATCCATATCGGTATCTAAAGCTGCAGATCATTCATATTCATTACTATTTTCCATTGTATGAATAATCCACAATATATTTCCATTTTTAATACTAATTAGTCATTGAGTTTTTCCGATATTGTGCCCTACAAAAAATGCTGACTTTAATATTCTTGTAGATGTACTTAAAAAGAAGTCTTTAGTTAAAAATATGCAGAGAGAAAAAGAATTTCTGGGCAGTTAGTTATGTGCTTTCTAAATGTACTCAATAGAAATTAATTCTGTATCCGTTTGCATTACCAAATTATGAAACAGAATTTTACACCAGCATTCAAAAATTAGTCTTCCAGTTTCAAATCTGAAATAGTCATTCTCATCCTGCAAAAACAAATAACAAAGCTATCAATGAATCTTCTTATAATCAGAAAACTTGGTTTGCAGATCATTTGACTACCCCAAGTTTTAGAGGAAGCAGGAAAACTGCAGAATAAGAGCCTGGAACTGCTTAACTTGAGCAAACATCATTACAGAATCATAAATAGACAGGAACACCATCAGGGTAATTATTTTTTAAATGAATTTGAACTGGAATAAATGAGAAATTTCTGGAGTCCACAGTCTTAGGGATCTTCTATTCCTTCATGGAATCCAACCAGGTTCTTTTGGTAAAGATCTGAGAAATGAGAGTGCTTTTCATGACCCTGGCAGGTAAAGGAAAGAATAAGCTTTATAAGACAGGACTACAACAATCTCCTTAAGAAATGCTTACTCTCTCAGGAAGATAGTATTTGACTGTTGCCTTTCTAGGCTGAGCCTATTTCTCCAATTTCACTCCCGTTGGTTTTTCAACTCCAGTCTAAAGATGTCATGTCTCATTTAAGTGTGCAGACCGGATGGAAGTAAGACAATTTGATGAAGGTCAGAGTGCATGGGCATTCTCTTGGAAGACTGAGATTTAGTCCTAAGATTACAGAATACTTCCCCCCCCCACACACACACACACGCTTCCAATATACTGAGATTTAAGTATAATAATAGTGTATTCTAGCTGAAAGAACTGGAAGAAGCATGACCAATCTATAGGAAAATCCGAACACATTGAGACAAAAACACAAACACTAGAAACCACAACACAAAAAAATATTAAACATTCCCTAACTTCTAGTGAGAGCAACATATAATCTTACATTAAAGGTCTATTAACCTCGGTTTCTATTACCCTGTAATACATGTCCAGGTGATCAGGTTCAGAGGTTAACATCATCAATAGTGATGTTTTATTGATAGCATGTACCCTTGATACATTATATTCAAAATTCATATACTTTTGTGGTTAACTGCCTCAAAATTAATAGAATGAGTAAAAAAAACAGACCAAATTAAAGGAAATTTAACAAAATCATTATTCTTTGCAACCGCCAAGAGGTTCAAAAGCAAGGTAGTATAAGAAACACCAAAAGCCAAGAGAAGTATAAGGGAATATAATAAGTTATTATCATGTGTTATTTTGGGTGAGATCCTAGAATGCAAAAAAGAGGGAATCATTATACGTTGTTGATGAGAGGGTATATTGCTACAACCCTTTTACAAAGCAATGCAGAGAGTCCTCAAAATTTGGGCATGGAAGTTCTATATGATCTAGTTATCCCTCTTGTGGGCATTTACCTGAAAAATACAACAACTCTAACTCAAAGAGATATATACACACCATATTCATTGCAGCATTATTTACGAACAACCTAAATTCCCCCTTCAACAGATGAGTGGATATAGAAGATGTGGTATATGTACCTAATGTCATAAAACTCAGCTATTAAAAGATGAAATCTTATCATTTGCAATAACATAGATGGACATAAAGGGAATTAAACTTAGTAAAATGGTTCAGGAGAAAAACGTTGTGTGATTTTACTAATATGTTTACATAGGGAAACCAAACAAGTAAATCAAATCAAGCAAAATCAAACTTTTTGGAATCTTTAGAATCAAATTTCAGAAAGGAATTACCCTAAAGGAAGGGGGAGAGGGATGGATGAATTGAGAGAAAGAAGTCAATTTGATGATGGACATTAATGTATTATAAAAAGATGTTGATTTACAATGATGCACACCTTACACCAGTATAATAATATGATGCAATATTCTTTCAAAAAACAAAAAAAAAAATGTTAGGTAAAAACAATGGACATCAGTTTATTCATTGTAACATATGCACCATTTTAGAAAGATAGTAGAAGAAACTGGGTGTAGTTGATATAGGAAATATGTGTTCACAATTTTTCTGTGAATTTAAAACAATCATAAAAATAAATTATATTTTTTAAAAAGTCATGTCCCTTTAGTCTCCAATACCGTGTGACTATCATATCAAAATATTCATATATTTGTGTATTTGCTTCTGAAATTCTATGTTAAATTGATCTATATGCCCATTCATGGGTCAATGGCACACACTCTTAATTGCTATAGTTTTTAAGTAAGACTTGATAGTGTATAAGACAAATTCTCTCACTTTATACTAATAAAATGATATTGTCTCCTGACTCTGTGCACTCATAGACATTTTAAGACATTATGCCAAGGTGCATAAAAATCATCTTTCAATTTTGAGCTTGAATCTTTATTTCAGTTGGCAGAGAATTTACATCTTTTCTGTGTTAAATATTACCAGCTAATAATTTGGTGGAGCTTTCATTGTTTAGAAGGCCTTTGTGTCTCTGGAGGTCTTATTTATTTCATTGTGTTTTTTGTCTTATTAATCATATGACTTCCTATTGTAGATGCTGTTGTAAAATGCATCCTCTTTACTTTTTTAAAAAAATTTTCATAATATATAAAAATGGAATTTTATATTAACATATCCAGAAAAAAATCTCTTTTTAAAATATCTAGTATTAGATTTTTTTCTAATGTTTCCATTTATTCTGCTCATATGGTGAAATAAATTAATTTGTCTAATGTCTGAGCAAACTTTCATTCTTCAAGTAGCCCATGTTGTCATTTTATGCTACTCATTTTATACTATGCTGATACTGTTTTAACATAATCTTGAAGAACTGACATATAACTGCTTGTTCTTGTACTGTATATCTTTAATTTTGTTATCTAGATTTTAATTATGAGTATGAATGGAATAGAAAAACCTCTTTTCCCAGTCCTCTGAAATAGTGCATGTGTGTAGCTATATGCATTTTTCCTTTTTATTAAGTAACACTTGAAAGAAGTTGCAATAATTTATACTTTTTCCTAGTAGTGTTTACAGATCATATTGGCTTTATATCAGTGATATTCTTGCAATATCCAAGCATCTTAACATTACTAAATGTACTATGAGTTAAATATCTATTTCCTTATGTTTTTGTCTGGAATATGTTTAAAGTTAAACCTATTTTAGGTAGCTATGAGAATTCTAGATTCGTCACCTTTGGTTTTTATTATATCTTCCAGATATTTTCACTGAGTTTTTAAAATTATTATTTTGCAAAATTCTGTATATATATTTGGGTATACTTGCTGGTTAGTTATATGTTTTGAATTATCTTTCCCTGATTTGGGGATTATATTTTAACATTACTCATTTATCTTTTATTTTTAAGTAAATAAATATCTAAAATATGACCAACTGTCTCAATTTTCACTTTAATATATATAATTTAAACATTTTTTTATCTCAGTCAATATTTTAAAGATCATGTCCTATTTTCTAGATCTCATTCAAGAGTTTAGTTTAATCATTTATGTTCTCATTTTCTCTGGCAATTCTATTTTGTGTGGTGCGATTTATGAAATTTTATTTTTCTCCATATGGATAACCAAATTTCTAATAAATTTTGCTGAATGAAATTCAGCAAATGCTTCTCTAGGAAATAGCAGGTTTTCAGGTTAAAATAATTTAGTCTTTTTTTTTCTATTTCGTTTGTCTCTTTGTTATATCAATAGTCAGACTGTAGCTTTTTGCTACTTTGTAAGAAAATGTCCTTGCCTTACTCGTTTTAACATTACAAAATTTATTTTACTTAGTTTTTATTTCAACTTACATATGCTTAAATATTTACTGATTTATGATCTTATTATATTTGAATCCTTAGAGTAAAAAGAAAAAGAATATTTAGATTTAAAACAGCTTTTCCTGTCAAAAGCTAAGCACTTCTAGTGACTTGAGATGACTGTATTTATTTTAAAATAAGCTATACCATTTTGAGACACATATTTCATCTTGGTATGATTTTATAATTAATCCATTCTAAGTGACTTCAATGCTTCATTGCACTATAGGTCTACCTTCAGCTCAGCACTGTTGATGAATTTCAAATAATTGACATTTTCCTTGTGAAGTCATTCAAAATTAGCAACATAAAAGGTTTGTCCTGTTATTTTTTAAGTCATGCTGTAGCCTTAAAAATCTTCTCTCTAAAGTTAATAAGTATTCACAGAAATCTAAGTATACATTTCCCCTTTCTCTTCCCTTCATTTAAAGAAGATGACAGACTCTGACTCATTATTTTGGGGAAGGTTGACCAAAATGTAGTAACTTGAAATTATTTCTTATTTTAGAATTTCTTTTTCATAATAAATACTTTTTATTGAATAGCATTGTATTATAATGTAAGTTCCAGAGGTTTATCACTATATATCAACATCTGTATATACTGTAGTAAAATGTATCCAGAAAAAATTAATAGCTCAACTTGATTGGATTAATGGTTAAAAATAATAGAGGAAAAAAATGAAGAAATTTGAGTACAAGAAACTCTATATACAAATATGTCAACTTTGTTTTTTGAGTCGGTCACTTTAAAAATTCTCAATTATTTTCAGTCAAAAATTTCATATACATGTATGCAAAATGACCTCCCTAGCCACTTCTCTCACTTGTAAAATTAATTCCACATTTTTGTAGGAGTGAGGGAGCTAATGCTTTTTCAATGCTATAAAATATTCATATTTAAATGAGTTCTTTATTTTTAAAGATAAAATGAAGTAATGTGAATGTTTACATCTGAAGTATTTAGAAGATTATTTTTCCTTCAAAAATTTAATCATGAAAGAAAATATAATGATCAAGGGTGACTGAGTACCTCATCTGTAAATGACGCTGACTTATTCCTGAAGTCATTGTCTTTACTCTCCCTGATTTTATGGTGAGCTCTTACATTGCAAAATTTATATATAAAACCACAATACCAAAATATAGAAAAAATAAATTTATATTATACTTTATTTCAAAAGTATCGTAGGATTGAAGCTACAATTCCCCAAGGCTTTTCATTAGAGCTAAACTTGAAAAAAAAAATCAATATTTTCTCTTCATTTTACTTTATATTAATGCATTAACTTTTTTTTTTACATACTCATAATGTCTTAATATTTCAAAATAGGCAGATGTATTGAGGTGTATGATAGCAGCATTTAAACAGCATGCATTTAAACATTATATTGATTTATAACAAAAACAGATGCATATTTCCGGTGTGTATATTGATTTACAAAACCAACCTGAAGAAAATACAGTAAGTAACAATAAACCAAGCAATGCTTTTGAAAGTGCATATCCTGAAACATTCTTCACTTAACAGAAACAGCTAGAAGTTAT
Organism: Solenodon paradoxus; assembly: GCA_004363575.1. Taxonomy (NCBI): domain Eukaryota; kingdom Metazoa; phylum Chordata; class Mammalia; order Eulipotyphla; family Solenodontidae; genus Solenodon; species Solenodon paradoxus. Next base: position 523,116 of record RJWH01000207.1, on the reverse strand, counting down.
GCCCTGGGCAAGACACATTGTATAGGAGAAACCTACGTTTTTCTCTAAATGAAATGATTTAACCAAAATATGAAAAAACAAAACTGAGTGAGGGAGTATAAATTGGGGCTCTGAGAAACAGAGCTGTTGGAGGCAGATCCAGTATACGTTTTCAGATGAATATGTTGCTAATTGTGTAACTGAACAAAAAATTTTGTGTTAGTGAGTTATTTTCTTGGTAGAAATTCCAGCTGTCGCCGGGTTCTCTAAAGGGAAACCCATGACTTCAATGTTCCAAGTCAAAAGATTATTCCGTTTGCTGATTGACAGAAAATATGTTCAGTAGTTCTCTTTGCTGTTTAAAATACATTAGTCAAAAATTAAAAACTGGTTAAATCTGGAATCCCTTTGAATAGTAGACAATCTGTCAAAATTATAATAAATATTTATTCATTTTGTTTAAGTACAGCACTCTGAATGGTTGAATGCCATTGTAATTTAAAAACATGTTCTTATTTTAACTTTACTTAAATTTATTTACTTTTTAACAAGACCATTGATACTGGATGTATCACAAGCTACAGATACAGATCAGATATTTTTAGAACAGTAATATCACTTAGTATAGATATAACGAAGAGGTCATACAAAAGTGTAAATATATTTGTGTGTGTGTTTATATATATATATATGAATACAACATATACAAAAAAGTGTAGGTAACCAAGTAAAGTGACTTTCTTTCAAAAGCTACGCCACTAAGTTTAGACCACTATAGATTTTGAGACCTTTGTTGTTAAGAGAAATTTCTATTTTTATAGACAATGATTTTTATTTTATGCAAATGAATATTTTTCTGTAGTAAATTTGAACTAATCAGATTTATTCAAGCGTACAAATATGTTTGCATAAAGTATTTGTATAAATATATTTATATACGGAATTGTACCCTATATGCTATGAGACAGGAAATCCTGAAACCCAAAAGTGTTTCTGTTATTGAAGATAGAAAAACAAACCACTCTCTTCCTGGTGGTTGCAAAACCCCCTCTAAAGTGACGGTATTTCTGTTAAGCTTTCCTAATTGTTCTTTCCCCATCGTACTATGGGCTTCACACATTTCCCTGAGGCCCACTGATTTTTTTAAGAGAACTAGATAAATGTCTGTAGAAGAGAAAGTTAGGAAGATTAAGTGGGTAAAGATGAGGAAATGTATCTTACTCCATTGCTAATCAGTGCTGGGAATTTCACAAATAATTCCTTATTTAGTAGAATACGGTCAGAAAGTGTTCAGAGGTAAGAGAGACATTCATGTTGATATCCATGTTCATTCCTCTTACAGGTGGCAGTTCCTACAACTCATCTGGATGACATGATTTCATTTTATATAAATTGTCAGCAACGATTGTGACAATTACTCACTTCCCCTTTCTTGAACAACTTTCTTCATGTTGTTTCTTAGTTCTCACTCCTGTCAGCCTTGCTGACTGTGTGCTCCTTTCTGTTTCGGTAATCCTTCTTTTTCCCGTCCACACATTTTGACTGTCCTCTATCTGAGCCTAAACACTTCTTTTCCTTCTCTTGCATTCATTTCTTGAATTATCTCATTAATTTATGATTTAGAATGCCATTTCTGTACCTTTAAGATTCCTATTTCCAGGTTTGTTTGTTCTTTTTTTGTTGTTTTCTTTTTCACTCATTTCAAGAGAAAGTCTTCAAGTATCTTTGTCAAAGATTGTGAAATGCAGGGCCCTTAAAGTGGTCTGCAAGCCATCCAGATTCCTACTACTTCACCCTCTGTATTTTTGGCTTCTAAAGTTTTCCAGTTAGCTCACTAAACTCCAACAATCTTTTCTTTCTGTTCTTAAGCTTGAAAACTGCTCCCAACTCACTTTTTTTTTATGTTTGTTTTAATTGGAACTATTTTCCTGTAAATTTCTCCATGATCTAATAATCTTTTTCCATCATGTTATATTATCGATGATATTCTTTGATCCCCATATCTAAACAGCACTCTGATCAAAAAGCAAACAAAAAACAAATATATTTTTATCTACCTGGTCCTATTTGATTGACTGAATGATACTCATACACCCTCAGAAAAGCTCCATGATGTAATCCCCAGAAACTAAATATTATCTTATTATCTAATAATTAAAGGTACTTTGCAAATGTAGTCAAGAGATGGCTTGAGATGTGACGATTATCCTGAATGTTGTGGTAGATCCAGTGCAATCCCATGGCTCTTTATAAGGACACAACAGAGGAGGAGTGAAGGCAAGAAAGAAGGAGATGCAATAGTGGAAACAAGAGGTTGGCTGTAAGCAAAAGAATGGAATGATGGAGGGAAAGGAACATGAGCTGGGAAGGGCAGGCAGCCTCTGAAAATTAAAGAATCAAGGAAACAGATCCTCCCTTGAAGCTTGAAGAAGAAATTCAGTCTTGCCAATAAGTGACTTTTTGACTTATGGTCTCCAAAACTCTGAGAGAATAAATGTATATTGCTCTTCAGCTTGCTTTCTCTTCCACCTCATTGGCTTCTCTCAACTATCTGCATGACAGCTTCCCTTACATCATTCAAATCCTTTTTCAAGTTACCTTCACAGTGAGACCCTTATGGCCATTCTTCTTTCCTGCTCTTTCCCAACATATATTTCGTTTCTTTTTCGTTATTTCATATTTCATTTGCTCACCTGTCACTGAAGCATACTATTTCTTATTTGCCCTCCTTATTGGATTAAAATAATGAATTTAGGATGTTTTATTCATTATGATATCTCATTACTTTGAATAGCTACTGTTATATATTAGGTGCTTATTAAAATGTAATTGATAATTAATTGAATATATTAGCTCTCTTGCAATATTCACTCTCCATTAACATACATTATTTTTCTCAATGTGATTCATAGACTTCCTACACATACTATTATTATTTTTTAATTTTTTCCTCATGTGTCTTTTCCTATACAATATCTAAGTTCCCCAAGAAGACAATTTTTTTATTCACTTCCATGTCTCCATTGCTTACTAAATTTCCTGACAAATGAAAGGCTATCTAAACAATATTTTGATGAATAGAAAAGAATAAATGAATAAAGTATTTAAAATCTAAATATATATCAATAATTTAAAACATAGAAATATAAATTTTAAGAATGTAAAACAAAAATTGGCATTCACATGGACCACATCATATTTATCTTTTTATAGCTAGTGTTACAGGTATAGTTACATTCATCAAAAATATGCTTAATGAATGATTAAATAAGCAAGGAATTTATACCTAATGATTTATATTCATCTATTCTTCTTTAAATCATGTATAAAAATGGCTGGTTATTCCAAGAATTTGTTCTGTAGACAATGTTTTCTGAGGTTATGATTTATACCATTCAAAGGAAAAGCAAGTAATGGGAAAGAGTAAGATCACATGGGTCATAGCTTTTCTATACTTGAATAATTGTTAAATGATGTCCAAAATTAAGAATATGGATTTCTCTAGATTATTAGCAAGTACATAGAATTTGTAGTGTATTTTATAAGTACATACTGGTCGTGGATGTTGGATCCGTGGAAAGGGGCAATAAGTCATGAGAACAGGGAACACAGTGATGAAATTAGCATCTGCTTCCTATGAGGGGAAAAGGTTAATTCATTATAAAGGGAAACACATCCAAGAAGCATAAATTCACGCTTTTTCAAGTTTACCCTACAACATATTTAAGATTCTAATTGTGTCCATTGGCGCATGTTAGTCCATTATGCAGCAGCAAAACTCTACTCATTATTTAGGCTGCCCATCTATTTATTTCTTATTTATATTCATCAGGGTGACTCATTATAATGCTTATTAAATGCTGTGTTCCTAACAAAATGTTAAGATTCTAATGTTTCTGTGTTCTTTTGTGGAAGAGGAGATGAACTATTAAATTGATGACATTATTTTTTATTGCCTCAAAATTATATCTGGCCAGATAAAAAGATACTGGTCTGCAACTTGATTGCAGATGTTTGGGTATTATTCAGATATGTTTGAGTGAAGATATCAAGAGAGATAAGTAGTATGCTTTAATGATCAAGAAATTCTACTAATCATAGAGGCAACAATTAATATGTCTATATGTTCATGTTACACCTTGGACAATAGTTATTTACAGCTTATTTATATGTCCATGGGTAAAGGAAGTATACCTAAAATTTGTAAATATGTGATTTTTCCCTAGTACATAACAATAAATTTTTTTCAAGAAAACAAATTTTAAAATCGTCAACAAAATGATATTACTAGAGTTATGCTAATGTATTAGCCATGGAAGAACCATTTTGAAATTGTATATGTGACAAATGAGATAAATGACAAGGAGAAAATTCTTACAACAGATATCATCATCACAATATTACTTTATTTAGGAAAGTCTCAGCTAAAGTTGTTTCTTTTAAGAGTCTAAATGACTTCTTTGTATAAGCACAGATATGTATATGTTTACTCTGAAGTTTTATTTTATTTTTATTCTCAAGGAAACTGCTTAAAAGTTTAATCAACAATGTCAGTAAAAAAATTTTAGGAAAGTTACTTTCTGCACACAGGCATATGCACATTCAGTTATAAATTTTGCATAAAAAAATGTTGAATGTATACAACATATCGAAGAAATTTCAAGTTCTATTTAAGTGAATCCATAATTTATTCTATAAATGTCAGCATCTTTATATTATATTTTATGGATTAATAGATAAAATATAATATGATTTTGTATTATGACCAAACATTATTGAACAGTATCCATTTTTCATTTTGTTGCTTTTGGGTTTTTTTCAGCCACATTACTTTAGGAAATTTAGAGTGACTGTCTTAAGTAGATCCTAATCTATTTAAACTTTTTTGAGTTATGAAATTCTTAAGTTGCTTCTTCCATGTGAGTCAAATACATTTTGAAGTTGTATCTAATTTCAATCTCAGTCTCTTTCTCTTTACTGAACCATGTTCTTGATTTTAAAAAGTTACCCCTAAGCTACTTTATTTCTGTTTAAAGGCTATATACTGCAAAAGCAAAACACAGAAACAGAACTATATACAAATTGAAAGCAAGTAACTATGAGCAAAGGCCTGAGAGGCAATTTATGATTAAAACATTTTTATCATATTTTATGACTAGATCAAAATTCCAATTTTCATTCCAATGTAGTGCCGATAAAAATATCTACACTTCTAACAGGCAGAGGTTTTGTGAAGGCTAAAAACAAGAAGTATAAATCAAGTATCACAACATTGCAACATATGTAGATTCAGGCCTTCTAGTTATATAAATATATATATATACATATCTGCAAAATGAATCATCTTCTCATCAGCTAATAGTTTTCTCTGGACTCCTTCTTGGAGTTATTGTCTATTTGTAATGCTAATGCAGAACAGGTACAAGACAAAACCACCCATAAGACAAAACCACCTATGAAGCAGTTTGAAGCAGGTAATCTCAGCTGTGTAGTTTTAGGATGCCCTCATAGGTGTGCCGGACTGTGGGACAGCACCCTGTGTGGACAAATCTTGCCCTGTTTCAAACACAAGGTGTGTTCCTTTGTGTCATATGACATTTGGCTGAGTCCACTGCTAAGTCTGTCCCTTGGCAGTATCACCAGCAGCTTGTGTGCTGACCAATAGCCATGGATTGACTGCCAGAAGGAGCAGCTGGTCATGGGAGACACATCCAATATTGATGCTCATCTTGTTCTGTCTTGTCTCTAGGTTAGTAAAAGTCCTTCCATCCTCTTTTTCCTTGATGGTAGGGATGGGCTTGTGGGATGGGGGAGCAAGCAAAGAGAACAACTTAATAAGAATAAAAATAATGTCTTTTTCCTTCTCTCCCATCCTGCCTGCTTACTAGCATTTATTACTGCCTGTACCTTATCTTAAAAAAAAATTCTTATCCTGTTATATATTAGGTGCTTAATATTATATTAGGTGTTATCCTCTTCTTTCCTTTCTCTCTTTAAAAAAAGAAAAAAGAAAAAATTGAAAAACCTAAAATTATACCATACAATGTTAATAAAAATGAAATACTTATTTAAAATTTAAATATAAAAAGCATTACTGTTTAACCTGATTTAACTTGTCCTCTCCAGTGAAATTATCAAATTTGATTAATTAAATGGATTCCCCAAAATGGTTGAAATGCTAAAAAGAAAAAAAGTCAGGTTTCAAATCAGACATTTTGACATGAGATCTTGGCTAAGATGTCTTAAACCATGTTTTTAATTGCTGAAAACATTTTCTTTTCTTGTTGCTTATAACGTATATGAGCCTCCTCCCTATACCAACTTACTCCCATATAGAAGAGTCTGTTCAACCCTCAGTCTTATCTCAGTCCTGATTTTGCCTTTTCAATAACTTTGAAAATTTTATGATAAATAGTTTTGCAAAAAGGGGGAAATAAAATCCAACATTGCTTTCAGGAAATGATGAAATACCATAAGTATTGAAGAACCTTCACAATGACTTCTAGTTCAGAGACGTTTCTGCTAACAAACTTACTAGAGATGAATGGGAATTAAAAACAAATAAATACTGTTTTCTAGATCACCGAACATAAACTCATCTTACATAATACCTGGGCAAAATATTAAGGTTAATGTAGGAAATCGAAAAAATTTATCTTATGATGAAGCAAGTAACTTAAATATCACTAATATTATTAAATACATTCCAAAATTCATTTGATCAACATTAGTAATGCATCATCTAGAACTAATTTCTATACTTTATATTAAAATTGTTTCTATTTTATGATTCCTTAAAATAGATATGGGTAGACTATTATCACTTTATCAAGGAAATTCATTAGTTATATTTTGCATTTTCAAATGAATTTTCTTAAAATATGACTGCTGTGTTTTCAGACCTACAAAATCATAAACAATATATGTTTGAGCTAGTCTTAATGAATGTAATATTAAGGAATAAAGCACATGTTTCTAATTCTTGTACTGTGTGATGAACAAGAAAAAAGAGGAAGTTCCCTCTAGCATGTAAGAGAGAAGCACAATTCACTCAGGATTCGCTATGTCTTCAAAACTGCACTAAAATCTTTATTGCAGTCACAACTCAGTAAGAACACAGATAATTAACCTTAGGTCCGGGCAGTTTCAGAGGGTACCTAGCGTTGCATTTAGAATTGCACATGGGCAGAGAGTTCCTTCAGAGGAAGAATGGGCACCAGTCTACCTATGAACCCAGCACCTTGGAGTTTTCACATTTTTGCAGACACTGTCAGAGCTGTAGCTGTCTCACAATTGGTCAAGATGGTAAGCATCATACATCACAGTCGGGACCCGGAAACCAGCGGGATTCGGAAACCAGCCATCGGGATTTGAGAACCAGCAGTGTTTCACTCAGGGTTCCAGTCAGAAAGAGGTCTTGCTCTGGGCCCTTTGTCTCTGTTGGGATCAACCTCTGGCTGGCACCAGGCCATTACCAGCCTCCCTTACCTATGTGCTCACCAGGAGCTCCTGCAGAGATGGTCTCTTTTATTTATTTATTTATGTATTTTTTGTTTTAATTTTTGATCTGGCTAGCATTGAGCCCTTGAGGAGTACTTCTTCTCCAATGAGTTGGGTGTATCCTTTTCTTTCTGGGGTAATGGACACTTGGTGATGGACAAAAATCTGTGCTTATTTTCAAATATCACACCATTCTATCACTCTTATACATATTTCGTTATATCACAATTCATAACCTTGTAACAAAATGAAGTCTTTCAATCTTTAATAAAATGGTATAGGTTATGCTAACCTGCTCCTTATAATGCAATTTATGATCACACAGGGCTTGTAAACAAAATATTTTTGCAATTGTTTGAAGCCAAATTATTGTTTCCCGAATACATTTAATATCCCCCCCTACCTATCATGGTTTTTTTGTTGCCTGTGGAGAAGTTAATTAATATTGTTCATAACTGGTCAGAAATAAATCAATGTATATTCCCCATTTACCCTTAGATTTTTAATTTATGGGAATGGTAGAGTTAAATTAGTGTCAAGAAGTAACACATGCAAAATAATAAAAAGTTACTTTCACCCTTGAGTAAGTTCTTTCAAACTACAGTAAAGCATCATAACTATGGTTTTTATGTTGACATATTTAATAAGCATAAAATTTCGATCACACAGGATCTCCTGGAGAGCTCTCTTAAACCCCCCACCCATTGACTCTTTATTGCCAGGCAATCATAAATCTGTCTTCATTTCCATAATTTTTTCCTTCTATAACTGCTATATAAAAGGAATCTTACCATTTGTCACCTTAGGGAAATGTTTTTGTTTTTTTTAATCTAGTATAAATTATCTGAGGATTCATTCAGGTTGTTTTATGTATTGTTGATACCTTTTTTTAATTTCTGAGTAGTATTCCATTTTATGATTACACTATGATTGTTGAAAAAATTACCTGTCGACAGGCATGTGTGTTTTCCCCAATTTGGGGCTATTATGAATAAAACTATTATAAACACTTATATGCAAAATTTTGTGTTAAATGTTCTTTTTTTTCTTTGTGATAAATGCCATTGAGTGTTGAAGACATGTTTTTCTTAAAGGTGTCAAACCTGTTTACTGAGTGGCTGCACCATTTGACATCACATTTTACGTCTGCACCATTTACATTGCATTTTACATCCACCATTTTCCATTTACATACAGAAAGAACGCATGGATGATCCAGTAACTGCACATCCTTATTAGCATGAGTTGGCACCATCTTTATTAATCTTCATTTTATTTTAACCATTCAGATAGACTTGTAAAGACATTTTTTTTTTATTTCTTTTTGCTCCTGATATTCAGCACTTTTTATGTGCATATTTTCATCCACATATTTTACTCAGTAAAAGATCTCTTCATGTCTTTGCTTATTTCTAATTAATTGCTTTTGCTTTTGTATTAGGAAGCTTTTTTTTTTTTCTTTCATAAAGTCTCCACTAGTTCTTTGTTAGATGCAAGGTTAGCAAAGCTTTTTCTCTCATTCCGTAGCTTGATTTTTCATCATCTTAACAGTGTATCACAAAGAAAAATTTTGTAATTTTGATGAAATCTTTTTTTGTCAGCGTTTTCCTTTGTGTATCGTGCTTTCAGTATAATTTCTAAAACATCTTTAACTAGCTTTAAATTCCAAAGACTTTCCCTTGCTTCTCTTATGTATTTTTTCTAGACTTTATATAACCATATTTACTTTGAATTATTTGATCCATTTTCTTTATGTTTCTTAACAAGTAAGCTGATTTCATTTTTATTTTGTTTTGTTTTGCTGTTGAATATATTGCATCATGTATTTAAAATGCTATTCTTTTCACAATGAATTCCTTGGTAGATTTTTCAAATTCCAACTGGACATATTTGTGAATCTATTTCTGTGTTGTCTGCTTTGCTCTATCGATCCATAGGTTTGCGTTTATACTTTACTAGTTGAAAAAAAAACTGTATAATAAACGTGATATCAGATATTTGTCTCTTGCTATTTAAGTCTTCTTAGGTTTTTATTTTATCCATCATAGTATGTTATGTGCCACATATTGTTCTAGGACCTGGAACTAACAGAGTGAGTCACACACAGAATCTGTTTTGTGGGAGCTTAACGTTTTGGTGACTCGAATTGCATACATAGAAAACATAGATAGGATCTTGGTGGACTATAAAATAAATCAATATTTAGAGATAAGGAAACAAGTGGAGTTAAATTGTGGTGTCTCCAAACATTTCATAACTTGCAATGAAAAGACAAAAATCTTGGTCCAGATTTTCTGGCTCAAGCTTAGTAAGGCAACAGAGTAACTTTCTGTCCCTGTTATTAGATTCCACAATCTGCAGCTTTTTCTCTGTGATATGTGGAAACCAGATTCAGGCTAAATTTCCCTACAATTATGGTTACAGTGTTAAGTTGTTCTAGGTCAATTACAGTTTAAGAAACCTCTGTTTTACTTTCAGCATTATTATGTGTAATAACTTTCAAGAATCACAGTTATGCACAATTTCAGCTAACAGATCTTTCAAAAGACTATATGTTTTCACTCTGAGGAAAACTGTTGGAAAGCATTCCATTGTCTAAAATCTTACATTATAATCTAAAAATAACAATGTATTTGCATTAAATTCAAAATTGAGAATTTAATTTAAATTATGATCAAAGGTCACAGAACACAACACTTTAGAAGCAGTTGCAGCTAAAATAACAGTAGAAATCTCAGGACTTCTATCATGTTTCACATTTTCACACCTACCCCCAAAATATTGCCTAAATTCTTCTACTTAAAAGCATGGTAATAATTAACCTATTCTCAGATCTCATTTTTCTGTGTAACAACTCACAGTTATATATATATGTGTATATATATACACATATATATGTATATATATATATACATACACATATATATGTATATATATAAAAACAAAGCTATATATATAAGAAGTTATATATGTATATAATGCAAAATACATATTATATACATATATTAGTATTTTAACTTTTAAACATTTTGATAAATGCTTTCTTATATAAAATAGGTAACCTTAATTCTTTGGGGATTCTTTATATAATGTATGAAATAGTCTAAGATTTATTAAAAAAAAAGCAAAAAATGAAAAGTTTTAGAACAGTATTCATGATGCTGAATTTTATATAAAACCTGATTAAAATGAATATATAAGCAAACCCATACACTTTATATATGTGAAACATCTCTTAAAGATTACCTAATAAACACATTACAATGAACGACGATTGTGAAAAAGTAAGTACTCAAGAAAAATCCCTTTGTCAGTTTGGGTTTGTGAAACAGGTGTTTATATGACATTAAAATAATAATTATAAAAATAAAATTGTAAAATTGACTTAAAATAATAGCTGAACCAGGAATCATAAATAGACAATAGTTATAGATGGTTTGATTAGAAATGAAGCTCATATCCTTTATTTTCTAACTTCATTGTTGAGCTAATTATGAGTTTCATGTAAGTGTTCAATCAATATGAATCATATATTGTGCTACTAGCTTAAAATGTTCTCCATGCATTTTATTGAACTCTTTGGAGGGAGTATTCAATTTTTACAAGATTTCAGCTCCATTCATAGTTGCCAGTTTTCTATTAATGTAAAACAATTTTAGAACACTACAAACAACTCTGCCTCAATTTTAACTCATCAACTAGACATGAACTGTTCTAAATAGTATCATCCATTCTCTCAGCCATCACATGATTTTACTGCATCAGAATTAAATTACTCTAATGACTTGTCATGATTTATCATCCAGAGAATGAATAAATGTATACTTTCTATTATTAATCTCATTACTCTCATGCATGACTTGACATTATAAATTATCTTGAAAAGAAACATCTTTTGCTCATTTTTCTTTAGCATAATGTACTAAAATACAATTCTTATGTGGAGGGAAAGTATACACATGGTTAGTAGTAAAATGAATATTTACATCCATTTAAAATGTTCTTGAAAATATAGTCTTTTCATGCATCAGCATTGATTGAATGAGAATCCACTTTAAAAATATGTTTATATATATAGCACTGTATTTTTGTGTACAGTAGGTAACCAATATATGAAAGAAAAAGATGCAAATATCTGACACAAGTGGGGCCATTTCAAAGTAGGGTCAGAGATCATGTAGTAAAAAACATACAATACAAAACAACATAACCACCATCACCAACAAAAATTGCTTATATCTGTTTTCTATGGTCCAAAGACCAATAGAGACTAGACCAAGGACAATTGTTTCTTGAACCATTGCTTGAGAAAATAGCAGAATCACATCCACATAACAAAGACTGATGATTAAGACTTTTCACCAGAAGATAAAGATGGTAACCAGATATATATAGCTGAGAATACTTGAAACTTGTTAACACTCTTTCATTTAACTAATTTTCATTTAACTTCCACTCAAAATTTTGAAGTTTTAGCCCTTCTCAGAACATGTGTTAGGTTTCTGCCTATAGCTGTGTACCCCAAATTTCAACTTTTTAATTCCAAACACAAGCCTGATTGTTTTTCCTTTTGATCAAAAGGGGGACATGATAGTTTCAAAAGACTTAGACTGTTAAAATATGATGTTGTAGGTTTATTTTCATTTGGTTTGTTGGTTAATGCTATTGTATCGATATACTATAATATGTATTATATAGATAATGTTTTTTCATTAAAAAGTCACCCATTTGATTATTTAAAAACAAGTAATCTGAAATATCAAAATATTTGTGAACAAATCTTGACTACAGTTTTTAATATACTGATTCCAGTTGAAGGAAACAGATGAGCTGGACTGCATTGATAATAAGGACCTACTATACTGAACATATGAAATAGCAGACTGTACATGTGAGTAATTTCATTTTATTATTTCATTAGTCATGTGAAGTAAACATAAAAGCAAATGTGGAGTGATTAAATACATTTTAATTGTTAATTTAAGAAATATCAATTTTACTACTGAATTGTGTGTACCTCCAAAACCATATGTTGTTTCCCTGGGTGTTGTATGAACCAATATTTGCAAAACTATACATTTAATTTTGAAATGAAAATGTTTAGCTAATTTATAAGTAGTATCATACAACATGCTATTAATGTGTGTGACCAGTAAAGGAATAAATGATGCTTCAACAAAATAGTATTTTTAATTTCACAAATAATTTCTTAAATATCAGGATTTTTTTAAATCCTGAAATTGGTTGTCAAATGTGTGAAATTGTCTTAGTGACTTCAAAAGTAGAAAGATAAATGTATTTTCTGAATTACTTTAGATTTCTCTGAAAATAAACCGTCCAAAGATTTGTCAATTTCTAAGTTTACTTCATAAATTTCAATTTTCCTCATTTCGACTTGGACACAAGTCACAGAAATATTGCAATTTGAAAAAAATCTTCAATTTTGATATCTATTAATGTGAAAACAACTGAAAATCCACAACTTTAATTTTTATTCATGGTTCATTCATGCAGCACTGTCAGTAAAACTGACATTTTGAACAGACACTTAAAATATGCAAACATCTTTCATTTCCTTTTTTTGTACAATGACATTCTATAACTGGTTCCAATCCCTTTTCACTATCCTCTTCTCCCCTCTTAACTCTATCTTGTACAAGACTTTACAGAATTATATTCTATTTCATATAAACACAGGTGATGTGGTAGAATGAAAGCTATAGAACGAGCTGCATCCTGTGTCCACTGGTTTGTGGAAGGAATCAAAGGTAAAGATCCCCTAAATTTCTATATCGGCCACATTTAGTAACTTCTTTGCCTTGACATGAGAACTTTATAAAACAGAATCAATGTTTTAAGTCCAGGTAAAGTTCTCTAAGAAAGTAATAGCTAATTAGCGGTATTTCTAATGTATACTATTAGAAAACATTAGTATTAATTCATTCAGATAATCTACTAAACAACTGCAAATCACCAGCAAAATAACAGGCGTTTATGATATCATGTTGAAAATAATACTGTCGCCACTCTCAAGATATTAGCTATGACTGGGCTTGCTTGACATTCTTCTGTTTACTTTCAAATATAAAAAAGACTTAGTCCAATAACCATTCACAAAAATGTAGACAAGACGCTGAATATCAATACATTACCAGTGCTTTCCCAGTTTCCCATAGGAGAGTTCTCAGGCACATTTCAAAGAAACTAGGTGTGTCTGCTCTATAAACTAAGTCTCCAGTTCATGGCAGCTTCGTATTAGGCTTAGCATTTAGAGTACCTTCATAATGCTTGATACAAATTTCTTCCTTCTCCGACTCTTGGTTCTGCAAACTTACTTAAACTTAACTCCTTTCTTTCATCATTATTATCAGTAAAATTAGGAAAATCGACTACTATAAAGTACATTGTAAATCTAGCATACAAACTTTAGAATTTCCAAATTTTCGGAAAGGTTATTTTAATTAATACTCTCGATATATTTGAATATTCTCAATATCTTTCTCTCTGTAGTAGGAAATTACCTTCTCCATGTGGTTTACATCAAATTAAAGTGGATATTATTTCTATGATGATACACAGTAAAATATTTCTTTACATGATCTGTATTAAAAATAGACTCAAAGCTTAAAGCAAAAATATTTAAGAAAAAATTGATTTTATACATATGAATCTTTATATGAATGCTGAGAATATCCCTTTATTTAAATTGAAAGGATAAGGGGGCACGACTATGAATATAAATATAAATATATACATATGTATATATAATAGTGCATCATGCATGCTTTATAGAAATGTACACACTCAAGATTGAATAAAAGAAAACTATGAGGTATGAGCTAGTTATTGATAGCATAGTACACATATTTTTTTTTAGAATACTGTTTATGTGTGGTCTCATTAAAATCATTTATTTATAGTTCAGTACTGAAAAATTTGTATGATTTTTCTGCATCTCCCCATTATTAAAGATTTAAAGTTAGATTGTTTTTCACAAACGCACTGTGTGATTATTGATCTAGATTATTTTTCCTAATTTAAACTAGAACAATATGACTTGTTAAAATTAAAGTATTGAAATGAAGCTGGTTTTCAAGATTAATTGTAGTTACATTTTACAAATGAAAATATGTGATCAAATTCTGAAGGATTATACAAGGAATTAGACTGAAAGAGCAAGATTCTCATATTGATAGCAAAAATAACCTTAAATTTTTGTTTTAAATATGTAATCTAGGAAATAAAAATGATATAAAGGAAAAATAATTCCAGGCTCCAGTGATAATAAAAAGTTTTCATAAAACAGTGCAATCATTTTAGTGGACAGCCTTTAGGATGGATACCATAATCTTAACCTGTATTTACATTTTAGTACAATCCTCTTTTAAACAGACAAAACTGACTTGCTTCTAACAATAGGTTGTGACAAAGATGATTGGATATCACTTCTATGGCTATGTAATATAATCTCTGTTTTGCTACCCAACTTACTCTAAAGTCTTGCTCTTCTGCTGTCTTTAAATTAATAAGCTGCCATCTTGTGAATTGTCTGTGGAGGAGACAAGAAGTTAATGGAACTGTTGGTTGACTCTAAGAAATGAAGGTTGCTCAGTCTAAGAGCCAGAAAAACCTGAAGATTTCAGGTCAACAAAAAAAGGTTATTTACTGGGTCAACAAAATGAAGAAGACTACAAATGGTTTCTTCTCTAGTCAAAGTTCCACATAAAATCAGAGCCTGGACAGCACCTTTGTAATGACCATGTGAAAAAATTAAGAGTATTTCCTAAGTAGTGCCTTACCTCCAGAAATACATGAAGTGTGAGCTAATAAATGTATGTTGCTCTAATAAATGTACTGACTTTAAAGCCACTAAATGTTTTGTAATATTGCACAGTAATGAATAACCAATATAATCTTATTACAAATAAAGCAAACAGAAATAAAGAGATTAATCTGAAAATACAGAAGCATATATTAATTCACACAAGGATTTTCTTTTTTTAAAGAAGAGTCCCAATTAAGGTCTATAAGTTAGGGTATTAACTCTTACATATGTAAGTTAATGTAGAAGAAAAATTTAACAAATCAACTTTAAAAGATAATTTAGTTATAATAAGAGAGTCTTTATGACAAATGTTCACAATTTTGTGAAAATTTTCTTTTTAATTCTTTCTCCTTGTCGCACACATATACACACACATGCATCACAGACACACAGGCACACACACAGTCTTCCATATAATAATAAATAGTTAGCATTTTAGTTTTTAGAAAAAATATTAAGAATTGCTTTAGAATATTAATTTTGATACATGTATTCATTCATTTATTCTATCCATATATTGCATATATATGAAAAAACTATAGATATGTTTATTCATATACTTATTGTTTCCTATCCACAGCATAATCATTCCAAAAAATATTTATTTAGTATTTATTTCAGACCAGGAAATATGCCTAATGAGGAGTGAATAGGTGGTTGGATAGATGGACAGATGTAATGATAAATGAGCATATAAAGAGAAGAGAAAGGGAGAGAGAAGAATGATGATTGCTAGTGTTTCAGTCTGGCAAACAATAAATAAATGTGGTTACCTCCATTTCATAAACAATTTCACCATTTGTAGGGTTAGAAAGATTCAATAATAAGATTTCATTAGCAAAATGTCTCAATTTTATATAACTCATATAATTTATATTATATATGTGTATTCTAGATTTATTTGATATCTATATATATTTTTGTCAAAACATGGATAATGCTTTCATTTATTTCAAAACAATTTTCAAGAATCCTTGGTTAAGTAAGATGTGTTAAAACTGTAAAATCTATGATGACCTAAATTTATGATTAAAAAAAAAAATTATCTTTAGTTCACATACCAAATTCCATCTAGGATATTGAAAGCACATCTCAGTCTATTTTCACACCACACCCACACCAGAGTTTCACTATTCCTTCCTTATCACCTCCATTAATGACTATGACCATCATTTTGAGGTATAAAAACTAAAGAATACATCAGGGGTTCAAAACTGAAATGACACCCCTTTCCTAAATCATGCAATCTGCAAGAATACAGTCAGAAAGTTGAAGAGAGATCTTTAAATAAACATTAAAATTCTGACAATGAAGAGAATCTCTTGAAAAAATTCACAAGTCAAACACTCAGAAACTATAGTCAACACTTTTTATTTATTCTAATAAATAATTAAAGTGTCTAGTATATGTATATTTCTTCCAGTACACTTGGAAAACAAACTTGAAAACATCTCTGGTCTTCAAGATTCATAATTTTAATTTAGAGTAAACATTACGTCTTATGACAGAGAACATGTGACAATAAATACCATTACTGTAAAAAGATGCTTAGAATCTAAGAAGTTCATTGCCTAGTATAATTTTTAATCATATCCCCAATATTTAACTTAATTTCCAAAATTAATGGTAAGTGACCCTCTATTCATAACATTTAATCTGATATTATTTCAATTTTTCCTTACGAAACAACATAAATAGAATGAATTCATTAAATGAGAAAGTAAGCAGAGATATTCTTCATCAGTATATTTTGTAGATCTAACAATAAAAAATAAGTATCAAGAGCAGAAGAACATGAATTCTAAGTAATTTATTGAAATGAGTGAGTTATTCGCTTGGTATTTATTTATTTCACTGCCCTAATAATAATTGATGATACCTTTCACCTAGCTTAATATTAAGATTGCCTAATCTATTTGAATGTCTACCTATGGGTATTTCTATAGATAACCTAAATAAATCTAAATTGGTACACACTGCCATTTCAATTGTTTAATTACTTCTCAGTATCGGTCCCTAAAAATATGTGCTTTGTGTTTCATTTATTTAAATCTAATTGCATATATTATTCAAATTTACCCACTTTATTTTTCTTCTTTAAAAATGTCCTTAAAAAAGGACATTAATAACTTTGCACTATAAATCTGTTTATATAATTCCTAGATATTGGGCATGGTTTGAAATTTAGATAGATAAGATATAATGAAGGACGTATATCTAGACCAACATTGAAAGAAAATATTAAATAGTTCTTGATTTTGAATCTTTTAGACTTAAATTTGTCTCCCAGTGGCTAAAGGGAATTGTGACTAATAGTGATCCTAGATTATCTAACAATGTTCCATTGGTTTGTTACGAAATCATTGTCATGGCAACCTCTCCAGGGATTCACCAACCTATTATTTCTTTAAAAGGGTGTCCAAGGGAAGGTGAGAAATAGATCTATTGCTGACAGCTCATTAAAGTAGTAGGTAAGTTTTTCACTGGGATGTCTGAAGGAACATTGTTCTCTAGTATTTCAAAATGTTTAAGATTTAATCAAAGAAAATAAGGTGTTCCAAAATATTCTTCTGCAAGATGATATCTGTTGCATAAGAATTACTACTAATCTAAAATTCAATTTTCTTGACTTTAGTCTAATACCTTGAAACTAATAAAAATTGCATCCAAGGTTAATGCCACATCTGTTACTGTTTGGATAATTTATTTTAAAATGTTCTATTCAGAGTCTTGAATGTTATTGTACATCAGGAAACATAAAAGTTCACTTAAGTGAGATATCATTTTAAGGAAATTATTATTTTAGGATAGTGCCTTTTCACTTGACTTTATAAAAATCATTTGCTCTCTTGAATCTTGATTTTCTCACCATTAAATTGAGAGCACTGATTGAGAAAATCTTTAAGACAGGTTTCAGCCCTAATATCTTTGATGTTACCTAATTTATAAAATAGTCCCATATTGTACTTCTAGCCCTTAAAGTGAGGAATCTCTAAGCAACAGTTTAAATAAATCTACTCTAAAATAATGATTCCCATGTCTTTTATAACTAGAGATTTCAAATTTTCTAAGACAGCTTCTTGAGTACTAAAATATCAAACAAATCCTTGTCAAATGTGCTACAGGAAAATGAGACTATACTAGATGATTATATAGCTACTTCTTAGAGTTCTAAGAAATTTAAATAAATTAAAATATTAAAAGGGAGAAGTATCCCAATTCTAAGACAAGGTTATTGTTAACAATTCCTCCTTTTTTTAAATTGCTGTAACTTATAACAAGTTAGAGAAGATAACTCAATGGGTACAAAATAAGAACTACTATGTATAAAATCTGCATCAAATAATACAAGAATAATTTAATACTATACTTATAACAATAATATGTGAGGGCAAGTATAAATTTAGTTCAAAGGTGTATTTTATATTGCAGTTTTAAATTCGAGGGAATACTGATATAATAACACTTGTTTTCAGATATGTCAAAACTATTCAATTCAAATAGAAATAAATAAAAATGTGTAAATTTATAAAGTGCTATCTTTAATAATTATGACAGCATTTTGTGTTAAATTTCTTCAGGTAAAGAGTATAATTCTTCAATGTACTTTTTTTCTTTAAAAATAATGCAATATAACAAAATGCAAAGGGATGCATAAAATGGAAAGGTTAATGATTAAATATGATAACTAATACCCATGTTATCAATACTAAAGTCGATAATTAGAAAATTTCCAAAGTCACAAAATTTCCTTCAGCCTTTGAATTAACTAGAATGTTGAATTTTGCAATTTCATACAAGCTTGTATATACTGAAATATGTGCCATCTTTACAAAAAAGTTTTAAGACCTACACTAGTATTAATTTATGACTATTATATAAGCAGCCTTAAAGTGGAAGAGAATGGTGGGGAGATCCAAAAGACAGTGATGGGGGACTTCCAGGAATTCAGTGGTAGATAATGAGTGTAGTCATGCTGAGTGTCTGGGCTTATGCTATTTTATAAAGCACTTGCTTCAATAAATATTAAATTTAAAAAACGGCAGCAAACCTAACAATTTTCCTGATAAATCAAGACTCATGCTAGAATATAGTGACTAATGAAAACTAATAAACAAAATGTTAACTTGCATAGCATGTGTGGCGAGGCAAATTACTCCAGAAAAATGAGCATAATACAATAAACTGGCTTAAATCCCTTTGCAAATAAATGCTCCTGTTTAATCTAGACCATTTCTTAATAGAATTCTGAGAACCAGAAAAATTCTAATGAAAAAATCTGTTACTCTAGTAATGAAACAACTTCATTTAATATCAATAATGACAATAAAGAGAAAAAAACTGTATTTTGGAAGATTTTTTAGCAATATAAATATGTAAATGGACAACTTATTCTTGCACATAACTCCTGTATCCTCAACTCTGAAAACTATTTTGGGTTATAATTGAAAGGATTCTACCCATGATGGAATTATCTTCAATAAAATAACAAGTATACTAACTACACAAAAGACGAAGCAATATTCCAATTAGTTCTCTCTTTTAATAATTAATTATTTATTTGTTTTTAAAGGAAAGGTACAGGAAGGAATAACGGTGAGTAGGCAGGCCTGCAGGCAGGAAGTCAGAGGAAAAAGAAGTTCTTTATCTTATTTAGTTGTTCATCTTGATTTCTCCTTCTCTGCTCCGGGTCTTGAACCTGGGAACTTGAGATATAAGTGGACTTTGCCTATTTCACTAAACCACTAGACTACCAGGGTGAACCTGGTCAATTTGTTCATATTGCGATGCTCATTTTACCTCTTCAGTGAGTCACACAGATCTTTGGATTGTTGTAACATAAAAAAAAGTTAACTACTATGCACTACTTATATGAAAGGTATGAATGAGGAGAAATAAAAGGAAAGGGTCAGGTAATATATTTATAAATATATCCATATTAAAATAAGGCAGAAATACAACTACTAAAGTTGTAATTTCTGCCACTGGTCACATGATTGTACTTTATTCATTATTCTAACTATTCCATATTTCCTTTATTCTGAACTGTGACCCAGTAGGTCCTGATTCTTTACCTAATTACATCATGGAATATTCCTTCCTGATTAGTCTTCATAATTAGCAAGAGTGCCTACTAGGGTAGTTTTCCATTAAATATAACATAATTATACATATTGGACTCAAGTTTTACTCTGCATTCCAAATTTTTATCTCCAGTGAGTATTGTGAATGTAATTTCTGCTTAATAAGATCATTTACCTTGATCACTACAATAATTTTCATCTTTGCCTGTAGATTGGCATGCATTTTTCAAAGTGGCTATAATACATGCGAACATTTCATCAGTGACTCATAAGGGCTAATAATAAGAAAATCCATCTCATGTCTGCCCTTTGATTCCTAGACACAGAATCTTTGGTAGACACAGCACTATATATACCAGTCACTGACTCTGGGCATATACCACTTTGAAGAGAGTTTTCCCTCAGCAGGGGAAAATATTACCCATATTCTGATGCTATCACTGAATCTTCAAAGACTGTTCCTTAAGGCCAGCTTCCTCAGCCTGACTAAGAATATAGTAAAATAATTGAGTTTTATGTTATTAATCCAATCCTGACGTTCATATATTGTAAAATGAGTTCCTCAGTTATAAACAATGTAAAAGCAGAAATGCTACTGAAAGAAAATGAAAATACATAACCAGATGAAGCATTTTAATGAGGAAAAAAAATGGAACCCTTTTCCATAATGAAAGTTCTCTGATGTGATCTAGGTAAAACTTAGTATCTGGATGATGCTTAAGAGAAGGGTGCCCTTAGTGTTGATATTTCCTCTGGACATGTTCATGATCAGCAGTGGTTCTAACAACATCAGCTTTGTCCAAGGTATTTTTCTACTGAGCTCATTAATAATCTCTCTCCTTGCTGATGTAGGCTATTGATAAGATCAATCAGTAGTTTCTAAATATGGCATGGGTGGCTAGGGAAGGTGTCAGGTCACCTGACATTCATTCACAAAAATGCTTGTCTTATGTATCTAATTTTTAGGTTATACTTCTTCTTTCAATTGATCATAGGAAACTGAATCATGCCAGACTATAAAACTTGGTCTCTGAGTGCAAAATGCATGCTAGAAAAATACTCGGTAAATCCTTTGTAATTTTTTTTTTTTTCTCATCCATTCAACTTTACCAATAGGAATACAAATCTCATATGATTTTTTTTTCAGAAAACCAGTCAGTTTTGGCAGATGTGGTACACTTCCCTGGCACAAGTACACTGTACATTACCTATGTTCACAAGTTTTAATTTAGAGTAAATATAAAGTTTGCTTTAGTTTTAGATTTTTTGTCTTGATTTTTAAGTACTTTATATATTATCTTTATGTTTGATATTGTTTGATGTTATTTGATATTTTAGTAGTGCATCTAGATAGAGCAATGTCAATTAACTTTACTCTCTGAAAGATCAAAATTACTTGGATTCCAGAATCAGTCAACTATATGAAAACTGATAGTTTTATCTTCAAGCACATGTAGGGCTTTTATACTATTTTGGTGATACCTGAATACGTACAAATTTCTTTTGATAAATTTTGGGTATCATTAAATTAATCTTAAAATATCTCTGTAGCCATCAAGTGGTAATTAGTTAACTACTTTATGATGTTATATTTATTGATTCTCTCTTTGTGTGTGAATATCAATATTTTTAAAACTGCATATAAAACAAATGGTTTCAGCAGTGTAAGATTTTGTCAAATGGAATTAAATGTATAAAAGTTAAATTAGAGATACTTGACTAAATGGTATATTATTCTTGAAAGTAAAAAGGCAAAAGAGTGAGTAAGAGAAATGTGGCTATGGAAGAAGGTATTAGAAGCATGAGAGGGATTAGAGCTGTATGTGCTGACTTTCAAGATGAAGAAAGGATACCTGGGTCCTTCTAGAAGCTGGAAATGGTCCTCAGCTGGCAGCCATCAAGAAAATATGTCCACAGTGTCGCATTCAAGGAAGTACATTCTGCTAATAAACAGAATGAGCAGATAATATTCTCTCTCAGAACTTCCAGAGAGGAACTCAGTCTACATTCTGATTTTTAGCCTGCATTCTGATGTCAGACTTCTGAACTGTGCAACTGGAAGTTAACAAATCTGTCTTGTTTTCAGCTACTAAATAATTGGTTATGACAGCAGTAGAAAACAAATACATATATTTTTACTATTTTCACTGTGACTGGAAGCACATGAAGGTATCTTACTTTGAATATTACTTTTATTTTCTTATATTACTTGTCTTTTATCAGTTAAATAATATTCAGTTCCCTTCCCAGTAATACTAGTGACATGAGGGAATTAGAGTCCCTGTTTTCAGTTGAAGTTGTTTTTAAATGTCTTCGATTACATTTAGGCGGTTAACCAAAGGTTTGTTCCTTTTTTAATTTTTTTTCACAGAAAGCACATTTACTAGAGAAATACATGTTTGTCAGTTAATAGCTATGTTCTTTTTCCCATTCATTTAATTTCTACATTCCTGAATGCATTGCACATAAAAAACAGAGCAGCAAATACAAGTAAAAAAGTTAGATATTGAAGAAAAGAGTTTATGAATAAATAGTTTATGTGCATAATTACTTAGAACCAAATACGTAGGAAGCAAAGACTTTGAGAGATTTGTGCTGGCAAGTGTGATTTTAGCCTTAAAAAAAAACAGATGAAAATTTCCAAGATCAAAATCACTCCCCAAAAAACAAAAGGCCTCTGGTGTCCCAACTATCTATAAGAAGAATGTCAGTTGAGAAAACTGCCAGTCACTATGAAGGCATTTTTTCCTGTTCGGAAGTGATCAAGTTGGTGTATGGAAAAACAGAAGAATGTAGAGGCGAGTGTTGTGGAGACAATGGATGAGAACACTTAGTCCCAGGAATAAAACTGGAAGTGTTTCTGGCCCCAGTGTAGAGTAACTTGGTATCCTGTTCCTGCCCATCAGTGCACTTTGCATATAAGTTGATGAGTGTTTGGCATGGGGTGCAGAAAATGCATTCATAGATCAAGAGAATCCACATGCACACCTATTCAATATCATGGTACCTTAAACTTTAAGCTTAATGTTGTCCTTGAAAAAACTAGGGTGTCCTGAGAAGTAAATGAGTTTGTTTTTACATGGGAAGGTTGTGAACATATATGAAAAAGAGAGTCCTATGTGGTAGACTATAGTTAACCGAATATGTATTTCTTCCTTCTTTCAGCAGTGTAGGAGTGCAAAGATCTCCCATTAATGAAAGTTTGACCATATAACTTTATTTGACCAGTAGGATGATAAAACATGTTCTGTAAATAAGGTCTTGCCTTGTGCTTATGCAATTAAGCTTGCTATTTTGATCTTCTATTATGACCATGAGAAAAACATGACATGAAACAAACCTGAATCCAAGGCACAGCCTGGAGTCAAATCCCAACTGAACCTCAGTCATGATAGTGAGAAAAAAATGCATCTGGTACAACCCACTAAGTTTAGGAGTATTTTTCTATGCATGATCGCTGTGGCAATAGAAGATTTATATTATATAAACATAATATCTCTTCTCCACATTTTATTTGCATTTATAGTGTTTGTAATTTGATTACGTTGTTTACCCAAAAATAGAAATACAAAGTCTATTAAACTTTCAGATCTGACATTTAAGTGAAAATATTAAATCCTTCACTACAACTTCAGCTCCAAGATCTTAAATGAAACCCTATGCTCATGTGTGACACAGTCCTGATGAGAAATGGGGTGAATTAGGAACTGGTTTCTACACAAAGTATATTCAATGAAACTAAAATATGATTTATAGTAATACCATATAAAATGATAGTTCATTAATGTTGATTTTCATAAGTAAGTGGCCAGCATTTTTATACAATACACATACAGTAGGTTTGCTGAAAAACTTCCAAGTTTTATTTTCCTGGAATTTAATATTTATTGGCACAATTATTTCTAGCTCTATAATATCTATGTTATTTTCCATAATACTTAGAATCCTCATTCATTTCCTTATCACTATATAAAATGGTAACCAAAAACGACATTTCTGATTGCATTTTCAAATTACTGGCCATAGCTGGTCACATGAGATTGCTGAAAGGAGCACAGTTCTAGGCCCAATTTTTTTCTTTCAAGAGAAATTTATTGAAATACTGGACCATGCATTTTCTTTTCTTGCCCTGAATCCTTTTCTTTGAACAAATATTAAGGATAGTTTCAAACAAAAACATTCTACAGTTGTCATAGATATGTTTTGTTCTTGCAATTATATTTTGCATTTAAAATAAAATCTTTTTTACCTATACTTTCCCCAAAGGTAGTTGTCATCAACAATATTTCTGTCTTCTAAATAATTTTCTCCATGTTTTCAAATGCATACAATTGAAATTCCTGTTAGATATTTGAATTTATATGTGTGTTAATCTGTACACCTAGTATAATAACATTGTGGTATACTGAAATTTGATTCTGGACCTTAAAAGTTAGTTTAAAATTTCTTTAGGTAGGAATGCATAGTTTTACTCTCTTGTGTATAAATGCAGCAAATTATTTCATAGTGTGGACATAGAAAAATTTATATAATTGTATTGATATAATTATTTAAAATTTTGTCCAAATCTGATTAAATTAATATTCTATTATATATTATAGTACAGAATATAATTATCACTTCAAAGTAGCATATCGGGGTCAAAATAATTGTATTCCAACGGATTATATAAATTTGCACTCACATGAATTCCATTTATTCTTCTGGAATGACTGGAGGATAATTATTGAAAATTTCATGCACATTTATCTCCCAGAGAGAAGCAGGAATTTGCCAAGTTTGTACAATCTAAATAATTGAAGGAAAAAGGGGAAAGGAGAAAAAAATAAGTGTTTTCCTGATAGTTCCATAATATTTAAGAACGCTTTTCCATAATAAAGTTAACATTTCACATTAAAATGAAGAATACCATTAGTTTTCATTTTTGAGTTCCTCTTAGAAATATTTTCAAAAGCCCTATGTGAAATATTTTATCTCTTAGTAGTAATGTTTTTATTAAAGACCTGTAACTGAAATCATTAATTACAATCTGAATTAACTTGACTTTTGTGTAATTCCCAGTTATTATCTTGTATTTGAGGGAGTAACTTCTGTTGATAAAGTTTTTTGTTTGAGTTTGTTTTTGTTTTTCTTTACAATAAATATCAGTTTGATTTGTATCCTAGTGTAGATTTTAGTAAATATTTAAAGTTGAATGCACACAAACGATTTAGAAATCACAACACAATGATATTTTTGGTGTATTCTTTCAGTGTCATATTAGAAATGTCTAAACTGAGATTGAGAGGCTAACTAACCTTTCCCAAGGTCATTAATAGGATATTAAGTGGTGGATTTGATTGCTAAACATGAACTTTGACATTTTTTAATTGAAGTAACATTGAATTCTAACATGCTATATGATTAAGGTATGCATAATTAAAAATTAGCATCTGTATACACTTCACTAATCTCACTGCTAAAGGTCCAATTCTATCTTTCACCACAAAATTAACCCCTTTTAACAGATTAATTTTAAACAACCAACAACATGCATTCTATGATATAGAGCATTGTTGTCTCTCATGACTATCAATTATCAAATACACGAAAGTCTTTTGGAAATGTGCAAAATTTCCTAGACATGACATTAAAAATAGGAGAGGAGTGATTGATAAAGATCAGACATTAGTATAATAACTTTATTCAAATAGGATCTGTTTTTCAAACACATTAAAGCAATGTTACTTTTATGTTGTTCATAATTTGTCCTCCCAGACAGGAAAAAGGAAAACTCTTCTATTCCTTTAGATAATTTGAAAATCAGTTTTATGGTAGTAGATTGAATTACATTATCTACCAATATAAAATAATTTACAAAGCATATGAGTTATGTTCAATTGTTGTCATATACGTGGATATTTCTTCATTCTGATTAAAAAAGTAATTACAACAATAAGCTAAAAATAAAATATTGCTTTAGGAATTATTTAATAATGTAAAATTCTAAGATCCCATAATAGTTTTATTCCAAATGCTATATTAGTTACGTTGTATTTTTAAACAACAAACAAGCATAAACCATGATATTACATTACCACATGCTCCCAATATTTTTAACCTCAAAACTATTTCTGATTGATGTTAAGATTTTTTTAAGACTAATTAAAAGTTATTATGTGATTAATTACTAGCCTACTATCTTTCATTACATAATGCTGGCCATAATGAATCTATAATGATCCATAAATAATGGATTCATTGGTATATGAAAAGTAAACATTTAAAATGTTTTAAAGCAGAAAACTCAATAAATATTGATGAAAATACATTGCAAGGAATTTATTAGTTTCACCTTTTGAAGTAGATCCAGAACAGACATACAGTATATTAGAATTTGTTCTGTTTAGTAGTTGTCTATAAGAAGGAAAATAGTGGTACTTGGCTCATATTCTTAAAAGACACATGAATATCTTTATCTGCAGAAAGTCACAAAACAAGATGTGCACATTCCCCTTGTCCCAGATCATTGAGCTGAATGGACCATGAATATTCTCAAAACACATCTAAGAAAAGTGAAGAGGTGGCATTAAAAGCCGTGATGCCCTCAAGAGATATAACTTAGGCAATTTAAAAGAACCCAGTTACAAAAAGGACTATTCATATCAGGGAAAAATTTGCAAAGAAACCTATAGAGGATTTATGAACAAGAAAATAAGAGGATAATGTAATTTTCTTAATATGATTAACTTCCTGTGATCACAGTTCTGTTATTGTACATGAATATTAGAGTTATAATGTTTGTAATGGTAATTTATTCAAAATTGATTATTTTAGTAGGAAATATATGGTCAATTATACTTTTTATTACTGTGATGCACACACACATATTACCATTTTAAGTGTGTAAGATAGTAGCCTTAATTCTATTCCCAGTATTGTACAACCATTACCATTCTATTTCCTTTTTTTTGTCAACCCAAATGGAAAATATGTGGTCATTAAGAAATGTGGGTCATAATTTTGAAGCATTCCATGAGACAGATGAAGTAAGAAGCAGATATAGGTAAGAGTTACACTTTTGCAGCAAAAAGATGAAATATAAACTAGAAAAAATAAAATAATTATATATTGTCTAACCTATTCTACTTGTTTAAATTTTTGATCACTAAGTTTTCCCCAGATTTATTGAGATTTAAGTGATATATGCATTATGCAAACGAGGTCTAAATGCGTTGAACATATACATAAGTATTGTAAATTCTTACTACCACAGTCATCATGTCACACAATTGTGGATTCTTTTTTGAAGTGAACAAGTTTAAGATATATTCTCCTAGTAATTTTCAAATATATATCATCATGTTATTGATTATAAACATAATGCTATAGAGTAGATTCTCAGAAACTATGTGTCTTATAAGGTGACGTTTGTATCCTAAGAACAACATCTGTTTCCTCGAAGCACAACCCCTAGTAACCACCACTCTACTCTGCTTTCTACAGTGTTAGCTTTTTAGTGCCAAATATGTGATGTCATAAGCTATTCATCTTTGTCTGATTTATTTAACCTCTTATAATGCCCTCAAGGTTTTTAGCATACTGTACAAATAGCAGGATTTTCTTCTTTCTCGTAACTGAATAATATTCTACCTTATATATCTTCTTTATCCATTTATCCACTAGTAGACAGTGAGATTGTTTCTGCACCTTAGCTGCTGTAAATATTGTTGCAAAGAACATGCAGAAGCAGAAATGTCTTCGAAATCTTGCTTTCATTTCCTGTGAATATATACCAAGTGAATTGCTGGACAATGTGGAAAGTCCATTTTAATTTTAATTTTTAATTTTTAATTTTTTGTGGACTTCATATTGCTTTTCATAATGGTTGCACTAATTTCCATTCCCATCAACAGTGCCCAAGGGTTTTCTTTTCTTCTGCAATATGGTAACACTTATTATCTCATGTATTTTTGATGCCAACATTTTTAATACGTAGAAGGTCATGTATATATGATATGGTTTTGATTTACATCTACCTGATGATTATGAGATTGAGCAAATTTCATGTACTAAATGGTCATCTGTATGTCTTTGGAAAAGCATCTAATCAGTTAAATGATCAACTTTTTAAAATGGATTGTTTACTATTTGTTGTATACATTCTCTATATATTTTGGATGCTAATCCTTTTACAGATAAATGATTTGCAAATAATTCTCTCTTTTCATTGTTCTGTTAACAGTATTGAAGATTTTTAGGTTGATGAAATTTCACTTGTTGATTTTTTTTATTGTGCTTTTACTGTCATATAAAAATCATTATTTACAAATTTCACTTTGTGAACACATTTTTCTATATTTTGCATGGTAAGGGGTATTGCATTTTGACAATGACTTTTTTTGAGGTGTACATATGGTATTTTTTATATTTACAAATAACATAGTAGATTTGCTAATACCCTCCCCTCTTTTTCCTCCCTTCATTTACAGTTAATTCTCCTCATTTCATTTCTCCCACCTCTCCCCAGTCACTTTGGTTCCCCCGCTGATTTTTCTTTTTGTCTTTCATTTCTAAGAGTCCACGGTTGTTTGGAGTATTGCTCTCTGTCTCTCTGTCTCTCTGTCTCTCTCCGCCCCCCACGTATCCCCATTTTTGGTGTTGTTTAATGTATGACATTTATTTGTTTTTTCTTTATCCGTCATATGAGTGCTGTCATACATATCTGTCCTACTCCTGGCTTATCTCGCTAAGCATAATTCTAAGTCCATCCATGTTTTTGCAAATGGAAGAATCTCTCTTTTTTATAACTGCATATTATTCCATAGCATATATGTACCACATCTTTATCCACTCCTTTGTTGATGGACATTTAGGTAGTTTCTAGCTCTTAGCTATTGTGAATTGTGCTGCAATGAAAATGGTGGTGCATGTATCTCTTTGTATGTGTTTTTGAATCATTGGGGTAAATGCCCAATAGAGGAATAACTGGATCATATAGAGTTTCCATTCTCAATACTTTGAGAGCTCTCCATATTGCTTTCCAGAATGGTTGTACCACTTTACATTCCCACCAACAGTGAATTAGAGTTCCCTTTCTCCACATCCTCTCCAGCACTTTTTATTCCCATTTTTTTTAAATAACAGACATTTTTATCAGTGTGAGGTGGTATCTTGTTGTTGTTTTGATTTGAATTTCCCTGATGACTAGAGAAGTAGAGCATCTTTTCATGAACCTGTTGGCCATCTGTATGTCTTCCTTGGAGAGGTGTCTATTAAGGTCATTAGCCCATTTTTCAGTTGGATTGTTTATTTTATTGTCCAGTTTTTCAAGTTCTTCATATATCTTAGATATTAACCTCTTATCTGAGATGTGAGAGGAAAATACCTTTTTCCATTCAGTTGGATGCTTTTTTGTTTTTATGCTAGTTTCTTTTGCTGAGTAGAACCTATTTGGTTTTATGTAACCACACTTGTTTATTTTGGATTTTATTTGCCTTGCAATGGGAGTTCAGTTGCCAAAGATATCTCTTAGGTCTATGTCTAATAATGTTTTACCGCCATTCTCTTCTATGTGTTTGATGGTTTCTGGTCTTGTGTCTAGGTATTTAATCCATTTTGAGTTAATTTTTTTGTATGGTGTTAGTTAATGGTCTAGTTTCAACTTTTTTCATGTGACTTACCAGTTCTCCCAGCACTATTTAAAAAAGAGGCTGTCCTTGCCCCATTGTAAGTTTTTGGCTCCTTTGTCAAAAATTAGGTGTCCATATATATGTGGATTTATTTCTGGACTTTCAATTAAGTTACATTGATCTGTCTTTCTGTTTTTATACCAGTACCATGCTGTTTTAATTATTATTTCTTTGTAGTAGAGTTTGAAGTCAGGGAGCATGACTCCTCCATTGTTGGTTTATTTTTTTTCTTGAGGATTATTTTTGCTATCCTAGGTTGTTGTTGCAGACAAATGTCATTATTGTGTTTCTTTGTCTGTGAAGAATGTCTCTGGAATTTTGGTCGGGATAGCATTGAATCTATATACTGCCTTTGGCAGTATGGTTATTTTGATTATGTTGATCCTTCCAATCCATGAATATGGAATATCTTTCCATTTCTTTGTGTCATCTTCTATTTCTTTTAGCAATGTCTTATAGCTGTCATAGCATAGGTCCTTCACCTCTTTGGTTAGGTTTATTCTAAGGCATTTCATTTTCTTTTTGGTACAATTGTAAATGGCATTGTTTTCTTCAATTCGCTTTCATTATTTTCATTGTTAACATACAAAATGCAACAGATTTTCTGATATTAATTTTGTAGCCTGCCACTTTACTATATTTGTTAATTATTTCTAGCAGCTTTTTGCTTGATTATTTGGGGTTCACTATGTAAATTATCATGTCATCTGCGAAAAGTGATGTTTCACTTCTTTCCCTATTTGGATACCTTCTATATCTTTTTTTTTGTCTAATTGCTTTGGCCAGAATCTCCAGCACTATATTGAATAATAATGGTGCGAGTGGGCATCCTTGTCATATCCCTGATCTTAGGGAAAAGTTTTCACTTTTTTCTTTGTTGAGTACAGTGTTGGCTGTTAGCTTGTCAAATATAGCCTTAATTATGTTGAAGTATATTCCTTCTACACCTATTTTTGGAGGGTTTTAGCATAAAAGGGTGTGGAATCTTTTTCTGCATCTATTGAGACAATCATGAGCTTTTTCCCCTTTTTTGTTGATATAGTATATCACATTTATTGATTTGCATATGTTGAACCATCCCTGCATCCCTGGAATAAATCCTACTTGATCATGGTGTATGATTCTTTTTATATGTTATTGAATTCAATTTTCTAGCATTTTGTTGGGAATTTTTGTGTCAGTATTCATTAAGGATATCAGTCTATCATTTTTCTTTTTTGGTGTGCAATCTCTATCTGGTTTTGGAATCAATATATTATTGACATCATAAAAAGTGTTAGGAAGTTTTCCCTCTTGTGTATTTTAGAAGAGTTTAAGGAGGAGTGGAGTTTTTTTTTTTAAATGCCTTGTAGAATTAGCTGATGAAATCATCTGAACCAGAGCTTCTGTTCTGGGGAAGGTTTTTGATCACTATTTCAATTTCCTTGCTTGTGTTGGATCTGTTCATGGTATACAGTTCATCTCTGTTTAGTTTTGAGATATCATACCTTTCCAGAAATGTGTCTATTTCTTTTGTTATTCTTTTTGTTGCTGTACAGTTGTACATGGTATTCTTTTATAGCCCTCTGTATTTCTGTTGTGTCTCTGTGATTATTCCTTTTTCATTTTTGATTCTATTTATTTGTATTTTCTCTCTCATCTTTTTTTGTGACTCTGGCTAATGGTCTGTCTATTCTGTTTATTCGTTTGAAAAAACAACTTTTGGAGTCATTGTTTTTTTTGAAGAGTCTTTCTGATCTGTATTTAATTGATTTCTGAGCTAGTCTTTATTATTTCTTTCCTTCTGTTGAATTTAGGTTTCTGTTCTGTTTTTTCTAGTTCCTTTAGGTGGTAGTTTAGGTTTTTTATTTGTGATTCTTCCTATTTTCTGAGGTAGGATTGCATCGCTATAAATTTCCCTCTTATTACTACTTTTGCTGCATCCCATAGATTCTAATATGTCGTTTCTTCATTTTCCTTTTATTCTAGATATTTTTTAAATTTCTTCCTTAATTTCCTCTTTCACCCACTGGTTGCTCAGCAATATGTTGTTTAATCTCCACTCTTCTGTGGTTTTCCTCTCTCCTTTTGGTTGATCTCTAGTTTGATGCCATTGTGATCTGAAACAATGGTAAATATTATTTCAATCCTTGAAAATTTACTGCGACTTGTTTTGTGTTCCAATATGGTCTTCCTTGAGAATGTTCCATGAGCACTTGAGAAGAATGTGCAGTCTGCAGTTTTTGTGTGAGGTACTCTATATATGTCTATTAGGTCCAGCTCTTCTATTTTTTCATTTAAAGATCTTGTTTCTTTGTTGATTCTCTGTCTGGATGATCTGTCTTTTACTGAAAAAGGAATATTAAAGTGCCCTACTATTATTGTTCTGCTCTCAATATCCTTATTTATATCTGTTAATATTTTATTGATATATTTGGGTGCTCCTTTATTGGGTGCATAAATGTAAACAAGTGTTAAGACTTTTTGTTGTGTTGATCCCTTTATCATCATATAGTATCCCTTTTTACCTTTTTAAAGTTTTCATTGAAAGATATGAGTATAGCTTTCCTGCTCTTTTGGATTTAGCATTAGCTTGGAGTTTCGTTTTCCATCCATCCACTTAAGCCATTGCTTGTCTCTCAACATAAGATAAGTTTCTTGTAGACAGCATAGAGTTGGGTTATGTTTCTTAATCCCTTTTGGAACTCTGTGACTTTTGATTGGCAAATTTAATTCATTTACATTTACAGTAATTATTGACATATGAGAACTTACTACTGCTATTTTTATTTTTGTTTTCTGGTTATGTTGACCTTTTTGATACTTTGTTATATTTTTGTGAAGTTTTTCCTCTTTGGTTTAGCTAGTAGTGTCTTTTTTATCATTTCTTGGTAGAAGAAATCTCATGGTTGCAAACTTCCTTAGCTTTTGTTTGTTGGGAAAAACATTAATTTCTCCCTCAAATTTGTAAGAGAATTTTGCAGGATATAGTATTCTTGACTGGCACTTTTTATCCTGAAGTATTTTGAAGACATTATTCCATTCTCTTCTAACCTTTAAAATTTCTGCTGAGAAGTCTGAGGTTAGTATGATAGGAATGCCTTTATGCTATCTGCTTTTCTTTCCCCTGACTACCTTTTGAATTCTTTCTTTGTCCTGGTTTTCGATGGATTCAGAATTGTGTGACTTGGTGTAGGGTTTATTTTTTTTAGGATTTATGTAGTTGGGTGTTCTGTTTGCTTCACTGGCCTCTTGTATGTTTGTACTTATTCTAGATTTGGGACATTTTCAGCCATTATTGCCTTGAGGATGATTTCTGTTCCTCTCTTTTTCTCTTTGCCTTCTGGTATACCCAGTTTTTTAATGTTGTCTTTCCTGATGGTGTCAAATAGTTCTCTGGGTGTTTCTTTATTTTATTTTATTTTTATTTTTGCATTTAATTTTCTTCCTCTTGGATCTTTTCTGCTTTACTATTCTCTATATCATTAATACCTTTTTCCATTTGGGTCATTCTGCTTCTGTAGCTTTCTATGTTATTCTTAGTTGCGTGAATTATCTCCTTTAAATCCTGTGTTCCTGTTAGTTTTATCTGTAGAGCTTCAATTTCTGCCTGTTGGTGTTTAATTATTTATTTAAGCTCTTTGTTTTGTTTATCTGAATTTTCTTTTGATTCTCTGAATTTCTTTATGATTGTAGACTTGAATTCTTCGTCTGTAAGAAAAAAAAAATGCTTCCATATCTTCAAAGTCAATTTCTGATGAGTAGTCATTTTGTTGTGATTCTATTTCCTGAGGTTTCAGGGTGTGTTGTGTTTTCTTTTCCCCCATGATTTGGAATCTTGTTGATCTCCTAATTTGTTTATTTGTTTAATTTCTACCAAAGGGTACACTATTTTTGTTTTATTTTGTATTTTGACTCATAGAGGCTTCTGTCATGTCTTGCTGTGTCAGGGAGCGATGATGACTTCTGAGTCGGGGTGGGCATGGATTTGGAGGTTTAGTGGTCGTCTGTGAGCATGTAGTTTTGCTGTCTGATGGGGGGTAGATTTGTTTTGTTGGTAGAATTCTGGTGAATAGGGCTATGTGCTTCGAGTCTGCTGTCTTCGCTCATGTCCCTTGTATTCGCCAAACCATCAGGGTCAAGTCCTTTCCTCGGGTTGTTCTTCCAGGGTCTTAGCCACTGGATCCCGATTCCCATGGGACCCCATCCTACAGGTGTGTAGTAGGGGGTGTGCAGCACCTGTATGCTCCGGTTCTTTCTGTTTCCAATTTTCTTTTTCTGAGCTGTTTCTAGCCAAGGGTTGCTGGTAACATTGCTGTTTGACTCAGGTTTGCAGCTCCCTGCTCTGTGTGAGTTCTTGCCATTAGAGATTAGGGAGACTGCCTGTGCTCTTTAGGCAGGAGAATGGTGAGGCAGCAAGTGAATCACTGCAGCTTCTAATTCCTGATGCGTGAAGACAAAGTCCATGTACTTTTGTTGCTGCCATGCTCCCATTTCTGTGGTTCCCCTTTGTTAGCCGAGAGTCGTCAGCAGCATTGCTGCTTGACTCAGGCTTGTGGCTCCCTGCTCTGAGTCTGCACCACTAGATATCAACGAGGCAGCCTCTGCAGTCTGAGCAGGGAGAGGAGGTACTCAGCAGTGGTATCCCACTATCTCAAACCCCGGATGAGTGTTGGAAGTCACCGTGACTGTTTTGTACTCTTTAGAATGTCTGTGCAGCCCAAGCAGCTCCAGCTGGGCTCTGGTCAGGGAAGGCAGATTGTGTCCACACCGTGAAACTCTCCTTTCTGGGGTCTCCCCTTTGCTGCTTTATTCTCCGTTATATTTCCATGCCCTCACCCACTTGTAGAGCTGGCTGTTAATCTTCTTCTGTTCTCTAAGTTTTTCTGGCCAATACTGAAGCAGGAAGATTCCTTTATCTGTATGGCTCCGAAAGTAGGTTTTTTTTTTTTTTCTTTTGCTGTGTCTCAGTGCCCACTCCCCGTAGATGCCATATGAATATTTTAATTATCATTTCTTTATGTCTTTTAAGGAGAAGTTTTATCTTAGCCATATATGTTCATTGGTCTAAGCAAAATATTTTGTTTTTGTTTTTGAGTTTTATAGAAATGGCATGATCATGATATGGTATACAGTCTTCTGAGACTTTATTTTTTCTCAACATTGTAAGATTCATACTTCTTGAACATATGTTCTGTTGCTTTCACTTTTTGAGCACCACATGCTTTCATTTTTTTATTGTGCTCTTTTAAACTTTTTCAGATTTTATTTTTTCAATTATAAATAATATTACTTTGGAGGATAAAGCTGTATGTGGTAATAAATGTTAACCAGATTATATATAGTGAGCATTTTGTAATATATACCTATAGCAAAAAGTTGCATGGCATACCTAAGACTGAATGACATTAAATGTCAACTGTATCTATTAAATAAACAGTAAACATAATCATTGCCACAAGTAATATCAAATAAATATTTTAATGCTTCTTCTAGAAGTTTTCAGTTTTACTTCTGCTGTTAAACTTTTAATCCATTTCAAATTAATTTTTATAAGTGGTGTAAGATAGCAGTCCAAGTTTATTCTTTAGCATTGTATTATCCAGTTCTTCTAGCAACATTTCTTTCAGAGACTGTCTTTTTCTCATTGAACATTATTGGCACGCTTCAAATACTGTAAATGAGAGCTTATTTCTGGACTACTAATTCTGCTCCATTGGTCCATATGTCTCTTTTTATGTCACCACCCAACTGTCATAATCATTATAATTTTGTGTTACTGTTTAAAATAAGGAAATTTGATGAATATCTCTTGTATTCGTTCTTAAGATTGTTTTGCCTATTTGGAATAATTTTGTAATTTCATACAAATTTTAGTATTTTTTATTTTTTCTGTGAAAAATACCATTGGAATTTAGACAGGGATTGCATTGGTGCTTGGTATTTCTATTATTGACATCATAATAAAACTAATTTTTCCTATCTAACAATATGCATTTTCTGTCCATATGTTTTTGTCTATAATTCTTTCATCAAATACTTGTCATTGATTTCAGTATGCAATCTTTTCACTTCCTTGGATAAATTAATTCTTAATTATTATGTTTTGTGTTTTTTTATCCTACTAACAATGAGATTGACTATTTTTTTCATTACCTTTTGTCTTGAGTTAATTGAAACAGCTGATATCTCTCTTTGTATTGATTTTTATTGATTAATTCTAATAGTTTTTTAGTGTAATCATTGGGATTTTCTATATCTAAGCTTATATGCATTAAGAATATTTTATTCCATTCCTTCCAACATATATTTCTTTTGCTACTGTTTCTTGCCTGATTCTCTTGGTTAAGACTCCAACACTAAATTGAAAAACAGTAGTAAGAGGGGATGCACTTACTTGAGGAAAAACCATCAGGTTTTCACAGTGAACAGGATATTATTTGTGGGTTTTTCATATATGGCCTTTATTGTGTTAAAATATGTTTCATTTAAACTCAATTTTGTATGGCTTTATCATGAAATGATGTTGTATTGTGCAAAATAATTTTTCTGCATCATATGATTTTTATCTTTTAATCTATTAATGAAGTATGTTGTTTTTATTTATTTGCCTATGTTGAAACATCTCTGTATCTCAGGGAAAATATTTGGTATATAGGTTTTTCATATACTGTTTAATTCACTTTGCTAATATTTTGTGGTAGTTTTTACATCTGTATCCATCAGGGATATTTATCTGTCAGTGTTTTCTCTTCTTCAACCTTTTGGAACTGTTAAAGAAGGATTAACACTTTTTTAACATACCATTAAAGTCAGTAGTTAAACCTAGATTTTTTTCTTTTTGGAAAATTTTTTATTATTGATTCAATCTCCTTTATCATGATGACTGTGTCAATTTTTCTACTTTATCTTTTAATCTTTGCATGTTGCATGTTCCTAGGAATATATATCAGCATATCAGATATATCAATATATCAGAATGTCACAGAATATATGCCCTCTATTACTACTACTTTTGCTTATTTTATGCCTTTCTTTTTCACTTAATCTAACTAAAGACTTGTTAATCTTATTTTTCACAAATGCTGGATCATTAATTAAACTTCTCATTTGTTTTTCTGGTCTCTATTTTATGTATCTTCTAATATTTGATTTCCTTCCTTTTCTAACTTTTGGCTCAGTTTGTTCTTGTTCTGGTTCTTGAGGTATAAATTAAAATTATTACTTAAGATCTTTCTTTTTTCTTAATACCAGTGTTTATTGCTATAAATTTACTTCTGAGACAGATTTTACTGCATGCAATATGTTTTGGTAAGCTGTGCTTTCATTTTCTTTTTTCAAGATTTTTTTTTCTATTTTCTTTTGATTTCTTCTTTAACCCATTGGTTGTTCAAGAATGTGTTATTTAATTTCCATATATATTTAAATATACAAGCTTTCCTTCTGTTATTGATTTTTAAGAGGTTAGTACTTTTTATTCTGGATTTATTCTGGAGAATGTTCTACATGTACTTTAGAAAATGTGTATTCTCTTGCTGTAAAATACATTGTTCTGT
The DNA here is from genome assembly GCA_004363575.1 of Solenodon paradoxus. Taxonomy (NCBI): domain Eukaryota; kingdom Metazoa; phylum Chordata; class Mammalia; order Eulipotyphla; family Solenodontidae; genus Solenodon; species Solenodon paradoxus. The sequence goes on along the minus strand of RJWH01000207.1, from coordinate 485,522 downwards.
ATGTGTTTGTTAGATTCATTTGGTTGAAAGTATGGTTCAAGAACAAGGCATTTTGTAGATTTTCTGTCTGCATTATCTATCCATTGCTAAGAGTAGATTGAAGTCCCTTACTATTATTGCATTATTATTGATTTCTTCCTACAGATTAGTTAATTTTTAAGATATATTTTGGTGTTCTAATGTTGGGTGCATACAAATTTAAGATTTTTTTTTAATGAATTGGCTCCTTTAACATTAAATAATACTATTACATAATTTGGTTTAATTTTTAATGTATATAGTCAACATATGTCTTTTGACAGAAATCTATTCAAAATTTGTTTTTGATTGATAAAAAGATACTAATGGTTGTGCATTGCTGATTGTCTTGAAATTTCTTGTTTCTTTTCTCCTAATTTGTTCCTTTATTGTGATTTGAAAATGTTCTCTATTAGTATGCTTATAGTCCTTTCTCTTTATCTTTTGACAATCTTATGTATATATTTGCTTTGTGGTTATTATAAGATTTAACACATAATGAATAAATCAGTCAAATTACATGGATAATTCATCTTTGATAATACACAAAATTCTATCCATTTACACTCTCTTTAATTTTGAAGTCAAAATATCTTTGTTTTCATAGACAAATTGTGTATCCATAATTTTTTAATACTTTGGCATTTAATATTTATATTTAAGTATTTAACACAGCAATTGCAGTCTTACTGTATTCTGAATCTGATGATATACTTACCTTTACAAAAGTATGACATATTTTCATATGTTTTAGTATTATCAATTAATGTTTTTAAATTGCAACTGAAATAACTCCTTTCAGTATTTCTTTAAGGCCAGCTTATTGCCATTAAATTTTCACACTTTTTCTTTAGTAGAGAATGACTTAATTCATATTTATATCTTAAAAACAACATAACTGGGTAAGATTTCTTGATTGGTAATTTCCATCTTCCAGTCCTTTGAAAAGATGATCCTGTTCTTTCCTAGTCTAAAAAGTCTCTGCCAAAACAGTTGGTGATTGTTTCATATAAGTAGTCTTTTTATAGGACAAATTTTTCTGTTAATACTTTCATTAATCTGTCTCTGACTTTGTATTTAAACAATTTGATTATAATCTGCCTTGTGGAAGATCATCACAAGTTGAAATTTTGGTGTGACTCAATATCTTCATGAGCACAGATTTTCAAATCTCTAACCAGACTTGGGAAATTCCCAGTAATTTGAGATATAAACTTCCTGCTTCTTTTCTATTTCCTGGATCTCCATTCTTTTGTGGATTCATTATTACCTGATTCTTCATAATCCTTGTAACCTTGTAAAGTTGTCTGCATTTGAAGTAGCAGTCATTTCCACCAGAGTTGGTGAACTAAATTAAGTGCAGGACGTTGCTCTTCTGTGAGTGGCGGGACACTGGAGCAAGCTGTGACCATAGGTCTAGTGGCGCAGGGTACTAAGTACAAGGTCATGTGATGGCCCCGGTAAGTCAAAATGTCATTTTGACTCAAGCCACTGGGATTCACAGTATCAATAGCTATGAGATGGCAGTGTCCCAAGGACTTTTGTGGTAATTAATAGTGACTCCTTGTCCAGCAGCTAATGACCAAAGAAAGAAGCTGTAGCAACTAGAGCTGGTGACGTGCATACACTCCTCTGCAGGATCATTTTCAGTGGCCTATGTAGTAGAAGGTGCTGGTTACAGGCATGTATATAGCCATTGAGAACCAGATCTGACAACAAGGTCTGGGACCAGCTAATAGTTCATTGGCACAAAGGGATCCTGCCTTTGAGTGTGTTCTCCTGTGACTGCACAGTTTTTCTCCAGTGTGCACACTGCATTAAAGTCCAGTGATAGGAATGGGATCAGTGACATGCAGGTGCACAGCTGGAGCTGGAGGAGCTAGCTATAGGTGAGGCCAGTAATGTAGGCCAGTGATAGAAAGCAGAGCCTGATGTGGAATCATAAGCATCTATGAGGATCATGGCTGTCTGAATGTGCTCTCCTGTGATCATACATTCTCCTTGAAGCAGTATGTGCACTGCTGTGGAGGTCACCAACAGGTAATGCTGGCGGCGTACAAGTATACCGATGGAAATATGTCCCTCAGTGGCAAACTGCCTTGGGAGTCAGTAGGAGATAATCTAGCTGACATCTTATTGGCATCCAGAATGCAGAGGCCTGAACCTTCTGCTGGCACACATCCAAAGCTCAGATATGATGAGGGTTATGGAAGAGGAAGGAGTAGGAGGCACTCAGCTAGCTGACATCAGCAAACTTGAGCAATTGTTGGGCAAGTCAATGAAATCTTCAGGGGTATCTGTGGTAGCTAAATCAACAATTATCTTCATCAGTGTGAAATTTATTGTTTTTCTGCAGACTAGGTCACTTTAATTATGACGCTCAAATTACATGGCTGCTATTAGTAGTCCTTTTACTTTCCCTTTTTTTAGACATCTTTATCACCCTAGATATTCCTCTACATTTCAGCTTTGCTGTTATGAGTGAAGTGAAACCAAAGCGAGTCCCTTGTGATGCTTCCTGGAAGGCTGGAGAAGATAGTCACTTACCCGACTCCTTCTGTCCTGGCATGGAGATCTATTTCTAGCTGTGAAATCCTCTCCTAGTGTTGGACAATGATATTTTAGGGGTTCGGTAACACAGAATTTTCCTGTGTGTGAATGTTCTGTTTTTCTTTTTTGTTGCTCTGTGTTGCTAAAATTTCCTAAGTGAACGCCAAAATCAGTTTCGAATGGTCAAGTGTTCATGTTTGTGAACGATGGGGAGGCGGATGTCTCTTCTAGCTCCAGTTTGGCAACATCACTCCGACTCCAGTTAATTATTAAGTATTCTATTAGGTCTTATAAGCAAACTAGAAAACTAGAGGTATGCTGAAATATAGCAAAATGACTTATGAAGTTGATATTTTCTTGAAAAGTTGTATGCAAATTAACATCGAGTCTATCAGTATTTGAAAATATATGAAAGCAAAAAAAATCTTATTTTGACTTGCAAATATCAAGCACACAATTACAGTTTTACCTTGACTGATTTTTATAAGGACTCTTTATTAAAACAAATAGATAACAAGAAACATGTACTTTTCTTTAATTGTTAGACTGCCTTATTTGAACAAGTAATAGGTCATATTTTTCCACAGTTTAAAATGTCTGCTCAGTGAATAAACACCGGCATTTGAATAAATAGACCACTACTTGCAAATAGAACCAGGCAGTTGTCAGCCTAGATATATAATTTAAATTAAATATATTATTTTCCTTCTTTATATTTTGATTTAAATTTTTCAGCACAGAGCATCTCTGCTTTAAAAATAAAATAGCTATCAGTAAGTTTTAAGACAGATGTGTTCTGATGACAAAATTATTTGTGTATATGCTTTTCTCAAACAGATAGTAGAATCATATAAATTTGTTCTGTAAAGTTTAACAAACACAATAAAATTTAAATATGCCTTCTGCTAATTTCATATAGACTATATCACATACTATTTTTAGGATTTTCTATATTCTGGGCAAGAATAAAACAGTATTTTATTTGTTTTTTAGCAATGACAAAAAAAGAGGGCTGTAAATGAAATTTACTATTTTGAGCAAATGTAGTTGATACATTTGAATTGCTCCACCTCAGTCCTTAAATCAGTTGCTTTGTGTCTTTCTTCAAGAGTGAACCTAAGAGAAAGAACATGTATGTCACCTAGAATAAGATATCATTGATTAGTTGTGACTTTCTTGATTCCTTTCACAATATAAAATTCCTGAAAGAAGAATGTTATGTACTCCGCAGCTCTCCTTTTACTACTAGACTGGAGATGAATGGTGCTTCTTAAACTGTGATCGAAGAGAGCATATATATTCATTAAGATCAAGTATTAAAGTTTAATGTTTCAAAGGAAGCCGTGTGTGTGGCTTAGATCAAATTCTTGCAAGAATGAAAAGTGTTGAAAATGTCTACCATTTATATAAAAAGAATTGTTTAGACTGAAAAAACTAATTTATTTCTTTAAACTGGGGGTTATCCACATATAGCTAATTGTTAGTTGCAAATCCTACCACTACCACTACCAGAAATAAGTGTGTGCATGTGTGTGTGTGTGTGGTGTATGTTTGTGTTTGCTTTGTTAAATGTCGAACACAATGTGAGTAAATTTTTGTATCCTACAGAGGAAAAATAGAACAGACTCAAACAGGTCAATAGGTTTATATTTCTCAGAACAGCAAAAGCTTTGCAATTTATAGAGATAATTTAAACAGTAAAGAAAACTGAAGGAGTATCTCACGATATCTCAATTTTCCCATAGATAACTAGGAAACTATGTATAGATAAGAAGAAAATATTTTGCAATATTTTTATATTATACTAAAAAGTCTCAATGGTCCATTACTAAAATTTAGCTTAATATATAACCTACAATATGTAGACATCATTAAGTTATTCTTCAGGACTAAAAAATATATAATCTTGAAAACTAGACTTTTTTTCTTTCCCAAATGGCTTATTCTTCACCTCTGCCTCTTTTGGTCTTATGCTTATGAAAGATCTCTTAATATCTATTTCAATATGGTCAATGGTTATTCTTTTTGACAGAGATCTAAAAGGGTTTAAATACACTGATGGCATCCTGCCAGGAATTAGCTGCAGGTTAGAAAGGCAGAGGAATCAAAAAGTAAACAAAGTTTCAACCCACTGAGAGAGCTGCTCCAAGTTAGATAATAAAGACAGCAGGCTTATATACTCGTTTTTCATCAGGGAAAGAATGTTGGACAGTTTCCTGTTGATTGATTCTCTAAATCTCTCCCTTTCATGTTCAGTCTTTCCACAGTCTTTGCTACCATTTCTACTGTTATTTTAGGTAGGGAATTTGATTCCCAGCAGTGCTAATATTGGTTTCTTCCTGGACAAGAAAGTTATGAAAATCTTAAAGCCGATGAAATGGAATTTTTACATCATCCATTCATGTGACAACTTTATTACTGCCTTTGAAAATTGCTTTACTGAGTTCCATTGTAGTCATCTGGTAGTAGTAGACAATGAAAAAAATAGCTTATCAATTCCTTTTTTTTTTTTACAATGAAAAAGACATATAAAAAATTTTATGGGATTTTCAAGTTGATGCCAAAGGGAGAAGCTAATAGGAGGAATTCATGAAAACCCAGTTTCAAATTTCTTAAGAGTAATGCTTTTTCCATCTTCTACATTATACCAGCAGTGATGAACGTAAAATGTATGGGGAAAAAAGTTCCACTCCTTGTATTTATGTAATGCATTTTTTGTATTCTTTCTAAATTCCTGGAAACCTTCACTGAAAATTGAGAACTTTTTCTATCTATGAAAATGTGTAAAGTTCTTGTGCTTTTCTAATGGGGCTGACACTCATGTGGTTAAGCTGGTTAAAGAAGACAGTAAGTTGCTTAATGATCTTAGTTTTCTAGCTCCTTCTTCAAAATGGTTGTGTTGCTTAAAATCTTTTCCCAATAGACTAGGGAAAGCTGTTTCAAATAGCACTTATTTTCCTGCTATTGGAAGAAGTATTCTCAGAATTAAAAAATCAGAAAGGTAATTGGTTTTATTATTAGTCTTTCTTTGCCAGTGTTTAATTGAAGGACTCCTCTGCCCCTAACTTAACCTGTGTAGCCACTGAGAAAATGAGGTAGGTTGCAATAGAAAAACAGGATAACTATTTTATTGATATTATTTTTGTGATGTTTAACTTTAAAATACAATTAAAGTCAGTATAAGGTTAAATCCATTTAAACACATAGTTTCCAGTTGCTTAAGAATATTGTCAAGGAAATAGTTTCAAAGTTAACATTATAAGATACCTACCACACCAGTGTTCCTCATCACCCTAATCTCCCTAAGAAAAAAGTGTGTCAGGAGAGGGTAGTGTGGGTTTGTTGGTCTCATTTGAACAACTGTGGCATTTCCCTTACCCTCCCTGTCACTCACCTCCACCTTCAACCAACTGTTGCCTTGGAAGCTGGGGCAGCCGCCATGTTGTGTAAGAAGGACAAGGCAGTGGAGATTTCAGTAGGTCATGTGGTCCTATGGGAGATAGCAGCTCAAATATTTTTAATGGGACTCTTCCCAAGAAAGCAGTCAGACAGCTAAAAGTCTCATCCATTCAGTATACTTCTTTGAGACAAACTGAAAGAATATGTTCAAGAAGTTTCTGCCTGATATCCCAACTCCAACATCAGGTTCTAAACACTCTTGAGGTAATTCAGTATTTGAAGGCCTGCTATGGAGAGTAGGGAAAAGTTACTGTATTAGCTCCATTAATTATCCCTTGCATGAGTTTCTTTTGCTGCTGTAACAAATTACCTCATATTCAGTGACTTAATATGTGCTTATCATCTTACAACTTTGCAGGATAGAAATTCCTACTAATCGATCATCCCGTTTTGGAGGAGCGAATCTAGGGGAGAATCCATTTTCCTGGTCTCTGAGGCATAGGCAAACTTCAGCCTCTTTCTGTGAAAGGTAATAACACCAGAGGTCTTTGTTTCTTTGCAGTAGTCAGTGGGAGACAGCCCACATCACCTAAGGAACTCTCTCCACTTTTATTCACATAGCTAGTTATTCCAGAACCAGCAACAAATTATAAAATCTTTCTAAGTTTGTCATTTCTCTGACATGCCTTCAAGAAATCTCTCCTTAATCAGATATGGAAAACATCTTGACTTCTAAGGACTCATTTAATTAGATTGTGCTCTCAAATAATCTTAGATAATATCCTTTTCTAAAATTCCGTATCTTCAATTACATTTGCAAAATGCCCTTTTGTGATGTAAGACTTATTGACACCTTTGGGACACCACTATTCTTCCTACCATGTAAATATCTTTCTATTTCCCTACCTCCCCACTGCCTTATTCTGGAAAAGCCAGGGATGGACAGTTACAGTGAAACAAATAAGCACCATTATTCCTCTATTGCACTTTGGGAATCTCAGTGATCTAAAATGTGGAGGCAAGAAAGGTTGTGAATCAGATGTGAGATTAGAGTTAAATTCTGGTCTAGTGAAAACTTTGTGATGCCTCAGATTGAACTGAAAGCAGTAAGATCTGACTCAAAATGACGTCATGGGTAGAAAAGAGTGATTTGAGCTGAAATTTTAATCTAAAGAAAAAGTTGGTTCCTATTTGTGCAGCCTCAATACATTCACCCCACTCAATTAGCCAGTTACATGTATTTTGACACTCAAAAAATTTTGTTATTTTATTATATTATTAATATTATTGTTATTCTTAAATGGCAGAGAATCTATACTCAAGCTTAACAGATTTCTGATTCCATGGTGCTGGGTTTTGCAATAAGGGGCAAAAATAATCTTTGTTCTTCTGACAGCTATATTCAATTATACTTGACTCAAATTTTAAAATCATATAATAAAATATAACAGGAACATTAATTGCCAACTTATGTAGGTCAGGAATTAAAAATACTTTAGGTTTGTTTATTATATTTAAATTTAAAAAAGCATTTCATCAGCATTTTTGTTATGCATATTAGGAGTTCTAAGTCAAACAAATCCTCTTTTATTTATGTACTTTTTAAAGAAGAAAGAGGGCAGACAGAAATGAAGTCAGGCAGGCAGCAGGCAGGGAGAGGAGGAAAAAGCATTCTATTAAGTTAGTTGTTCAATTTAACTGTTCCCCCCACCTCAGAATACAAATCTGGGTGCATGGGCTGCATGTGGACCAGGCACAGATTAACACCTGCACCACCAGGGCACAACACAAATTTTCTTAAATTTCACAGCTCATAAATGAGAGAAGACAACTCTAATCTGCCTTTGATGTAACGTAAAGGGTTAACAAGATCAATGACTATTTTTTTCTCCCATGTTTTCCACAAATATATTATTGTGGAAGCAGCAGAAGCAAGAGAAGATTCTAAACTCTACTAAAAGTTTTATGGTGGAACAGTCTGAAAATTTATGTCATGACTTTACCAAGGTATGAATGTAGAAAGTCTAAACAAGGCCTTTTATTTTTTTATTATATAATCAGATGTCATTTTCAAACAGGTAGAATTTGTTAATTCATTAAGTCAATTCATTAAGAAATGAAAGAATGCAATAAGTAAAAATTTGAAGTATCTTCTAAGTCTAGAGGCAAAAAGCACTTATTCTATATTAAAGAAATTTGAAACAGGAAAGTAGATTATGTTATATATAAAAGGAAGAAGCTATAAACAATCTTTAACACAAGGCATCAGTGTTTATACCTTCTGTCACTTTAAAATGCCACAAATTATAATAGTATTTTTATAATATTGTGTTTCTAAATGCTAAGTATACTTTAAAATGAGGATCTTTAAAAATTTAACGTTAAGCAGTATATTGGGGAAATACTTTAAGACCTATATTGATGTAAATTTTGAAGATAAAGGAGAAATACTCTTTGGGCGTTAGCTAGGAGAGAAGCCAGGTGGACATGGAAAGGGAGCATCTGAGCTCACCTCAAAGGGAATGTTATTTTTAAAGTAAGTGAGTTTATATTGTTATAGTAATATATCAAGGACAAGAAAGCTAGTTATTATAACCACCTCCAAATCTTAGTGGCTTAACACCCATTCAACGATTTTTCATGTAAAGTCCAATTCAGTTGGTTCTTGGTCCATGGCTATCTTTCAAGTGGTGACTCAGCTTCAAAAACCCTTTTGTTTGCAGCAACAAAGGGAAGTCCTTTCTAAAAACTTCTCCTGGAGCAAGAAGATAATGGACAAATGGGTGGAAATTCTAAATGTCTAGGAGATCAAATGTTGGGTAACTTCTTTCATATCTAAAAAAAAAAACTGGGACTGTTAGAACAAATAGCATATAGCAAGAGTATAAATTTGAATAAAACTAGACCAATAATTATATGCTCATGTACTATCATCATAGAAAAGGTAGAAATTGTCAGATAGGCTAAAAAGCATCATCCAACTTATGGTCTGAAGAAGTGCATATTAACTACAAAAGTAGTTTGAAACAAGAAAAAAATATGAAATAAATTCTATCAAATTGCAAGCATTAGAAAATGTAAGTATGAATGTTAATCTCATAGAAAGTGAATTTCAAGAGAATGAGCATATTCTACCACAGAGGGAGAGTCATCATTTATGATGACAAGAGTGATTTTTCTGGAAATTGCAACTAATCAAAATATGCTTTTATTTAATAATAGAGCTTCAAAACCCATGAGTCACACCCAACAGAAGTCAATATAGAAATTGACGATTGCACATTAGGTAGGACATTTAATAATCCTTAGTAATTTACAACACGTAGACAAAAATGTAATACAGATTTGAACATCATTATGAAGCAATGGGAACCAATTGACACTTTCAGCATTTTGTAAATCACAAAATTTTGCAAGTCATTTCTTTTCCCAGTCTTTGTATAAATGGAATCATGTTTTCTCCACTGCTTATCTGGGGTGCTCACATTCACCCTAAATCATTCTCTGACTCCAAGAACCTAGATTGCTCTCCTATACCCTTTAAAGCTACCTCTTTTCATAGCACTCATCACCTGGAAGAGTGCTCGGGGGATTGTGGATATTCATTTAGTATATTTAGCAGAAATATTTTTAAAGCCAATAATCACATTAATTATGATTTGGGTAAAAAATTCTAAATACTCATGAGGTCAAAACTGGGTTGGGGTGGTGGGAGGGGACAATCAAGACCTGTTTTAATCACTAACTACTTTGATTTAACATGTCTAATATATATAATCAAAACTTGAATAACATTACAGAATGATATAAAGACACATGAAATGTAAGCTATTAATTAAACTTTAATATGAAATCTAAATGGAAATGTAGTTAAACTGACAGTTAATTGCTTGCAACCCACTGGGGATATCAAAATTATTTTAATAGATTTAGAGTATCGGTCATTAAATCATTAGTCTATCCAACAACTATTTAAAATTACTTTTCCATTGGGTTTAATTCAGGTAAAATTGTCAAAATTTTAAAATTTCACAAAACTCTCCTCACTATTCTGAAACAAATGAAACTTTAAATAACCAACACTGTACTTTTAGTGGCCTAAAAGCAAGACTCAAAATATGGTAAGAGAGAAAGAAAATAACCATTCAAATCAATGTGACCTTGCTACTTAATATTAGGTTGCTCCAGTCAATGACCAGGCAAATGCTTCCATAAAAACCTTACCTTTGAGAAACGGACAGAACTCTGAAATGGCAGGAAAAAACTAAAAATTTCTAATATGTTTTAATATTTAGTTTCTTTCTGATACTGTGATTTAGATAATGAAACAACAGAATTTGGTTTTGCTCATCTTAATTTGTAGGATGAAATGGAACATGTATTTTCATCAAGTTAAAAATTAATTATGAAAATAATCTTAGAAAACAATGCATTGAAAAATATATGCTGCTTCCAATTAAGAAATTATCACCCCTGACAAACATTTATTTAATTACTGCTGCCATTATTAGTCTATGCTTCACTGGGTTTTCTTGTTAATACAACTATATGTAATAACAGAAAAGCTATTATTCAACTATCACAATACATTGGGGTACTTTATCATATGTCAATTAATTTAGATATATTGATAGATGATAGATACATGAAAAAGTAAGTGGTAAAGGGGTATTTATGGAATCCTTTCTCCATTTAAAAAAATCAAAAACACTGAAGTAGAGAAATTTTGAAATATATATATATTTGAATTATATTTATAAACACACTGTATAATATATGTATATAAATTTATTTGCACATCTAGAAAGTGAATGGAATGCAGAACTTTGACTCTAAAATTAGCTGCATTTTCTTTTTGATCCTCTGCCACCTAAACACATGTACTCAAGTAGTAAAGCAATCATAACTAATACTTTTTAAAATACAATTGCATTATTAATAAAGACCCAAATCCTAGAACTTTTCTAATATATGATAATATTGTTATTTGAATAAGATAGACACATCAATACTTATAATTCAATGCTTAGAAAAATCATGAGAATAACATTTTTTAAGATGTGATTATTGATTAAGCTGTACTTCAAAGTGCTTTAATGATTATTCCAGAAATTGTTTACTGATTATTTATTAGCATTTGACTTTCCCATGTTTAGAAAAATCATGACTCATTCTCTACAACTTTCTCATTAAATTTGAAAGATGATTATTGATTTGAATCCTCATTTTCACAAAGGGGATCAGAAAAATGTTTCGCAGAGTGTCCTACGGCTCCAGGGTGGCAGAGTAAATTTAATTGTGTCTGCCAAATTCAAAATCCAAAATCCAAATCGATTGCCACCACCTACATTGTCTTTGAATTGTATGAAGGCAACATTATATAAATACTGGTAATAGCGACTTCATGGTTATCAAAACCTTCTTGTCTAATTTTTAACCATATTATCTTTGATAAATCATCTCCCTTCCAGACTTGATGTTTGATAAAAATTGAATGACATTATTAACAAGTGGATCCTTGTCAAAATCTTAAATGTAATCTACCCTTACCCATATCCTAGAGTACATATTGATCAGTGAGTCCTAATCTTCAAAAATTTTGCAAAACATTGTAGATTATCTACCCTACAGTTCCCCCTTATTCTTACCTAAATGGAGTGCTTATTTCTGGACCATTTGCCCAGCTTGGCAGGATGACTCATGATTTCTCTAATCCAGTCATAATCAGTTACTCCCTTGTACAATGTTTGGTCTAGGAGTTTATTGTGACCTATTTCTTACAACAAAAATATTTACATCCTAGAAAAACATGGAATGTGAGAAAAAAAAAGTGTATGCAACCATCTGGAACCATGAAAGTTAACATTTTTCTTCACTGAGGATGGCAGAGAGGAAACATGGAAAGAGTTTGTCTCCACAGTCTCCCAGTTATATCACCAGTTTTCCTATCAGGTAGATAGTGTTTGAGGGCAATGATAGTCAGAATAGTCTTCATCGATACACAATTTGGTCAAGTATGGAGGGCTAATGAATAAACTCTTCTTAGATCTAGAAGAGATCACTAGTTAAATTTTTATTACTTCTTCAGTACTAATTTTTAATGATTTGTTGTTTTGGGGAGGAATTTAGCCACTAATAATACAAGCAAATCCCTTTCCTTGTGGTTTTGCATTTGTATAAATATCAGATAGCCTAATCAATTAAGTTAAATGTGTCATAAACTGATAAGATTAAATAAGGTAAGGAGATGGAAAAGGAGGATAATGGAAATAGAAATATTAGTTGAAGCCTCACTGAGAAGATTGCATTTGAACCATGAATTTGAATTATGACTATGTGTAAAGAACATTCTAGTCAGCAGGGACAATAAACGCAAAGGTCTAGAGGTAGAATACCGGGTACATACACAGAAAGCAAAGACTTAGTCCAGATGGGGAGGATACAGAAGCAAGTAGTGAGAACAGAGATGTTGCAGAGACCTGTGAGAGAGACATAGGCCATTTAAAGTAGTCGATCATCATTCTTATTAATAAAGGAGTATAACAGGGGACTAAGAGTAATGTCCTGATATGAACTGTAGCATTTTACAAACAAATTTGAACCGCATTGAGGATAGAACAAGAATAGTTACAAAAACAGAGGTATCAGGTAGAAGGATTTGGAAAAAAAAAAAAAGGGAGGAAAGATAATAGTGGTTGAGTAACAATTTGGACATTCAATCACTGAAGAGATATAAATATTCTTATAAGTGAATTTTAGACTAAGAAAATTTAGAGAGATAAAGGAATAAGCAAAAGCAGTTTAGACAGAGTAACAATGAAGGACTTTAGGAATACGAAAATCATAAGGCTGAGTTAGAAAGAGAAAATTGTGTCTTAGCTAGAGTTACCATGATAAAACACTGCAAAGTGGGTGACTTCAACAAAAGACATTCATTTCTCTCATTTCTGAAGGTTGGAATTCCAAAATCAAATTCAATGCCAACACCTGGTGGAGCGAGCATGCTGGTGTCACTTCCCCTTATTTTCAGGGTACTAATTCCCTCATGGGGACCCCTCCTCATGTAAACCCAATTACTCCCGGAAAGTCCAACCTCCAAATACCATCATATTGAATGTTAAGGGTTCCACATATGAATTTTGCAGGGACGGGTGTGGGTGTAAGGAAAGTAAGTTTCAACTCATAAAACCTGTTTTTGAAAAACTGCAATGTACACTATTTACAAAAGCAGACATCTTCACTTCATCATGTTGCAAAGCCAAACATTCTATTTAGTTATTAACTAGACCTACCACACATTTCAATTCAGTGTTTTAATTTTGAGTTCCCTTCCTTTTCCTTCCTTGTTTGTCTTTGCAAGCCTACTCTCTAGATAACCCTTCAGGATAACCCCCAAGTTGAGTAATACAGACTGTGACAGAGTTAGATCCCTGTGGTCTTGGGATTACATAACCTGTAGTTTAAATGTGATATGTTCCTGTGAACCTGAAAATGAAGAATCTTTAGCCTCATGCTGTTATAGTCTGAGGGACTGCTGAGCTTCCAATTGAGACATGCACAAAGGCCGAAAACTGTTGATCAGCTTTATCACAGGGAACTCTCAACACTGAAACTCACAGGGGTTCTGAAAGGAGACTTTGAGCACCTGCATACAAAATACAGGGACAAAAGGGACAGATGTTGGAGGGCCTGTCTATGGTGGGTGGGAAAATATCCTGTCGTGCACCCTCAGAAAGAATGTCAGGAGGTGGTGAAGATCTGTCATATCTCCAAAAATGGGTGAGTTCTTGGTCTCCGCTGTACAGAGGGACAGGAGGCAAAGCCAGACTTCAGTATGGAAAGCATTAGATCTTCACATTTCAAATTACATGTAAGGTATAAGAATTTAATTTGTGTTTAAGTACTTAATCTGAAGGATTAAACCAATAATAAAGGTACAGGAGGCTTTTTGATTGGTTAGAATGGACGCTTAGTCACACGTGTTTCAATGTACATAGAAATTTTAAAGTGTTATTTGGGTGAGTTGTGGTGGCCTAGTGGATTAGTAAACCTGGGAGCAGTCCCACACATATCCCGAGGTCCTGGGTGCTAGACCCAGGTGTGGCAGGGACAACCAATGTGAACAACTAAACAAACGATAAGCAAAGCTTGTTCTCCTCCTCTCTCTTCCTACCTGCATGATGCTCACCTTTATTCCTGGTTGCACCTTTCCTTAAAAGGAAGACAGATGTCAGAGGAAACCTCAGGGACTTAACACAAGGATCATTTTTCAAGAATTGCTTATAATCTTGGCTATGTATCCATTTGTTATTCAGTTTGATGAGTAGCGTCATCAGTATTCAAAATGCTACAATGATGACAATATAAAATATCTGCTATTTTTAGTGTACGTTATGAAGCTCATGTTGCAATGTAATTCATTGCATTTTACCTTGTAGAAAAATGAAATTAAATTGAAGCCTGGGTGTCATTATTCAACTTTCAAGGATAGGAAACGAAGTTTCAAAGAGATTAAGCCATTTGTCCAAAGTCATGTTGTCAATGAATGGTTTAAACTCAAAGCAAGTTCTCAGCCCATTAAATCTTACTTCTTAACTAATCTGCAAAAATAGAAATATCTTTGTAATGTCTCTGTGCATAGTTTTTGTTTAAACAAAATATATTGTGACAAGATACTCTCAGATAATATGAGAGGTGAATTGGAATCTTCTGATTCACATGAACCATGGTTCCTATCTTGGTATGTGTACATGTGATGGGGAAGAAGGATATTACAACAGCCAACATTTTCTTTCTTTCTTTTTTTTTTTTCTTAATTGTAAACATTTCTATATATTTTTCTAGGTGATTCTGAACTATATTCTACTAGCCCTGTCTGGTCACAAGTTAGGAAGATAATATCCAGAACATTGTTTTCAGATCCTTCTCACCTAAGATCCCTTAGTCATTTAACAAATTTGGTAATTAGAATTGTAACACATGTATCAACTTATTCTTATATGCAGTAAAGGTTAACTGAAATCCCTAACTAACAGCATTGAAACATTTACAAGCGTTACGCAACTAATTAGTATCTGAGACAGAATTCAAGTCTCCTTATATAATCAGAATGATTCAAAGGCACAACATTTGTGAGTCAAATATGAAGATGCTAGGAAAAAACATTGTTTCATCACATAGATGGCATACCCATTACTAATAAGCACATAATAGCAAATCAATAATAGATGTGAACTGAATGAGACCATATCATACAGGCTGACAGAAGTCAACTGAATGAGGCCACATCACATAGGCTGACATCAAATAGACTGAAATGCAAAATTCCCGAGCACTTAGGTTTCTGAGATTTGAAAGTAGAAGGAACTAAAATTGCCAGCAAGCTGAACTGACTACATTTTTCTGTGTTCTGAGTTTATCATGGCCTCAAGTTACCTTTCATCTAGTGAGAGCTAAAAGATTTCTTGACAAAAAGTGGAATCATAATTTTGAAAGTTGGCAAAAAGTAAGGGAAGTTGTTTCTAACATTAAGGACTGTGAATCTTAATCTCAGGAAAGTAACCACAAAGAGTGATCCATTCATGTAAATACATTGTTCATGCATGACTCAAGATTAATGGGGTAAATTTAAAAATAAAAAGAAATAATGCAGATAGTGACTAGGTTTGATAATATGACAATCTTCTTGACTACGGTTTCTATACTTTTGTATTTCCTGAGTTTACCCTTATCATCAAAATGAGACTTAAGCTACATAACTGATGTCTCAAAATCTATTATTTATAGTTAAATTATGCTTATATAAAACCATTCCTTGTTTTCCTAACAATTTCGTGGGAGAAAACTGTACCTCTCAAATCCCTTGATTTGGAGTATATAAAACATTTTTTTCTCACCCTTATCTAGACTGTCAAATATTAAATATACTTTACATATATTTGTTAGTTCTTCTATAGGTTGCAATATGGAATAGTCTTGAAAATGTCAACACTTTGAAGGGCAAATTACAAAAACAACTGAGAGAATTCATTGGAGTGGATTTTTTTATAAGCTTATTTTGTTGTGCTATCTGGTTGTACAGATGCCCAAGCATCTTGACCAGACAAAATTTTCCTCATGACATAAGGGTCATACTTCTCTCTTCCTCCTCTCCTTCTGCCAAAGACTCCCGAGTGCTGTCCTTTCTCTAAGTAGATGAAATGTGTGATCTCCTTTGAGATCAATATTAATACCATTCCAGCCCTTTGTGAAAATGAGATTAGAATTCTAAATGTTCCAAATCCAACAGCTCTTAATGAAAAATGATAGGAATTATCACATACCTAGAGCTTAGAAAGGCTGGAATCATATTTGCACATTATTAAAGATCTGAATAATTTAGGTTATTTTTAAATTTGAACCGCTTAGAGGATTTTAGAAAGCTCTATTTAAACTGCTCAAGAAATGCACTTGCTCGTCCTGATTTTGGTACTCTTGCATTACTTAAAAAATGCCCATGGAATGACTTGTCTGTCACAAAGTGAATATATTTTGGACCTCTGATCATTAGTGGAGAAATATTGAAATTTCAAAATAAAGTTTATATAAAATGTATTTAATTCTTATGCTAAATTTAAAACCTGTTTTTCTTAGATGAATATTTGCTTATTTCTACTTTCTTTTTTCTATTCTGTAGGAATATATTTTTAATTCATTTGAGACATATAGAATAATAGTGTTCTAGTTATAGTTCTATAAACAGTGGGATAAAAATAACTTAATAAACACATATTTGTTTTATACTTTGCAACTACCTAAGAATTCTAAATATGTTTCTTATTCAGTTACTTCACAGGGAAACTGTGACAATAATATGTTGTTATGTAGTGAAGGCAATCTGGTGGATAATAAGTAGACCATCCACATTGGTATTGCCATTTTTGAACTATAGGTGGTAAGAAAAGGAAGTTCAGGTTTAATAGGACATCATTATTTTAAAATTAAATATAATTATAGATGAACAAAATTATAAAAGTATATGGACAATGAATACAGACCACACAACTTTGCTAATTCTCAGGATAACTACAGAATATTTCAAAACAATATGTAGTTCCATGCAAAAACTGAAATAAACAATGATGTCAAAACAAAAGAAATGAAATAAAATCACTCCTGGCTTGTGACTGAAGATTAATAAAAATGCCAAGAATTTAAAACTAAAACTAGCTATTTTTAACTGTTGAGGGGAAATGTGTAAGTTATCATGATTAGGGAATTTGAAGCAATTACTTTCACAGACTCTGTAACCTTCACTCAAGACCCTCATCTTTACCTCCTTTGCTTTTGTAAACCTGCAAACCGCTTGTTATCAAAAAGGCCTCAAGATTATTGAACTTGTGACTGAAACTTCAGGAAAGATGATGAAAGGCTGTTAGTTTAATTAAAATTTTTCTTCAGAAGAGCCTTTGAATCTAAAAAATAATGATATTGTAACTTCAACTAAAAATAACATTTTAACAAGATAGTCAAAGTATCTAATCTGAAATACTATTTCTAAGTTTGTTATTAATTTTCATTTATTTTCAATTATCATGAATTGAAATTGACTTTTTATGTACAGTTTTCATGTTATAGCAACACAATGAAGATACACAACAGTTCTATTACTCCAGAAACAGTATTGTTCTTCCTCTATTCTTATTGTTTCTTCAACCTATTATCTCTCTTAACTACTGACCTATTTTCAGTATCCATGGCTTCAAAATTTTTCCTTTTTCCTTTCAAAAATATAATGAAAAAGGAATCATACAGATTATATGAGAGCAACCATATTTTACTCAGTATAATATATTTGAGATTTATCCAGATTTCTGTGTCTATTAAGAGTGTGTTCATTTTTATTGCTAAATCGTATTTTGTTCCATGCCATTGCCATAGCATTCTATTTGCTTATTCATTAGCATCTTGTATGATATTTGCATTGTTGGCAAGATCTGGTGATAAGCATATACTACAAAATTTCAAACAAACCTTTCTTGTAGTTATAAATTTATTTTGAGTGAACACTGGGCACCGGGACTGTTATGTATGTTTAACTTATACAAAGTACCATAACTATTTTCCTGAAAATCTATGCAATTTTGCATTCTCATTAACAATTTCTGATAGTTGGAATTTTGCCACATGCTCCCTTAGTATTGTTATTGTTACTTGGATTTAAATCACTCTGTTAAGAATGTATTGGTTTCTCATGATGTTGTTTTAACTTTCATTTCCATAAGGGCTAGTGATATGAAATACCTTTGTATGTGCTTATTTACTCTATGGTAAATTGATTTCCATACTTTTTGCTTATATTTTTTTAAATTGTATTTTTCTTATTGTTGCATTTTTGAGATCTTCTATATATTCTCAATACACAAACTGTTGGATATATTATCTGCAATTTTTTTCCAGTATGTAGTATGCCTTCTTGTTTAATCAACAGCGACTATGGTGAAAGAAACACTTGTAGTTTTGATGAAATCTGGCTTATCAATCTTTAAAAGTGGATCATACTGGCTGCTCTGATAGTTATTAGGTCCGTTGCCTCCAGGTGAAAGTCCAGTCCACATACATCCCAAGGACTCTGGTTTAGGTCTCAGGGCAAGCGGGCAACAACCAAGATAAATGGTTAAGTAAAAGTAAAGTGCTTCCTCTTCTCTCTTCCTGACTACCTCTGCTCACCTTCATTCCTGTCTGCAAATTTTCATTAAAAAAACAACAAAACATACCTGTCCATAGTCCTTCAAAATGACTTTGAGGAAAGAGACATTGATTTCTACTAACAGGTTTACAGCATGGAATGTTTCTTGCCCAAACAACATACTAAAAACTAGGCTTGGCATTTAACAGTCTCAAGAATGATAGGGAATAAAATGAAATACAAAAAATAATTTCAAATTGACACAGAACTCACAGAATTCTCGGACTCCTTTTCTAGACGCATGACTTTTGGTGCCTTGTATAAAAACTCATCACCTGAAACTAGATCAAGTAATATGAACTGGGTCTAAGATACTGTTGGCTCAGGATTATTCTAGAAATGGCCTGAGGGTTTACCCAGAGAGTTCATGTTTCCACAAACATGTGGAAGGTTTTGCCAGTAACTAGAAAGCGGTCTAAAGGAAGTATGTGCGAGAAGCAAAGCCTTTGTACCATTATTTTCCTATTAGAGTGAGGTCTAAGGCCCTAACAAGAGCATCTATGTTTGTCATCAGTATATCTCTCTAAAAGCAAATCCCTATTTTCCATACCAGATGCATTTGAGCCTATTGCATTCTACCAGTGTCTATCGTATTGCTTCATTTCTGTGCATCTTCAAGACTATATTGTTAAAAATTTCCATTGGTATCTGTGCCTGCTCTATTGAAAGTTGTTTCAGTATGCAGTCTTAGTTGATCAATTCTTACCTAATTCAACAGTCTGCAAACTTCAGAGGAATGGTGATTCTTTCTGAGCTCAAACAACCTCAACCTGGAAAATGACCCCAGAAACACAAATAGATGCAGATATGCAGAATGGTAACTGATTAGGCTTATTTCCAGTCTATGGGTCTATTCTTTTTTTTGCAATTTTTTAATTCACATAAAATCTATAGAATCTCCATAATTTTTACACTTATTGTATATTTTACTCATATTATTAATGAGTCAATGCTTTATGCCTGATATTTAAATATATAGAACATAAATTAAAACTCTATAGTTTTAAGTTGAAGTATAGGAACTTTCACTGACCATTCAGATGTTTAGTATTTAGATCACATGTTAAATATTTCTCCAGAAGATAAACTATATGTAAAATATTTATTTCAAAATATTATTTGATTAAAAGGAACTTATTAAATTTTAAGCTTATATACCATAGTGTTTTCAAAAAGTACTTGAAATGTTTTAGGAAAGATGAGGAATTCTATGGATAAAGATGAATACTTCATATTAACAAATATCTGTATTTTAAAAAAGAAATGAAAATAAAAATGTAACTATCAATTAGACAATGATTTCATATTTGTTAATAAGGATAAGCCAACTGCCATACTAAAGATATTATGAGTATCAGTTAATAAATATTGTATTTTCATATCAAGATCTGGTGCAGAATTCTTAAAATCTGATGCATTCTAGATTTTGCTTGACTGACAGAAGCAAAGTATTGTGACATGTTCCAGGGATGGCGTGTCCATGTGGGAAGATCAAAAGACATAGTTCTAAAAATATTAAGTTCCTGATTTTAAAAGATACTAGCAACTTTTAATGCTCTAAAATAACTTTTAAAAACTATATTTTGGCAAATTAAATGTTTGACTGTTAATATTGATTTGAATAAGCATTATCCATTTTTAAGCTCATAACTTAAGCAAATATTATTTGGGTCAGCATCTTTTAGGACAGGTGTTTCCCAAGGCGGTCAAACTTAACCTGTGAGGCAGGAACCAGCTCAAGAGGAGATAATGTATCTGGTGGATATTAAAGATCTCAATATAATTATTGCAGTTAATAATTTTTCTGCTCTTATTTAATTTGTCTAATCTCTTGTCTTCAATTCTTGCCATTCTTCTAACTTCAAACATATCACTTTGTCTTCATTTGTGATTGTTTTCCTACTACTTGAAATTTTGACTTCCTGTAATTGCTATTAACAACATCTCTGAGTGTCTTAAAAGCAGATCTACACCCTCTTCCCTAAACAGTACAACATACGAATGAATATAAATAAGCATAGTAATAGGCATACATAAACTCATTGGAAGGACTCTATTAATTACATAGTGTGTTTATATATATATATACATATATACATACATATATACATACATATATACATATATATATACTTGCTTAAAATGCTTACAATTATATATCAATAAAGATAAAACCCTGCATACTTTTAATAAGATGTTAATGATCAGAATAACTTGTTCATTCAATAGTAAACTATCCCTTCATAAATATATATCATGGTGCTCTGTTAGAATAGTGTTTGGGTACAGTCCACATATATTCCAGAACCTGGGTCAATGTCCTGGGGTTGGGGTACAACCAAGATGAACGACCAAATAAAATAATTAAAATGCTACATTTTTCTCGCTCCTCTTCCCTGCCTATCTCAGCTTACCTTCATTTCTGCCTGACTTTTCCTTTAATATACATAGATACATGTGTACATAGGTGCATATATATACATATAGAGAGAGAGAGAGGAGAGAGAGACAGAGACAGAGAGAGAGAGAGAGAGAGAGAGAGAGAGAGAGAGAGAGAGAGAGAGAGAGATTAAAACTCTTTGGAAACATTTCACTTGGGAGACTTCCCAGGAACCTGGATCACTGGGCTGCCTAGAAGAGACCTTGAGCTGTGCCTGACCACCTACCCAGCTTTGCTGCACTCACCAGGCTTCCGTGTCCCCAGGCCTCCGATACCCAGGTCTCTGATTCACAGGGCGCACCCCGAAGAGGTCTTGTGCTGTCCCAACTTCCTTGCACTCGCTGGGCTTTAGCCGCTCCATCTCTCTGGTTCTAGACCCCGGGTCACCAGATTAGCTTTCCTGACTGGAAGTCTGGAGCTGAACCACTCAGCTTCCAGTGACTCTAGGCCTCCTTTCTCTGGAATTCCTAGACCACTAGACCTGATCCCCAAAAGAGGCCATGAGGTGTGCCTGCCCAAATTCACTGTACTTTTCAGTCTTCAGTGACCTGAAGCCTTCGCTCCTCCAGACCCCAATCACTAGACCTACCGCAGTAGCCCAGAATAAAGTAATGCCTGCCAGACCTCAGAGCAGGAACCAGTACTTACCAGGCCTCTGAACATGTAGGCCATCATCCAAATCCTGCTCAGGTAACACCAAGAGTAACCACTCACTAATCCTCAGGACCCTAGGTCACCCACAATGACTCAGCTCAGATTCAGACCCATAAATTCTAAAATATGTGATTGGACTACCTGAGAGTTATATTCCCAGACTTCACATAGATAGCATATGAAACTCCCTATGCTGGAGAGCTGAAAAGTCTTCAAGAACCATCTGAAAAGTCATCAGTGACCCAACAGAAGGCATCCTAGACAGTAGAAGCAATACCACCATAGCTAAGTTCAAGAGACTGGCACCTGCCACAGCATCATACAGATTGGAAGAAGTCCAAAGTAAAAGAAAAAGGAAGTCACAGTGATAAATTTCAGGCAGAAAAGAAAGCCATGACAAAAATCTAAGTCACCAAATATGACATGAATGGTCCAAAAAGGAAAACATCAGGAGCTTGTCAGAGAAGAACTCCATTAATATGAATTTTTGCAGCTTAACAGAGTTCAAAATATTAGTTATTAAAAAGCTGAATAAGATGCAAGAGGGTCACATTACCACCCAAAGCCAATTGGAAGATCTCATAAAAATGTGATAGATCAAAGGGATTAAGTCATCAAAGAGATTGAGGGCAAACAGAAAGTTTTAGCATAAATGCTAGAGATGAAAGATACAGTCAAGGAATTGTATATAATCATGGAAATCTCCATGAATGTACTCAACCATGCAGCAGAACAAATATCAGATATTGAAGATGAGTTAAAAGAGGAATCCAAATGGAAAAGGAGAGGGAAACAAGATTGAGGGAAAGTGAAGTAAAGCTATGAAAAAATGTCAGGCACTCTGGAAAGAACAAACATAAGGACAATAGGTGCTCCTGAAGATGAGGAGAGGGAGAAAGGACCAGAAAATCTATTAAAGAAGTAGAAAATTTCTGAAACTTGTTACAAAAAGTAAACATGGATGTTCAAGAAGCAGAGGGATTACCAACATTTCTCAATGTAAATAGACCTTCTCTCAACACATCATAGTAAAACTAGCAAATGACACTGACATAGGAGAAAAATACTTGTGTGTTAGAGAAAAGAAAAACTAACTTACAAAGACATATACAAAAGGCTATCATCAGATTTCTCAACAGAAACACTACAAGTTAGGAAAGAGTGGACAAGATAGATTAAAAATGATAAAAGACAAAAGCTATCAGCCAAGAATACTCTACCCTGCAACATTATCATTTGAATAAGACAGAAATAAAGGTCTTCAATGACAAACAAAAGTTAATGGATTTTTCTACTGAGTAGTCTGCCATTTAAGAAATCTTAAAAGGGATACCACTACAGGAAAATGAAAGTACTGACCCACCAAGCCTCAAGTATGATCATAAACAGGAAAGCAAAAGAAGAAACAAAGATGAGATCAACAGGAAAAAATACAAAAATAAAAAGGGGGGCATGCCCTGGTGGCCTAGGGGCTAGTGTACCTGGGAACAATATCATACACATCCCAAAGTTCAGGTTCAAGACTCAGAGCTGGGGAGAAACAACCAATGTGAACAACTATATAAAAATCAAATAGGGTGTTTCTGCCTTTCTCTTTAAAAAGATAATAAAGGGGGAAAGAAAAACAGGTAGTTATGCAAATATATAAATATGATACGGCATCAGTTCACAAGGCTATCATGGTAGGGTTAGAGTACAATTAGAGACAACCCTTGGGACAGATACAAAAGTCAATTTTAAAGGTGCAGATAGCCAGGACATAGATAATGTAAAATAAACACTGTAAACTATCAAAAGGGAAAAACAAACAAGCAGGAAATAGAGCAAGAGACAGAGAAAAACAACAGAGAATGAAGGCTCAAATGACAGTAATAAAGTCCTACATCTCAATCATCACCCTAAATGTGAAAGGAACGAAATTACCAATCAAAAGACATAGAGTGGTTGGATGTATCAAAAAATGAAACCTGTCAATATTATGCCTACAAAGAAGACATGAGATAAAAAGACATAGGTTGAAAGTGAAGTGCTATATAAAAATACAACAAAGCAATAGTGATTAAAGAAAATCGGGACCAGTAATACTAACATCAGAGAAAACACATATCTAATTAAAAAGTGTGTCGTGAGACAAGGATGAACAATGCATATGGTCAAAAGAAAAAAAAATATAATAAAAAAAAGAAATATCATTAACATATATACACCCAATTTAGGACCACCCTAATACATACAGCAAATACTGACAAAACAATAACTGGAACAATAGATCATATGGACCTAACAGATACATATGGGGTGTTTAACACCAAAAAAAGGAATATACATTTTTTTCTCATGTGTGCATGAAACATTTTCAAGGATAGACCATATTCTAGGATACAAAACAAGTCACAGCAAATTTAGCGAGACCACAAGGGGATGGAATTAGAAATGAACCTAAGAACAAATCTGGAAGAACCATAAAGATACGGAAATTGAACAACATGCTTCTCAACAACCCCTGGATCATCAATGAAATTAAAAATAAAACTATGACTATCGGGAATTAAATGAAAACTTGGAGACATATTACAGAACATATGGGATACAGTAAAAGCAGTTCTGAAATGGAAGTTTATAGTAATACAAGAACACAGGAAAAAAACAAGAATGAACCTAAATTATATCTCTAACCTCACGCCAAGAAAAATAAAAGGAAGAAGATTTAAACCAAAAATCAACAGAAGAAATGAAATTATAAGAATCAGAGTAGAAATAAATGAAATTGAAAAAAAAAAGACCATCCAAATGACCGATGAATCAATAAACTTGTTCTTCGAAAAAATGAACAAAATTGATACCCCCTGCTAGATTCACTAAGAGAGAAAACACTAATAACAAATATCAGAAATGAAAGACTAAAGATTATAAGTAGAATAACAGAAATACCAAGGATCATGAGAGACTATTATGAACACTTACATGGTAATTAATTTGTTAATCATGAAGAAATGAACAAATTTCTAGGATCCTACAACCCCCCAAAACTGAACCAGGAAGACAGAGACAACATAAACAGACCGATCGCAAAAAAGAAATTAAAACAGGAAAAAGAATCTCTCTAAAAACAAAAGTCCAGGTTCAGACGACTTCACTAGTGAATTCTATCAATCATTTAAAGAAGAGCAAATCCCACCCTTCTTAAACTCTTACACAAAGATGAAGAGAAGGAAACTGCTGAAATGATTCTTTGAGGCCAATATTATTCTGGTTCCAAAAGGAGACAGACAGCACCAAAAAAGAAAACTACAGACTAATATCACTGATGAATATAGATGAAAAACACTCTAAAAGTCCTGGCAAAGATAATTCATTAACAAATGAAATAAATCATACAACATAATCAAGTAGGTTTTATTCCAGGGATGCAAGGATGGTTCAACATGCACAAATGTGAAAATGAAAAAATACATGGTGTTATCAATAGATGCGGAAAATGCATTTGACAAGATTCAACACACATTCATGATTAAGACCCTTGCTAAAAAAGGAATAGAAGTCACATCCCTCAATGTAATAAAAGCAATATATGACAATCCCACAGTTGACATCATAAACAATGGTGAATAAATAAGAGCCTTTCCCTAAAGATCTGAAACAAGATAAGTTTGTCCCCTATCATCACTAATACTCAACATCATTCTGGATGTCTTCACCAGAATAAGGCAAGAAAGCACATTAAAGAAATTCAAACTGGAAAAGAAGAAACAAGCTATCATCATTTACAGTATTATACCTAGAAAATCATGAAGACCCCATGAAAAAATTGCTTGAAACAATAAGAGTACAGCAAAGTGACAGGATATAAGTCAACATGCAAAAATCAGTAGCATTCCTATATACAATGAAGCAGAGGAAAGAGAAATTCCTTTCATGATAGCACCAAGAAATATCAAAAATACCTGGGAATAAATTCAACAAAATTGATGAAAGAACTTCATAGTTAAAATTATAGGAACTTAACAAAAGAAGTACAAATTCACAGATAGAAAAATATTCAATGCTCATGGAAGAATCAACATATTTTAAATGGGCACAATACCCAAAGCAATATATAGATTTCATTCAATTGCCATAAAAATCCCAGGCACCTTCTCTTAGGAAATGGAGCAACCAATGCCAAAGTTTGCATGGAATCATAAAAGGTCTTGAATAACCAAAACTATATTAAAAATAAAAAAGGAACGGTGGGGAAATCACACTCCCAGATCTCAAAATGCATTACGGAGTGATCATCATCAGAATAGTTTATTAATGGAGCAAAACCAGGCACTCATAACTGGAATAATTTTGAGATCCCAGAAGTAGAATCACACATATACGGACAATTAATCTATGACAGTAGTGCCAAGAGCATGCAATGGAGTAAGGAAAGTCTATTTAAAACACGGTGCAGGAAAAAATGGAAAGAAATCTGCAAAAAAAAAAGGAAAAAGGAAAAAAAAAAACAAGAAATCAAATGATTCATTATCACCATATAAAAAAGTTAACTCAATGGATCAAAGATCTGGACATAGAACTGAAACCATAAATACCTATAAGACAATGTGAGGAAAACAATCATGATCTCAACCTGAAAGACGTATTTGGGGAAGGAACAGCTTTGACAGAAAAGGCCAATGTAAAACTAAACACTTGTAACTACATCAAACTGAAAAGCATCTGCACAGCAAAAGAAACCACCATTGAAACAAAAATTAAGCACATAGAATTGGAGAAGATATTCACACAGCATACATCAGACAAGAGCTTAATCTCCAAAATTTACGAAGATCTCATACACCTCAACAACATAAAAACAAATCCCTCATTCAAAATATGGACAAAATTGCAAATTACTGAATAAACACCTATCTATAGAAGAGACACAAGGGGCTGCAGACATAAAAAAATTAAAAAAAGTTCTACATCATGTGTCATCAGAGAAATGAAAATAAAAACTACGAGATACCACCTCATAACAGTGAGAACGACCTATTTAAAAAAAAGCACAAACTGGAAAAAGCAGGTCTTAGAGGTTTTTTGGAGAAAAAGAAACACTTCTACATGGTGGTGGTAATATGAATTGGTGTAGCCTCTTTGGAAAACAATATTGAGGTCCCTCAAATAATAAAGATGGATCTACCATTCAATCCTGTAATCCCACTTGAGTATATACCCATAAGATGTAAAACATCTTATCAGAAAAAAATATCTGCACTGTTATGTTCATAGCAGCACACAGTACATGATAGTCAAGACACAGAAACAATAAGCTCATTAACAGATGACTGGATAAGGAAGCTATTGTACATATACATACTCAATGGAATTCTATACATCTACTAAAAAAAAAATGAAATTGTGCCCTTTTGCAACACCTGGATGAAATTGGGAAAGATCATGTTAACTGAATTGTCATAAAGAAAAAGATAAATATAGGATGGTTTCATATATGGAGTATAAAAAATGAAACAAATAAATAGATAAACCCCAGCAAAATCTCTCAGGACAAAAGAAAATGACTGCCAGAGAGGTGACAGGAGGAAGAATGGAAAGGGGAAAAGTTAGTGATAAAGGTCATTGAAATTGTGGTGGAGGGTGTGATGTGAACTATAGTTTGAGATACAACGTTGATATTCAAAAATGAATGCAACATTATGAGCAAAATATTCAATGAAGATTAATAATTTAAAAAATGAGATAGTTTGGACCCCCAAAAGCCAAATATATAATTATGAGGAAAAAATACTAGTGAGTAGATTCATTTTTATACAGATTTTTACATCTTTGCACCCAAGGATAATTTCAGTTGCAACTACTTCAAAATTGGCATTATTACAGATTTTTAATATCCAAATACATGAAAAGGATTCTACATTTGACAAGTAGGAAATTTCTCATAATTCTTATGAAATTAATACTGAATTACTTTTCTCATTGGAAGGGTATAGTATACATTTAATAAGACATTGATTTTTAAAGAAAAAGAAGTATGCCAAGAATTCAGAAATATAAGGTAAGTATATATTTTGTAGACATAAATTAAATAATAAAAAAGAGACTATCCATAGTGTTCTTACATGTGGAAAATTACAAAGATCTTAGGATCTCTAAGCCAGGGCAGAGAACATCTACTTTTTTTCTATTATTTCCCAGTATTTATTGAATGAATGGAATCATTTCTACGTAAAATAACATAAAAGAACAATATTATTTAAATTGCAGTCTACTAAGAAAAGTTAATCTCTGAAATCAAACATAGTTAGGCTATTTTTCAATTCTGACTTATGATTGGTTAGTTTATTCATGTTTCTTGTGTCATGAAAAGCAGATTTTGCTTTCCATAGAATATAAAATTGTAACTATATTACATGTCTACATAATATTATTCAGGATAGAAATAAAATGTTTAGTAATATTCTTAGTATATAGTATGCTATTAGTGCATGAACCCTGTCCTAAATATTTTTGTTATCTGATTATTTTATCTAATTTTCTCATTATGCCTAAATTGTCAATTGTTCTTGTAAAAAATTAAGATAAATATGAGAAGTGATTCCATAATGTCACCAAAGTGTATATATATTTACACTGTTGAATATTTGCTTTGAAATGTAGAGACTTAAAGCATAAAGTATAATTTGTTAATGACTTTCAGCAATTATTTTAGGCTCCACGCAGCATTCTGGTTGATTTAGATGAGGTGTCATCTGTAACTCCACTGTGGCTAATAGGTCAAACTAGTTACACCAGTTCTTCTGGCAATGGCATTTGTTTCATGGGACTTTTCAGTCTCCTGTATGAGAGAGTGTCTTCATTTTTATTTCAGAGAAACATTCCTTAAAAGCAAAAGTAAGGATGCAAATCCTAGAAATCCACAAAATCAAATTAACAGCATTACTTTGGACAAAGTGAGTCATAAAGCCATCCCAGGTTCATGGAGTGAGGGATTAACAACAATGAACGCTCCGTTAAGAGATTCAATTAAGTTACCTGACAAAGGGAAGGAGGATTTATTGTAGTCTTCTGTGCAAACACTCTCATACCAAGGAATTGTTATTTAAAAATATTTATTAATTATGACATTCTCTTCTATTTATAAATCATAAATGGTTTCAAAATAATTGGTCTGGCAATAATTAATTTGATATTTATTAAGGTAATACAAATCATGATCATTTAATATGTCATTTCTCTGGGAATTTATATAGCTCCAATTATATTTGAGAACAAATATTAATTATTAATGTTCATCATTTTAAATTATGTGATCAAATTAAACTCATTCCCAGAATTCTATATTTATGCTCCTCAATTACAGTACCCATATAACATCACTTTGACTATTAAACGAAGTTGTATATAAATCTTGCATTATCTGATTACAACTCTTCAATCGTTTATTAAAATTATCTTTAAATGACTTAAGGTAAAAGCTTGTTTCTTTCCTCTTTACAAGTAATACAAAACAAAGAGATGAAAGGAATGCATACCACAAAAAGAAACTTTTATTAGACTTTATTCATTGAAAACTAATAAAAGGAAAATCAGTGAAAAGGCCTCTCCCTCTCCTCTGATGCATTTGGAATTAGTTGATAGAAAACCTCTTTTCTTTTTAGCAATAGGTAAGACTTTTTCAACTTTCAGTGTTCACACATTGAAAGTTCACACATGCTAGAAAAAAGGTTAACTTTTAACAAATACAGTGGTGTTATTTCTCTTTTTAAAAGCACCACTCCCAAACACATCAACTCTCTTTGTCATAAAGTAGTAGCCCCATCACTTGTTTGCCTAAGTCATCAGAACGTTTTTATTCTCAAATGTGAATTTTTACCTCATTCTCCACTTTTGTGTGTGTAGTGGGACAGCTGGTCAGACATCTGTAATTAGACAACTGACTGAATACACTGAAAGGCAATTGACTTAAAAGGTAAGTGAATAAAAAATAATTAGATAAGGCCAGAAAAAAGTGCACATTGCATTATGTCATTTCCTGCTTAAATCACTGGAATACCTCCTGTTTAGGATTCGTTTCATACTCTATGAGAACTTATACGTTACATGAGTTCTGCCTAATGGGTTTATCTGTCTCATCTGTCACCACTTACCAACATGCCCTAGCTCTTTCTAGACGCAATAGACTACCTGCAATTATTGAAATGTTTTCTGTATTTTCAGACTCTGTCTTTAACAGCCATAGACCCAAGCCTTTCTAACTCATGCTAGTTGTTACAAACTAATCTCAAATGTTACTTCACTTGGTTAGCTTTCTCTAGAATCCCCGCATGAGGTATTCATTCATTCATCCCTGTAGACACCCTAACTATACACTGTATATACTTCTCTCAGGGTATCTAGACTTTGATTTGCACTGCAGCGACTTTCTCGTTTATCTCATTTTGTCTCATCTTTGCCAAAATTTGAAAAAAAAAATCAATAAAGTAATGGTTCAATAAAAATAATACAATGATTTACTCGCTGTAGCAAAATAAATAAATAATCCCACTATTCCAAAGTAACATGCACTAACATTTTCCCTCCTTTTTGAAATTTTATGATCTTTGTTGTTATTTGGGAATTTTATAATGATGATCTGGATCTATGTGTACATTTTTATGCATGTGTATGTTTGTTCAGTAGACAATTAATAGAACCATTGTTCCTTAATTTCATGTCCCTTCATTGTGGAAAATTTATTGCAATAAAACTTCAATTTTTTTCTGTTTCAGAAAGTATTATTAGTTCTGCGTCAGAATTTATGATTTAGCAAATTTACTTATGTTTTCTATGTTTACTATGTTATCTGACCATTTGCTTTCCGGGCTACATTGCCTTATATTTCTTCAACCTGTTTTCCAACTACTGTTTATAAAAAACATGTGTATTTTCTCATAAGTTCTATTTCTCTTTTTTATATCTTTTTTTTTCTAGAATACCTGCCTCATTCTTCATCAGCACCATCTTTGTAAGATGTATTTAATTTTTTCATTTCTCTTAGGACACACACAAATAATTTTATTATCGATTCCATCATTTTCCTCCAGTTTCTCTAAGTGATTTTTGTGCTCATTTTTATTCATGTGTTTTCTCCTCTGAACATAATGTGAAAAGGTTTTCTACAATGTGTAGTAATTCTTAATCCTCCAAACAGAAAATTATGTATAAAAATGAAAACTGGTGGGAGTAAGAGTAGATCATAGAGGAATTTTCTGTAGAAATGCCTTGGCCAATTTACTATAGGACAGCAAAGGTCAGCATCTGATGACTCCACTCTTTCTGGCCAAACTTTCTCCCAGGATGCATTTTTAAGTCTACTGTCTGGAATTTAGGGGAGAAGGAAAGAGTGTGACATGACAGCTAGAAAGATGATGGGACTGGGAGCTAGTGGATTTAGATTTAAGGGATATCTCGCTGTGTATTTTTCAAGCATTTCTACACAAACTTTCGCAGACCCAGAAATAATATACAATTGAAAAACTAAATGAGCCTGTCTTGGTAGAAAAGGAGAATTGAAATTCTAAATACTTGACATAGAGACTTTTAATAAATTATTTGATATTCATCCTATTCCTTACCTGTTACTTACAGTGAAGTACATAATCACAAAGATTTTTCTGTAGAGATTGCATCCTTCAGTTTGAAACACCTTACTTCTCAGTGGTACCCTGCTTGATAGCATATATCAAAGTATCTATCATTTCCATATTCTTAGAAATAGCAAACATTAGGGGTCCTATTTTTTTTTTTCTTTTACATCCTGTATATCATTAAGATCTTACATCCCTGTTGTTTCTTTATTGTCAATGCAGGACAATATGCAGAAAAATTATTCAAGATTGTAATCCATTCAACTTAGTTGTGCTCATTTTACTTTTTCTTTCCTTTTTTCTCCCCTTGCCTTTTTTCTTTTTCTCAATGGAAAGGCCCATGCATACAGTTCCAGTTGTTATATATATGATATATAATCCATGGTTCTAAAACTCATATTCCTAACTTTTAACAGGAAGTTTGTTATTATTATTATTATTATCAGTAGTAGTATTTGTGCAAATACTAATGACCATTGTTTATGAAACTCAATTCTGGATTTTCTGAAGTAGGACAGAATTTAAACACAGGTTAACTATTAATTTACTATGCATTAAATTTTTTAATATTATTTAATTATAAAAAGTGTTATTTAAGCACTATTTTAAAATATGTATTTCATATAAAATATTTAAATATGACTTAAATATAATTGCATATATGTTGAAATGTTGAAAAAATCATTAAAATATCAAGTTAAAATTTCATGAAATAAGAATATATATTTACACATAACATAAAAATGTTGGTGGATGGATTCAGTTTTCTAAGAATTCTATTAAAAACATTTTATGGTACCTGTTTCTTTTGTATATAGTGATCATTTCTATTAATAAGTGTACTCAGAAACTATTTTTGGTGACTAATTATTACCTCAAGTTAATAAAGGATAAAGTAATATTTTCTGATATTGAGTTATATAAAATTTCTTAAATAAATGAAGGGAAATATAAAAATGTAAGCAAGTAATATAATAGACACACATACATAGTAAATATATATGCATTAATATTTATGATTTATATAATGAATGAAATATAAAGAAATATGTATCTTTTTAAATGTTTATAGAAATTGCATAAAATATTCCCTCCTATGCTTCAGGTATTATCTAATATAATCTCTAGCACTCCTTTCTCTCATTTTGTATTTATGAAGTGATCTTAAACAGTTATTATATATTATAAGTTAATATATCCTCATATTAGAAAAGTACAGGATATGAAAAAAACTAGTACACTACTATCTTTTTAAATTGAATATTAAGCCTAATACCTCTCTAAATTATATTTGAAAATATTCCCCTGTTTTTGCATTAACTGCCAATTTTGCTTTTTGAAAAATGCCATTATATCATTGACATAGCTATTAAATTACTAATAGACACTTAACATTATGATTATCTTTTCATAAATAGCACTAACAATCCTAAACTTTTTTATCTGGGTTACTTAGAAATAGCACATAAAATTAAAATAAATATAATCTTCTAAGTTAGAATGAAAATAGCAATAACCAAGTAAAATAAATTCTGCATATGGGCATTATTAATAAAACTTACAGACTATTTATTAATTCAGTTTCTATATACTTAAATTCCACATATCTAATCAAAATCATGTTTTAAATTTTTCCTAAATTATATTGAAAATATTTTGAAATATGTTTGAAATTTCATTTCTCTAATACATTAGTATTCATTTGAAAGGATTTAATTTCAATGAAAATAAAAAACAGAACATGAGAGAGCTAACATATTTTAATCTAGGCATTTAATAAGAGCTAGAACAGTAGGATATTAGTTCTACCCTGACATAAAATGCAGAAAATATAAACCTGAAAAACAATTTTATTTTGAATTCTGCAAATTTTAGTGTGCATTAAAGTTATACTTACTGATGATGTTTTCTAGTTAGAACACAAATATAAAATCTAGTATTTATATTGTCTCTAAAAATGTTCTCACTAAAGCATAAAGAATATTGTTTAGTAAAAACTAGTTGTGGTTTCATTATCATATTGTGCAATTTTACTAATATAACACTCTAGAAGTTGGAATTTAATTATATCTGAATTTGTATTGCATTTACCTGCAATTTTCAAAATTCATAAACCATATATTAATCAAGCATCCTTAAAGAGATTCTTTTCATCAAAATTGTCAAAATATAGGATATGTTATATTCAGTCCTTTAAGCATCTATTATTTGGTTCCATAAATAAACACTCTAGCTAATAATAATACTCTAATGACTATTAGTAGTTTGCTAAATTCTGACAATTAGTTGTTACTTGAAAAATATTTACAGAGTGAATATGGAATTACATGGATGAATAGATTCCTCTGCCATATAACACTGAATAAATAAGACTCAGAAAATGCAGACTTCATTTAGAATTAATTTAATAGTAGAATAAAAAATAACACATCAACTGACCCAACCTCACCACTGGAGAACATAGATATTCCAAAAGAATGTTAAAAATGTATGTTTCCTTGGATAGGAAAAAAAAAGTATCTATCTGAACTGTAAAATATTATAGCATAGAGGCTTAGATAATGAATTTTGATTTAAGAACAATAAGACAGAAAAGTCAGGGAGTAGCTGTCACCAGGGAGCAAGTGTAATCAAATCCAACATATCCTGGAAACTTTTACCACCTGGACTCATAAGTGGGGGTGACTGACCAACATAGCCTTAAGAAGTTACTACAAGAACTTTCTCAAAAATGTAGATAAACCCCCAAGTGTATTCAATTTGGTTGCTGCAGTGTGCTAAGATCCCAACTGTACCAACGAGCATCAAGACTGCTTCTCTGGAGTTCTGGTTCAAAATGGTAACATAAGAGGACACTTGTCTAGGAAATAAATTGAATCTATGGCTACATATGGAACTCCCTCTGAGCAGAACCTACAGCTCTGTGCATCTGTTGAGAGGAAAAAGCTCACTTCTGAGAACAGGCAGCTCAGGAAGGGAGTGTGGATCTGTAGACCCAACTCAGTCAAGAAGAATCTAGACAGAGTGGAGACCTTGTAGACCATCCCTTGTCTCTGTCCTAAGGAAGTGAGTGTCTCTGTCCCAACTGGCAGAGAGGTAGCCACAGTTGTCCCAGAGACCACAAGTGTATTTGAGCCTTTCTCCCTGCTTGTGGAGGTATTGAGCTTCCCCCAGTCCACCGTGGACAAACTCCACAGTCAACTTAGGAACCACAGGCATGTCTATGCCTTTCCTCACGCCTGAGAATAAAAAGCACTCTCTCTCTCTCTCTCTGCCCCATGACATGCACACTTCACAGCTGGCCAGAGATCACAGATCTATGTGTGCCTTTTTCCCCACCTGAGGAGAAAATGCTCTTTATCCATGCTTCGCCATGGTATAATCTACAACTGGCCTAGAGATTACAAGTGCATGTGTGTTTCCCCCACCTAGGCAGAGAAGACAGCTTGCTCTTTCCATGCCCTGCTGCAAGTGTATCCATAGCTGGCGCAAAGACAACAGATGCATGTGTGTCTTTCTCCCCACCTAAGAGGAGAGAATGCTCCATGCACACCCACATTAGGAGATGAAAGTATACTACCCATGGTCCACGTGAGGAGAGGAAAACAAAAGTGAGTTCCCTGCACACCGCCCGAATGTCAGAAAGTATACTACCATACCTTAGCCCAAAGAAATCTGAAGTAAAAGTGAAGGAAAGTCACGGTACTGAAGTCAAGGCAGAAAAAAGCTATGACAAAACCAAAGTCACCAAAGCAAACATGAATGGTCCCAAAAGAGAATGATGCCAAGAGTTCACCAGAGAAGAAATCCATGGATATATAGTGGAAAAACCTAACAGATAAAGAGTTCAAAAGGATAGTCACAAAAAAGCTGAATGACATGAATGAGGCATACACAACTACCCCAAGGAAGACCTCAGAAAACAAGTTTCAGATTAAAGGGAACAGATCACCAAAGAATTTGAGGACGTAAGGAAATTCCTAATAGGTATGGTGGAAATATAAGATACAGTCAAAAATTGAAGATAAACATGGAAAATTTCAAAAAACAGACTCAAAGTTGCAGAGGAAAAATATTATAAATTGAAGACAAGATAACAGAAAAGAGTCACAAAGTGAAGAAAGAGAAATAAGATTGAGGAAAAATGAAGAAATCCTATGAAAAATACCAGATATTATGTGAAGAACAAACATAAGGAACATAGATGTTCCTAAAGGACAGAAGGTAAAATAGAATAGAAAATCTATTTAACAATTTTACAGCAGAAAATTTTCACATCTGTCACAGAGTAACTATGGAGATTCAAGAAACAGAGAAAACACCAAATTTTTTAAATGTACAAAGACCTGCACTCAGAAATATCATAATAAAATTAGCAAAAGTCAGTAACAAGGAAAAATACTCAAGGCTGGTAGAGAAGAAAAACATAACCTACAAAGACATATTCATCAAATATCATCAGACATCTCAACAGAAGTATTACAGATCAGGAGAGAGTAGAACATGTCCGAAAATAATAAATGACAAAAATTACCAACCAAAATACTCTACTCTGAAAAATTATCATTTAAATAGATGGAGAAATAAATGTCTTCATGAAAAAAAGAAAAAGAAATGGATTTTTCCATCACATGGTCTGTCACTTAAGAAATCGAAAAGAGTCCTACAACAGGGAAAAAAAAAAAAAAACAGTCACCAAATTTCTGGTATAGTGATAAACAGGAAAGCAAAAGAAGGAATGAGGATGAGACAAAGGAGAGAACAACAGCAAAACCACTAAAGGAAAACAGATAAGCAGTTATCCTATACAAGTATATAAATTATGTTTTGATAGAAAATCACAGAGCAATACAGTTGAAGAAAATCAATGGAAGAGTTATAAAACCCAAATTTAGAGAAATGCATAATTGGGAAGTAGACAAAATTGTCAGAACGGACACTGAATACCATCCAAAGGAAAAAGCAAACCTAAAAAACATGAAACGAAGCAATAGGTAGAGAAAACTTAC
The DNA here is from genome assembly GCA_004363575.1 of Solenodon paradoxus. NCBI lineage: Eukaryota > Metazoa > Chordata > Mammalia > Eulipotyphla > Solenodontidae > Solenodon > Solenodon paradoxus. The sequence goes on along the minus strand of RJWH01000207.1, from coordinate 449,114 downwards.
AGAAAAAAAAGATCAAATGATAGTAATAAAACCCTACATTTCAGTCATAACCCTAGACAGAAATGAAGAGAATTCACCAGTCAAAAAATAGAAAGTATCTGCATGAAACAAAAAAACAGGATACATCAATATTATGCCTACAAGAAATGCATATAAGATTCAAACATAAACACAGGTTTAAGAAAAAGGCTGGAAAAATATATCAAAGAAGCAATGAGGAAAGGAAATCAGGCACTGTAATACTAATATCAGACAATATAAACTTCCAACTAAAAGCAGAATGAGATTCAAGAATTAACATTACATTATGGTCAAGAGGTAATATGTCAAGAAGAAATAACTATCATTAGCATATATTCACCCAATATAAAATCATCTAAATATATAGTACAAATACAGATATAAAGGGGACATTGGCAGTAATACAATAATAGCAGGGGACTTTGACACTTCACTTACATCAATAGATAAATCATCCAGGTAGAAAACCAAGAAGAAATCAGGCCCTAAATGAAATAATAGAAGAGATAAACCTAATGGATATTTATAAGGTATTCTATCCCAGCAAAAAAGAACATACATTCTTCTAAAATATACATGGAGCATTCTGAAGGATAGACCACATCTTGGGATGCAAAACAAGTCTCAGCAAATTTAGCAAAATTCAGATTATAGAAAACATCTTTTCTGACTGCAAAGAATTTAAACTAGAAAAGAACCAAAAGAATGAATCTAGAAAAAACACAAAATGTGGAGATTGAACAACATGCTTCTGAACAATTCCTAGATCATCAATGAAATTGAATATTATCTAGAAAAATTGAAAATCTGGGATGTTACCAGAATATATGGGATGCTGCAAAAACAGTTCTGAGAGGGAAGTATATAGCCATACAAGAACACATAATAAAACCAAGAAAGCTCAAATAAATATCTAACCAATCACCTGAGGGAACTAGAAAGGAAAGAATAATTAAAACCAAAAATCAGCAGAAGAAAGGAAGTAATTAAAAAAAAAGGATAGAAATAAATAAAATTCAAAATAAAATGATCATCCAAGTGATCAATAAATCCATGAGCTGGTTCCTTGAAAAAAAAACAAAATTGGCACTCTCCAAATGAGACTCACGTGATAGAAAAAACCTTCATAACGAAAATCTAAAATGAAAGAAGTGAGAAAACAACTGACATTACAGAAATACAAAAGATCGTGAGCAACTATTATGAACACTTGTATGTCAACAAATTTGTCAATCATGATGAATTGGATAGGTTTCTAGAATCTTACAGCCTTCCACAACTCAACCAGGAGGACATAGACAACTTAGACTGATCAATCTGAAGGGCAGAAACTGAATCAGTAATAAAAATAAATCTCCCCTAAAAGAAAAGTCCAGGGCCATATAGCTTCACTAGTGAATTCTAAGAAATATTCAAAGACAAGCTAATCCCCATCCACCTTAAAAGCTTACACAAAGCCGAAGTGGAGGGAAAATTCCCAAATACATTCTATGAAGATATTACCCTAATTCTAAAATTAGACAATGACAGAACCAAAAAAGAAAACTACAGATCAATATCACTTATAAATATGAAGCTATAAACCTCAAAAAAATCTCTCAGGGATTCAAGGATGATTTAACATATGCAAATCAATCAATGTTATATGCCACATTAGCAAAGTAAAAATCAAAAACCACATGTTCATCTCAATAGACACAGAAAAAGCATTTGACAAGATTCACCACACATTCATGATAGACGCTCTTACCAAAAGAGGAATAGAAGGCATATGCCTCAGCATAATAAAAGCTATGTATGACAAACCCACAGCCAACATCATAATCAATGGTGAAAAAGTAAGAGCCTTTTTCCTAAGACCTGGAACAAAATGCTATCACCACTACTATACAACATATTTCTGGAAGTCTTGGTCAGAACAATAAGACAAAAGCAAATTAAAGGAATCTAAATGAAAAAATAAGAAATAAAACTGTCATTATTTCCATATGGCATGATACTATATTAAGAAACCCCTAAAGTCTCCATTAAAACTGCTTGAAGCAATAAATGAATATAGAAATGTGGCAGGATATAAAATCAGTAGCATTCCTATATGCAAAGTGAAGTAGAGGAGAAAGAAATTTAGAAATAGCACCAAGAAAGCTCAAATATCTGAGAATAAACTTAACGAAGAATGTGAAAGACCTCTCCAATGAAAACTATAGGACATAAACAAAATAAATAGAAGACACAAAGAGATCAACAAGCATTTCATGTTCATGGATTGGCAGAATCAACATAGTAAAAATGTCCATTCTACCCAAAGCAATATATAGATTTGGTACAAATTCCATCAAAATACTTTTTGTTTTTCAAAAAAATGGAGCAAGCAATACCAAAATTTGTATTAAAACACAAAGGCCTCAAATAGCAAAAGCTATCCTAAGAGAACAAAAGGAAAGTGGAGGAATTGTACTTCCTGATTTCAAGCTATAATACAGAATGACTGACATTAAAATAGTATATATCAGAACAACAGACACACTGATTAGTGTAATCAAATTAAAAATACAGGAATAAAGCCACACTTATATGGACAGTTAGTCTATGACAAAAGTGACAAGAGCATACAATGAAGGACAGAAATTCTATTCCATAAATTGTGTTGGAAAACTGGAAGGACATATTAAAAATGAATAAATTAGATGACTCATTATAGCCAAGCATAAAATTTAACTTAAAATAGATCAAAGGTCTGGACCTAAGACCTAAAACCATAAAAAACTTAGAAAAAAATGTGGGGAAAACTCTTAATGACCTCGATCTCAAAGAGGTCATTGGGAGAGAAATCATGACAACAAAAGTAACCAATATAAAATTGAAAAAATTATTACTACAGAAAGATGGAAAGTTTCTGCACAGCAAAAGAAAACACCATTAAAACATAAAGACAGGTGCTCCCTGGTATGGCCTAGATCTAGTCCACCTGGGAGCTGTCCCACATACATCCTAAGGTCCAGGGTTCAAGACCCGGGGCTGGGGGAAACACCAGTGTAAGCTACTAAACAAAAATAAAGTGCTTCCTCTTCCTCTTTTCTTGGCTGCTTTCCTATTGGCCTTCATTCCTGCCTGTGCCTTAAAAAACAAAAAACAAACAAAAACAAAAAGACAATACACAGAATTGGAAAAGATATTCAGACAACATATATCAAATAAGAATTTAATTTTCAAAATACACAGAGATCATAGAGCTCAATAATAAAAAGGCAAATGATCAATTAAAAAATGGACAGAAGAACTGAACAGAGACTTATCTAAAGAAGATATACGAATGGTTTACAGACACCTGAAAAATATGTCTACATAACTCATCATTAGAACTTAGAATATTCTTTTGGTGTTGTCTTTCTCCAGGTTGTCTTTCACTTTATTATCAAATCCTGCAAGATTCTGTCAAACAGAAAAGCATAATGTACATTTCCAGTTTTATTGTTTTGTTTTGATGTTATTCTTGGGTTGGTTGATTTATTTAGCTGTTACCAATCAAAAGTCTCCCACAACAAGGAAAATGCAGCTTTATGTATGTAGCCAGGCTCTAACTTCACCTTACTCTGTATGTATGCTGGTGGTGGTGGTGGTATGTATGTGTGTGTGCTTGTATCTCTCTAAGTATGTTGATGTTTATTAATTTAGATGATAACTAAATGCTGTGCTTCTCCAAAGGAATATGTTATAAATGTTAATTATAGATAAAAGAGCAAGACTATACTGAGAAAAATGTCATTTTTGTTGATTTAAAATAGTATTGTTGTTTCTGAGAACAGTTTACCATTTATTCTTGATTACCTTGAACTGGAGAAACTATTATATAAACTGTAATTAAATTTTCAGGTTAATTTGACTATAAACTGTTCAAGGATTAATTTAGTCATACATTCTCAGTTTAGATTGTTTTTGGTTCATGCCACTGAATTATAGAATGAATAGTCTGGAATAGGGAAGGACTCTGAATGTAAAAACCAACATCCTCTGTAATTTTCAGAGTTGAAATTTAGAAATTATATATAATTTAGTAGTTATAATTTTAGCTTAATTTATTCCCTCTATAGAATTTGTGTAGACACAGAAGAAGAAGCAAGAAAAATGAAAATAAGTGTGATAAATCTTCAAACCTGTCTTGGGAGCTGGGTTTACAGCTCTCTTTGGGAAATTGTTAATCTACAACTCAGCTGAATCATGAGCAGAAGTGACTTCAGATGTGAGACTTTCATAGCATCCCAGAGGGCAATCCTTAAAAGTGAGGAGACCTCCTGGGCCTGAAGTAAGAGATTCATTTTAGGGTGTTAAAAGACTCCTGGGAGTTGAAGAGCATATTGTGAATATCTAGCCACCTTTGGGGAAGGAAGAATTTGTATTAATACAGCATGTTCATCTGCATATAAAATGTCAGAACTTGCATTAGCCTTTTACTGCCTAGGAAATTCTGGGTGGGAGAGTGAGAAATGATTTAACATTTTAATAAGTGGAAGGATTTACTTTTCATTGTTCTTATTTTATTTTGTAAAGTTATTCATTCAATGCACATGTATTAAGAACTGCTATATTTTGAATACTTCCAACAGAACTGTGAATAAAGAGAAAAATCTATACTCTTCCCCTAAATCTAAAAGCTTTGAATGGTATAATAACTCAATGAAGCATATTATCATAGGCATTCACACAGGCTATGGAATAAATTAATCTATGATGTGCATCGAAAGAGTTAGGGAAATCTTCATAAAATAAACAGCATTTGACCTGGGTTCTGAAATACTGGGTATCTTCAAAGAGAAACTTTGTAGAGGGAAGGATTTAGTATGAGAACAAAGACAGATAACAAATCAATATGACAATTTAGAAACTGCCCAAATAGTCAGAGATACTAGGTGGCAGAAATAAACAAAAGTAGATGATGGTATGAACTTCATTTCTTGGCTGAGCAACAAGGAGAATTTAAACAATGCCCCGGAGGAACTAGTTTTGAATATTAGAATGAAGAGCCAGTAGGTAGAACTGAAGTTAGCTAATTTTATAAGAATGATTTGGATCATGGAGATAAATTAAGAAGTGATTTAATCTAAACTCAATTATGCTAAAATACTATGGATTGACATCAGGGTGGCTTTGTAAATGAGACCAGGAAATATGGATATTTAAAAATCATTATTCAGTGATAAAGATGTATCTTTAGCAATACTTTTAATTTTTCTGTCTGTGAGCTTGTCATATTTATTCCTAAGCTATAAAATATTTAAAAAATGTAGGTTTAGAGTGAAAATGACCACCTCTTTAAATTTTCTGTCCCAGCTGCGTCACTTACCTTCTTGCCCCATTACTGACCCTGGCAATTAACTAATCCGTAAATCTTATTGTCTACTACTTTCAATCATAAAGTTGTGGAAGATATCATTAAAGGACTTCTGTTTTTATTTTGCTTAATTTTGAAATTAAAGTTTTCATTGTTTGAAAGAACCAATTCAAAAATCTTCTATAGCAGGTATTTAATGGAGACTTTCTACTTTCTTTTAAGCAAGAAACTCTTTGATATATCAGATACCAACATGAGTATAAGGTCCTTACTTATATCTTAGAAAAAAATTCAGAAAAAAAAAGTTGAAGAGTCAATTCAGTTGTTCTTATATCCCACTAATATATTAAAATAGGAAAAGGGATCTAACTGGGTCAGGAAAGATGTATTTAGACATTTACTAGAATCAAGTTATTAACATTCTGGATTCCTCCTTCTTGAAGCAAATGGTCATGAGTAGAACTTCTTCTCAAACCTGGTGAGTTGGATTTCTATGACAACTTATTTTTATGATTAATATTTGTTTTCTGAGAGGGGATACATATATCACCATGAGACTTACAACTTAGAATAAAATCTTAAGCTTAATAATAGCCCTGCTATAAAGGAATCAGTCTCCCTAAGGTTCTGAAGACAAGGGATACATTAGTGTTTCTATTGATGAGATGTGGGCCACACGTAAGATTCAGAAGAGATATCAAAGGATTGAAGGTTATTCTAAGAAAGAAAATGAAAGCAACTGATAAATCCCTGTATCTTGGGAAAGGCATCACAGACACAATTTTTTCTCAGCCTCAGTCTCACTAGTCTCAATGAAATTCTACCACAGGCTATGTTTGCAGAACATTTTATTCAGTATATAATCTCCAAGATATCTTTGACAAAGCTAGGACTTCAAATATACTGACTGATGAAGATTTTAACAATTTCTGACTATTCAAAAGTATCTCCTCTCTGTTCCATACTAAAATTTTGTCAATCCTAGGGTCAGTCATTACAGTATCTTCTTGATGTAAGCCCATATCTTCCTTGCTATTATCTTAAATCTTGTGATCACTTAGAAAAACACAACCATGCTGCAAATTAACTGTATTTATCAAATGTACTGAGTTCAATTGTATATTAAAAAAATATGTTCAAGACCTCACACCTTGTATTATATATTCTTTTCTCTACTCTATCCTGGGTCAGAGGTCCCAATGACTAAGACCTTAGGTATACTCTCAACAATGTAAATTTGTTTCTAGGAATTTGCTGGGAAATGTTAGTATCATTATTAGCATAGATACTCCAGTGTCTTTTAATAAAGTGCTGCCTTTGGTCTCTGTGGTTAGATTTTACGACAACTTATTATGTTTTCAAATTAAAGGAAAGATATTAATTACTCCCTATATAAGTCTATACCACCAATAATTACTTACCATCTTGATTAAATTTATTCATGTATTTAAAATTAATATATAGACAGATTAATTGGTTTAGTCTTTCATATTTTTATATTCTAGAATGTAACCTTATTTGGAAATAAGATCTTTGATAATGTAATTCATTGAACTTAACAGAAGCAATGCTGGTTTATAATGAACCAGTATCTGGTGTCCTAAAAAAAAAAAAAAAAAAAAGAGAAAACAGGCTCACACAGATAATAAGGCAAGTGCTATGTGATTTTGGAGGCAGAGATGAAATATTTTTGCAAACTCAGAGAATCTAAGGATTGGAGAAAGTTAGAAGAGAGATGTAAAGATTGTTCTTCTGAGTCAGAAGGAGGTAAGCAACCTTGCTGTTGCATTTATTTTGGGCTTTTGACTCAGAACTGAGAAGGAATAAATTTCTGTTGTTTCAAGCCACACATTTTACATTAATTTGCTATTGTAGTTATATGACTCCAATATATCAGTCCACTAACTACTTCATGTATAGGTATAAAGCCGACTACGGCTGGGAAAAACTGAAAAAATAAACCAAACAAATAAATTTTAAAAGAGAATGATGATTATTATATGTATTTCACATTTATGATGACAAACTCGAGGGATCTTAAAAGTTTCTTAAAATCATACCATATTTTTCTGATCCATTCAGTCTCTCACTTGCCTAGACAATCTCTCTGACTTTTCTTATTTCAAAACTTCCTCATTTGTAGAAAGCAGCAAGTAATTCACTAATTTTTCCCCATTTCTTTATATAACCAGCTAGATTTACCAGCATCATTTGAGATAGATGTGTTTATGTGATTGAAGTTTTATAGGTGGAGCAGGAACAAAATAAGAAAACTAATGTATGTACATCACTTAGAGGTCTGATTTATGTAGGTGGTAATCTACTCCCTCTCTTACTAAGTCTGAAAGCAAAGGTTTCATAGCCAGAGAGAGCAGTGACGTTTCAAAATGGAATCCCTTTATGTCAGTGGGAGATCTTCAGTCAAGATCAAACATGCAGAATTTTGTCAAGAACAGAACATAAACATTCCCTCTTCTCAACACTAGTCAATTGTTTTGATTTGTTACTAGTTTCCTCACCCAATCTCCCTCCATTTTCTTAATCATCATTTCCTTACTTGATTTATAATATTTGGAAAAAGTATAAAATAAAAAGAAATAAAGCCACAAAGGAAGACTGAAAAGTGATTGAAAAAACAAAAATGGAAAAGCTAGATATAGTGTCTATTAGTGAACTCAATAAACATATAAGTTATTCAGAAACACATCATATTAGGTAAAGGAAATCCTTCACAGTAGAAAAGGTAATGCATATTTCTATAGTTCCTCTTTTCATTCTGTTCATTTTATTCCAGTTAAATATTTAAGGGAATGATGAAATTTTAATACCTTTGTTATCTTATATATATTATCATATTTCTGACTGAATATTTTAGTGATAAAACTGTAAGATTATCTAGTGAAGAAAATCTTCCTAAAAATAATTGAAAATGAATTTATAGAGTTTATAATTGAAATTGATATTTTGTTTTGAAGTTAACGGATGGGTTTGTTCACATTAGTAAAAATATTTTTTTCTAGATGGTATCATTTTTCTTAAAATTAAATAAATTACATTGAGCTTAAATCCTAAATGTTTCATGACATTTTAAAAAGAATGGCAGTATAGAATATAATATCAAAGAAATTGAAAGACTGCAGGTAAGATACTGTGAGAACGGTCTTAGAATATATTCTTAAGGATAAAGACAGACCTAATCGATTCACTTCTGTGTGCTACTACAAAGATGATTGCCTTCACTCTACGAATCTCCTTGAGTTAATTAATTTGAAGGTCCATAAACTGAATAGCTTGTTTGTTTTTGTTTTTGGCATTGGCACTGTAAGTAAAACTGATATTTTAGGGAATTACTCTCTTTCAGTATTATGAATGAGTGTCTGGCTGAGTATGAATATACTCATATTTAAAGTGAATTATCTATAAAGCAAAACAAAGAATATTTTCGGAAGACCATAATAATTCCCATGAATAATGCTTACATGAATAATATGTTTGATTCTAGAGTTCAAGTTCCCTGGTTTTAGTAAGCAATTGAGAAAGCCAAGGATTCTTACAAAGCACATTCACTTTCTTTACAAGTCTGGTTTTGTATTCATTTGCTTTGTTTTCAAAGATGTATGCAACATTAGTATACATTCTTCAAATAATTGAACATTCCAGGAGTCTAGAATATAAAAAAATAAAAGACCAAACCAATTCATCTGCCTATATATTAATTCCAAATACATGAATAAATTTAATCAAGATGGTAAGTAATTGTGGTACAGACTTATACAGGGAGTAATTAGTATTTTTCCTTTAATTTGAAAACATAGTAAGTTGTCATAAAATCTAACCACAGAGACCAAAGGCAGCACTTTATTAAAAGACACTGGAGTATCTATGCTAATAATGATACTAACATTTCCCAGCAAATTCCTAGAAATAAATTTACATTACTGAGAGTATACCTAAGGTCTTAGTCATTGGGACCTCCTATCCAGGATAGAGTAGAGAATAGACGGACTTCTTACTGACAGGAAGCTATGGCTTCTTGAGTAAGGATGGGAAAACAATCATTTCCTCATCTGCCTACAACATAATCAATGCATCACCATTTATGTTCTTGTGGTTACATTCTGTAAACTTGTGTTCATATACTATGAATTGAAATCCCATGTAAATGGGTTGAAAGCAATTCCATGGATAATATTAACAAGCAATCTCCATCCTGTGACACATGTACCTTTAACATCACAGGGGATGTTTTCAAAACCTTGTTTTCTTGGGAACTAAATGTTTAAGGAAACATTCATCTTCAGTTCTGTATTTACATTTTCCTTATGTGACCTGCTTGACATTTTCTCTTCCACCTCCTCTTTATAATTAAGCTTCTGTCATTTTCACAAGCACATAGAACATCTTGCATCTCATAAGGTGTATTATCTGCTACTGTAAAATCTCAGACCAGCAAGCAAGGAGATAGCTACAAGTACAATATGTAAAGATCTCTTGTACATGCTTTCTAACTCTGCCAAACATCTTAACTACAACTCCAGTAAGCCACTTTATGATTAAACATTTTCCAAAGCTGTAATATATATTGTTATTGGTCAATGATGAACAGCTAATAAATGAAATGCTGTCTCTCAAATCAGAATAAATATTGTATAACATAAACATTATTGACACAGGAAAAAAATGAAAAGCATATAAATTATAATTGAATTAAATAGGAACAATATATTTTGTTTTTAAATATGCATATAAACATAGGTGTAAAACATCTGGAATTATTGGAGAAAACAAAATCGAAATTAAAGTCTAAGAAAATGATAATGCAAACTTTATGACATTTAAAGAAGATTGTGTGTATTCTTTCAATGAGTGACTGCAGGCTTGAAACTACAAATTAAATTATATTAATATAATTGGAAGTAATGTAAAATTAAAACATTTAAAATACAGTGGGAAGTATATTCTTCACTGCTGTTTGCCTGAGTGACAAAGGGCTAAGAGATCGACTTGATAATACATTGAGTATAAAAAATAATGTATAGTTTCTAAAGAAAAAAATGAAGTAAAGATCACTGAATCAGAAACTTTTCTCTGCCTAATCTGCTTGCTGTCTGCTGTCTATTTATTGCTTAAATCTGTTCAGAAATATTGTAGCTTTTTATCAGTCTCCAGTGCTCTTTGGTTTCCTTAACCAGCAAACATGTTTAGATTAATTGTGCAAGCCTTGACATCAATATAAATCTCTCCTTAAGTATATACCATTACACCACCCTTTACCATAGGCAGGGACCCTGATCACAGGATTCTGGCATGGATCTTTAGGTGTATTAATAACTCATCACTGACAGTGAGGAGAGAGAACCTGACAAGTGGCCACTATTGGGTCATATTTGGATTCTTTTAGAAATTCCATCCACCATTCTTGTATTAAAATCTTTTCCTGTTCTCTTATACTCTAAAATTTGTAGTTTTAAATGAATTTTCTAGCTAAATATGTCCTAGATAGTCTTATACATCATATAATTTTATTGATAGCTGCATTATTTGAATTCATGAAAAAATTAATTATTTAAACTAAGTACTCATTAGCAATGAATTAAGCACAGTAAGACACCTTTAGTCGTGACTTCACTTTCTAGAGTTTTACTTACCAGTGATCAACTGTGGTTAAAAACAATATGTATAATAAGGTATTTTGAGATAGGAAGCACATTTCATAAGACTTTTATTACAGTATATTATTATAATTGGTCTATTTTATTACTAGTTACAGATGTTAATCTCTTATTATGTCTAATTAATAAATTTTATCACAGGTGTGTATGTATGGGAAAAAAGAATATACATGGGGTTTAGTACTATCCAAGGTTTTAGACATCCACTGAGGATCTTGGAACAAATCTCTCACGGATAAGTGAGAGTAGAATTGTATCTCAAATGTAAAGTTAAAAGAAATTGCTTTAAAACTCTCCAATCAATTTACTTTGGATGTGTAATGAGATAAGATACATATTCATAAACGGATATCTAAAAAGAATTGAAGACACTTAGCTGGAATTTAAGTTTTAAAAAGTAATGATAGTGGCATTTATTGACTCTTAATACTATATAGAGTATTTCATTTTCATTTTAACTCCCAAAAGTAGCACATGGGTTACTGTTTTTTCAATCTTAATTTTATACCTGAGGAATATACTCTTTGAGAAGTTAAAAACTTATCCAGGATCATATGGGTACTAAGTGAAGAGCTGGAATCAAAACTCAATTGAATTAATATCTAGGGTATCTTGCTACAATGTCTTTGACTTAGAACTTACAGTTTATGTTAAACATTGAGAGCAATAGACATTATTGTTACAAATTTACATTGAACCTGACTATGAAGGGTGCTGACATGACTTTCTGTTTCTCAAAATCAGTAAGATTTCTGTTATTGACCTCAAAGAGAAGAATGACAAGAAACAGAAAAATCTGCATTTTGTCTACTTGTAGCAATTTTATAAGCTTTTGTTTTATTTTTCCCAATTTATTAAAAATTCTTAAAAATGTTATTTAGTTTTTGTCTTAATATTTTAAGTCTCAAAGTTTTATCTAATGAAATATGTGAAATTCAGTGAATAGGAATCATTAGTTATCAATAGTGCCTACTTAAAATACAGATTTTGACAGAAATTTAAATTTTGATAAGAAAATTAATCTGAGACAATAGTTATATTTAAATGTATACAATGTGGTCTTCTAGAAATACTGCTAGGGTTGCTGTTTTGAAAGTAAAATTACACATGGAGGTAACTCTAAAAGCACACATATGATTTAAAAGCAGTTGAAAATATCTATAGATTTCTATCCTTGAAAAGCAATTAATCAGTTACTCAATTTAGGTTTTGATAATTTGCAACCAAGAAATTGAGAAGCCGCAAATTGCAAATAGTTCTTGACTACTCTTTACTCCAGTGTCATATTTATTCTCCTAGCCCCAATTTTGTAGTTAATTTTTAAAATGCTTATAAATGCATATGGAAAAATCAACTCACAAAATGTTCCAACTGAGGAATTTAGTACAAATGCAAGCATACACGTTTTTAAAAGCATACAAGAAATGACCAAATGATATAAAGTTGTCGCTAACTGCAAAGTGACTCAGTTCTCAACAATTGGCTTCCTTCACAATGAGCAATTTAATATACTTTGATTCTCCTGGTTTAAACCTCCACATCAGCTCCAAAATGTCGACAAAGGTAATTTGCTGTATCCCATCAAATTCAGAGTTTACCATAGCTTTAGCAGAGTAGAACTGAGTCAGTTACTCTTAGCTAGTGAGAAGAGGGTTTCATGTAGAACTCAGAGAGAACCAGCTTATTATGATTATTTAATGATATGACTTGCAAAGTCCACTGATAGACGTGTGCCATAATAAGTTGAGAAAGTGAAGGTAAGCACTGGATCTCATACACAAGTTACTTACTGGTTAATGGAGGCAATCTTTTGGCTATTATTGCTATTGATAAAACAAGGTGAAATTTCCTAAAAGATTTAGTGAACATAAAAGGTAGATAGATATGAACATAGGATTTTTGTATCCTTATATTTAGATACTCTATTTGAAATCCCTCGGAACACAATTCTCTCTCTCTCTCTCTCTCTCTCTCTCTCTCTCTCTCTCTCTCTCTCTCTCTCTCTGTGTGTGTGTGTGTGTCTCTCTGTCTTTCTCTCCCATTCTTTCCACTTGCATATATGTGTCCTTGAACTTACCAGCTATGGATTTCAATACAAACTTATGTTGCTCAGAGACACTCAGAGTCACATTTTGTGTGCCTTCTAAGGCACTACCACCATAGCATCCAAATGGCATTGAGGAAAATCTCAAAAGCACTCAACTTATTATTATAAGCTGAAGAGTTCTTCCCAGGAAGGAGCAAAGAGCTGACTTGCAAAAATGATCCTTAGTTGATGCAAAATAAATAATAAACCAAAAATATCTCACTATTAGCATTAACTACCCAAACATAATTAGATTAATTTTAGAGAACATACAAGTCTCAGAAAAGATGAACTCAACTGATAGAGAAGGAAGAAGCTATAATAATTACACTCAGTTCATTTATCTACAGATTGCCTAAAATGTAATTTTAATGTATTCAAAATTTGCACACATTTCAGCAATCTATTTCTAGGAAGTTTTCATCACCCCAAAATTAACACTGTAGCTTGTAACAATTACTTTCTGTTCCCCTCTCCTCAGCCCCTAGGAGCTTTGTGTTTCTATGGATTTCCCCATTCTGGACATTTTATATAAATGACTTTGCTATTATTTTAAACCTTCTTTCCTTAACTTTGGTTACTGCTACTGTTCAGAAGTTATTTCAATAGTTTCCAAAAAAATTACTGTATTAAACAAAATTAGTACCATTTTACCTTTATTCAATTATACATATAGAAGAAAAGATATTCTATTTTCCCTACTTCACAAAGAGAAAGAGGTAAATATAATTAGTATAAAAATAAAATAACAAGCAGTAAAATACAATACTGCAAAGAAGAAAGGACAAAATTTGCATATACTTTCTAAGCCTTATTCAAACCTCCTTAAAGAGTTATTGTTTCTTTCCTTTGATATTCTTTCTTTGCTCATTGATGTTGCTGTTCAAGCAAACTCCCCTAGTACTTTAATTCACAGCTAAAGATTTCACACCAATCCCTTTACTTAACACAGTAGGAGAGAATTAACTTATACATTTCAATAATATGCAGTACTTACTTCCACTTTCCCCAGTTTAAGCTGCTTTTCCTAAATATTGCATAAGCCTGCAATAATTTGATTTTCATTTAAATTATGTACATTAGTACCACTGAAATTAATCTCGATACAGCATTTAAAAATAATTAGAACAGAAACAAACTGGAAGTAACTTAAGGTAAAAAAAATACCGAAATTATATGACTTCCTAAGAAAGAATAGTATTTACCAATAATTACATATTACAAAGAAAAAGCTTAATTTATATTTCATTTCAATTGTTAGGATACAGGTGATTATGCTCACATGCAAGCAGAAACTGCAATGCCTATTCACAAAAAGCATACATATAAAATGCAGATATGTTTATACAGACTTATATGAGTATATAGACATAGATTATATATATAGGCTTTGCATTTACTTATGTTTTATACCTTTGGAGCTCCTTTATTGATTTGAGATTCTTAGAACAATACATATATCTCTGTTATTCTGAATAAAGATCACAGTTTACTGTAGTAAAAGTAGATTGATCAGGTCAAATTAATTGACTTCTTATGCTGAGTTGGGTACAACTATCCAAATGATGTCACTTGATTTCTCCCACATTGTTTCTTTTCTATTGAGAGTTTTTCAAATGTTAATCCATTTATCAGTTACATAACATAGAAGACAGATCTGAAAACATTGGGTTAACTCTAAATTACTTTTACCTTAATTTTTTGTTTATCAGACTGAAATGTTCTGGAAAGAACACAGTCTGAGAACAATTTCTAGTCATATACCATGAATGGAGAAAATTACTCTTTGAAATTTCAAGGCTAATGCACTACTTAAAACATTTTTCACATGTAGAAGATATTATACATTCTTTTTATTGATAACAAGAACGACTATAGGTGAAAAGTGTTCAACCTATATTTTATATTTGTACGGTAGCTACATAATTTATAGTCTAAATCAGGACCTTTTTGAAAGTGAAATGAAAGTCTAATAAATATATGCCAAGGAGACAGTAATTACATTGAAATGTACTGGGAAATGTGAATCATATAATCACTTTAATTGCCAGTGGATGTATAATCAAAAAGCAAACTGAATTTATAGGAGAAACAAAACCTTTAATGACTACTAGCTGTTATCAATAAAAATATTGATTTTAATATTTAGTGTTAGCTTTTCAGGAGACAATGTTTTCATCTGCACAGTGTTTTCTGTTACTGTTGATGTTGCTTGCCATTCAATCTATTTTCACAATTCACTTGCATCTGATCTTGAGTGTGAATATTGTAATAACTTAATGTCAAGGCAATATTCAGTGCTCCCTCCTCTAAGATTTCTGATTTTCTATCCAGAATGCTCCACACTCACCACCCTCACAATCACAACTATGATTTCACTTAATCAACATATACGTATATAACATACATATATATAACCTGCATATATGCTATATACATATATTATATATATGCAAACAAAATATAGACAAAATTAGTTTACTTAAAATTGATCATTAGGTCAATCATATTTATATATAAAAAAGATTATACAAATGTAACATAACTAAATATATCACAAGGCTTATAGCTATAGTATGTGAAAGAACTTTGCAGTATGGCATGAGGTTTCCAGTGTTTGTCCTCTACTATTGGATAGTTTCCATGTTCAATTACCTGTAAAAGGGGGGCAGATAATAAAATTCCTTTTGTCAGTTAGCTGTGAAAGACAAATTCTATAGTGATATATGTAAAAATATTACAAAATTTAATCAGCCTACTTCACAATTTGTTTACATTTTACATATATATGTGTGTATATATACATATAGATATATAGTAACTAGTCATTATCTTGCCAGTTGTATGTGTAACAATTTTACTGAGCCTTCTTTTCTAAAGAGTTTCATTATTATTTTACCTCTGGGACTTTTATGCAGCTCACTCTTATATGAGTTAGTTGGGTTTACCATGAATATGCTTATGTATGTGTCCCATAGAAAATATCTAAGAATCTCCAATAGTCTGAATATAATAAAACTGTGTACATATTGTAATGTACCACATCCTTCAAGTTCAGTGTCAATTTACTACTATTAAATTTTAACATAACATTTCATTAAATTTTATAAATATAAAATGGTGTTTGAGCATGATGGGATCTCTGATAGAGAGATTTTGCTATGACTTCTATATAATTCATAGTAAGGTGCTTTTTAAAATTTTCGATGATCAAATTTTATATTTATAGAAATATTTTTCTCACATAATGCTGATGTTGGAAATTGAAGAAGAAAATTAGAGGTAACACTTTCAATAATTGTTTGAACTGTTAAAAATATGTGACGAGCTATTTGTTATTATCTAACATCATAAGAGGATAATTATTTGTTTGGGTTCATTTTTGCTGGTATACTTACAATGACAAATTGCAATAGAACAAAGAATATATCACATATCAAGAAATACATGGTCTATTTTAAAAATCTTTTTTATCACCCAAAGTTCTCTAGAAATGTCTTCTCTGCATTACTAAATGCAAAATATAATAAAACATTTAAAAATATATAAACAGAGAGTACGTTATTGATTAAATAACTAAATATAAGTAAATGAAAATATACCAGCCTAATTATTGAATTCCTTAGGGAATGATCTTTCCTCCTAACAAATTTGATGAACGTATTCACACATTTCATACTTATAAAACTCTCTCTCTCTTTCTCTCTCTCTCTCTCTCTCTCTCTCTCTCTCTCTCTCTCTCTCAGTCTCTGTCTCACACACACACACACACACGAGCTCGCACACAGATTAGAATGACAAAAACCATTAATGCATTTCAGAAAGCTATGTGGTGAGGCAGAAACCAGGGTTTCTTTTTGTTGCATATGCCAAACATTAAAAGATAAGAAAAGGCTTATTAAGGATTAGGGTTGCTAATATTTCTAGTGATCCCTGAGAAACCATGAAACTTAAATTTTCCTATAAGTAAAAAGTGACTTTAACTATTATTTCAACACATTATTTTGGATTGAAATAATTAACCTACAACCTGCAGATTTTTCTAAATATTCTCATAGTTTTCGTGCATAATCATAAGCTTATAATATACATAAGAAAGGAAGTAGAATAAACTGGAATAAACAATGGGGGATTAGGAGAATAATAAAACTATTTCTATGTTAATGAAATCTAAATATACCACAAAATTTAGTAGTAAAGATCTACCAGACTTCTTGATCAGAGCACATAGGCGATATTTTTTTCCAGTATAACATAACCAAAACTTTTGAGTGAGTTTATATTCCTATATTTTGTTGTCTCAATTTTTTTTCTTTATTTTACATTATATTTCAATACAATTTGGACTATTAATAAAGAAAAGATGCCCTAGCTGTATTTTTGTGTTAGATGCTTGAAAGACATAAATAACTAAGAAATATTTCCTTTCAATTTAATTCTTTAATCTTATAGTCACAAAATAGTAATTATTATGTGTACTATATTCTCTAACATACCAAAAAACGATTGCCATATTCATGGTAATGGGTTAACAGTTCATCAAACCTAAGGTCATTTTATTATCACTTAATATATATTTCTATAATGTCTTGGTTGTGTCTTTAGCAAAGTGAAGAAAACACTGTTTCTAAAATACTCAAAAAGTCATAGAAATCACGCAAGAAACCTCATAACAAAACATTGCAATGCTCATGACAATAAAAGTTACACAGAGGGCACAAAGAATGACAACCTCCAGTAAATTATATGACAGGAGCTGCACACAAGCCTTAATCTGGAAAAATTTATACCATGAAAGATTAATAAAGAATTGCAATCAAAAAAATTAAAAAATTTATCTGCTACATATCACTAGAAGAAATTCAAAGAAATCAATATATGGTGGGAAAGTGAAGATCATATAACTCACAGAAGAAAATATTGTATGAATTTCATTAGTAATCAGGAAAGAACTACAAACTAAAACATGGAAGGAATATAATCTCCTACTTAGTAGACCATCAAAGACATCAAAACAACCAACCCAAACAAAAGAAACAAAAAAGTCCATCACAGAAATGTTCTAGTAATACTAACCTTAGCAGTTATAGGAAACAAAGTAACTTCTTATATATTCCTGTGGGGGTTAAAAATTATTTCAGCATTGGGAAAACAATTTAGCAACATCTCATATATTTGAGGAATTCCATTAGCTACTCCTTTATACCAGTTCAGTATTAAAAAGACCAGTAGATATTTTTTAATAGTTATAAATTAATAACAATATAAATATACATTAACAGCAGAAGTGATTTCACTCATATGTAGTATATAGTGCAAACAAAAAAGTCAAACAAAAAATAGACTTCTAGTCTACAGAAACAAAGGGAGAGATGAATGGGAAAATTGGGCTAAAGGGATTAGTGATAGAATAGAATTGGGCTGTTGGTAGTTATTTATGCAGATTATTAAATACAGCGGTTCACTACAATGCTGCATATATATTGCTATAGCACATTATTCCTTCAATAAAATTCAACAATACAGTGTGTATTTTATATATTTGTATATTTACTTGTAAAAACTGAAAATATTTTGCAGGATACTAAAGAAACCAAAACATTTCTTAAAGAAAAAACAGGAAAAATAGAAGCAATGTGATTTCATTTATAAAGTATAAATATATAAAAATATATAGAGATATATGTTATCAGTCTAGAGATACTATAAACTTTCTATAAAGATATTCATGAACATAGCCACTGTAATAATTTCTTAAGAATACTGCAACAAAGAATCCCAGACCAGGTGGTTTACAATAACAAAAAATATTTCATCATACTGGTGACTAGAATTATAAAATCAAAGTATTAGCAAGGCCATGTGACTTCTGAAGACTCTAGTGGAAAAAAAAACCTTTGCCTCTTTCTAGCGTCTGTTCATTGACAGGAATTCTTGTCATTCCTTGACTTGCAGCTGTATCACTCCCAACTTCCGCCATTATCACACTGCCAGCTTCCCTTTATGTGTCTGTATCTTTGCGTTTCTCACTCTCCTTAAAAGCATACCAGTCATTTCATTTAGAATCCACCCTGATCCATCTGAACCTGATTACATTTCAAATAACTTACTTCTTAAAAAAAAGTCCCATTCCAGATAAGAGGGTTTCAAACCTATTTTGAATCAGCATGGTTCAGTCCATAATGGTGTGATCTGGTGATTCTGTCGTTAAAGCTGTGGCTGCGGTGTTAGGTCATGTAAATTTAGCCCAAGGACCTTTGTTTGTGATACAGGGTTGGGGGCTTCAACAAAGATGAACAAATAAATATATAAATAATAGATCTTTAGCCTCTCTCTTTCTGACTACCTGTATACTTAACTTTATTCTTGTCTGCTTCTTCCTATTAAAAAGAAAAAAAAAATCAGATCATTATATAAATGTCTGTGACCTCAATATTAAAAAAAGAGAGTGTAGAAAAGAGAGGAAGCTGGGATTAGATAGTGGCCAAACTATTTCTAATGTATATTATTAAACTGAATGGTTGATGCATGCATATTCATCTTATTTGAGGTGATCTGTTTACTGTTCAAATCAGATCACTTCCAGGAGTGAAATGGACTACAATTAATCATTATTGCAACATTAAAGTCTTAAATCAGGGTCTTTCGAGGCAATCTACAATGCATGGAACTATTTTTTTTATATTTTCATGTCAGTAATGTTCCAAAAATAGATTTTTTTTCAGATTTGTTTACACAGGTGTTCATGGATTACTCATAAATGAATATTCAAGCAATGTGCTTTGGCACACAGTCGTACATCGTTATTGAAACAGGCTATTACTGAACTTCATAACAAATCAAATAATAAAAATAATCTCAATTTTCTTCTATTATATTCCAGAGCATAGATCTTTTAATGTACGTCAGTCTTTAAATCTAACCAGGAAATATAATGCACTGAAGATCTTTTAATACCATTTCACTAACTCTTTAAAAATTTTTAAAAAATTCAGAAAATAAAATTAAATCCTTACTGGAACTTAGAGTACAAATGTCTGAATAGTTAACTGTTTCTTTAACCAGCACTTTGAAAATCTGGTAGCTTATCTTTAATCCTGATTAAGTAAAAATTTTAAGGAGGTATTCCTTTATGTATTCATATTTAACTTTCCTTGACTATTGCAATTGATTATGTTTACTAAAAGCAAACATCAAAATCTCTCTTGATAATTGCAGATCAGTTTTGCTACCTTTTTTGGACTCTAAAATAGTATTTGGCTACATGTTTAATGCCTTCTGTTCAATACCATAGTTGTTTGCATAATATCCTTTTTCCATATAATTTCTGAAATTATTTAGTTTAAAATAAAATTTTAATCATTATTGCATTCTCAAAATCAATAGATAAAACATATTGCATAGAGAATGAGGTCATTAATGATTTTATAAATAGATATCACTAAGAGATACAGATGAAAGACCCTATAGAACATAATAAAGTGGGGCTCGTGTGCTTTATTTTGCTTGTCTATAGAAGAGAAATAGCATATTCATTCTATAAACAGAAGCAATAAAAATCTGTCTTATTTATATATTTAATAATGACTTATTTTAAATGTACTGATTATTCTGGACCACTAATCAATTTCCTCTTAACTATTTTTCTATCTCTTCACATTCTTTCATCGTTGACTTTTAAGTTAAATCTCATTCAAGTCAAAATAATTACAAATTTTTCTAGATTAATTTTCTGATTAATTTATGAAAGATGTTAGAATTTGAAGTTTTCATATTCCTCCAGATATTCTAATATCAGCAACATATTATTATTCACCCTATCCTTGTGGCACTATCATCCTTTGAAATTCCTCGTTATCTCTTAGATACGTTTGTTAAGTGAGTATCAAAGCAGCTGTGGGAGCCCTGAAAACTGTGCTTTAGGTGGGGGAGGGCGGTGAAGGGAAAAGAAAGAGAAATGAGAGTTTAGATGAGGCACATAGTCTCGAAATAATGCCTTTTCAATATTTTCTTAAAGTGATCTATTGACATGACATGTAAGACTAATGAAACAGTATTTGATTAAGAAAATTGATAGCAAAACCATAAAAACTACAGAGAATATGGTCAAAACATAACATGCTCATATTCACTGGTTACCTTCACCAACTACGGAGAAAGGGCCACCACCTTCACCAAGACACAGCGGAGTTTCTTAGTGATATTGAAACCTGGCTACATTTAAGCAAAACTCAGAGTTAGTTGAGGAGAAACACATTTTCGCACAAGATCTGATACCACTGGAAAATCTCTTCTTTCATCTGAATAACACTGTGAAAGCAATTTACTTTTGTTCCTAGTTTAAATTGGAGAAATATTTTCTTAATGACTTTTCTATCTAAAAATGTTGTCATTTCTCTATTACTGAGAAGAAAGTAGCCTATTGTCATCTCTTTATTATGCTCACTCATCTTCAGGAATATGCCCAAATGCCTTTCCAGATTTTTAAAGTGGCTATTTGAATATTACTCTCAGTCAGGAGCAGATAGGCAAGACGAATTTCTCATTTTCATCTCCCCACCTACATGAATCATCATTAGTAGTTAACACGTTATGCATTCACACTTGTATCTGTAAAGAGGCAAGCATCCTGTTTTCACTTGAGAGCAATTACATAGATTTTTGTTTGATTTTTCTAAAGTGCATTTTACTGCTAAAACCTTTTTCTATATTTAGAACTTCAAAAGCTGGTCGACCTAAACTTCTAAAGAAAACTGTTTATATGTCTAACTGAGCAGTAAATATAGAGGTGCATTATACTAATTATGTTGACAAGTGAATTTGCAATCAATAAATTAATTCAATTCCGGGTAACTAGCATATTAAGTATGGATTTGCATAAAATAAAAGCTCAAGGGAAAAATATGAAATAGTAAGAGTACTGAGAATAGCTAATTGGCTATTACAAATTTTATTTTACTTTCAATAACCATTTTACCACTCAAGCATATTCATCAACATTATCTCAATTATGATACTTTTGCATAATCATATCTTTAACTACATGGAAAAAATCACAAAATAACATTCAAAGAAACTTTCTCTGATACTGAAAACGTGAGAGATATTCTCTTTATGTACTGTGAAGATCTTTTTGTTACTTCTCCTCGCTCTTTTTGAGGCTTATAAGTATCTTAAAGTAGATTAAATTATATAAAAATCATAGGCAGTAAGAATTTTAGTTTCAGGGAAATACCAACATGGAAATTTATAAACATTTTTATTATGCTCATTCATCTTCAGGAATATGCCCAAATGCCTTTCCAGATTTTTAAAGTGGCCATTTGAATATTACTCTCAGTCAGGAGCAGATAGTCAAGACAAATTTCTCATTTTCATCTCCCCACCTACATGAATGCTCATTAGTATTTAACACGTTATGCATTCATACTTGTATCTGTAAAGAGGCAAGCATCATCAATATTTTCTATTTCGATAAAGTATATTGACTCATCCAATAAGGAGACTTTTCATATTCTGATAGCTAGAACTATTTATTTTCTGAGTTGTTTATAAAACAATCTGAGCATGCCTGGGTAGAACAGTGGTTGGTCAACTGTCTCTGACCAAAGCACAGTCCACATACATCCCGAGGACCAGGGTTTATACCCTGGGTCAGGTAGAACAACCAAGATGTACAACCAAAATAAAAATAAAGGGCTTCTCCCTCCTCTCTCTTCCTGCCTGCCTGCCTACTCACCTTCATTCCTACCTGTACCTTTCCTTTAAAAAACAAAATAAAGCAAAACAAGAATAAAACAGCTTCTGTATTTCTAAAGTTCTACAAGGACTGTTGGTGGGGGGAGTGATATAGTTATGGACATTCATAGAAAGAAGATTTTCTTGATTCTCATTTTCTTCTGGCCATGGAAACAAATGATCATTTTAATGTAGCATAAGGCATCATCACATTTTCTGGAATTTTTTGATTCATACTTTTACTGTATTTCTTGTCATTGAAAAGCGAGTAATTAAAAATATAGCATATCTAGTCAACCAAATTAGTGAAATGACTCACTCAGTTCTAGTGCAAAGACCCTAAGGTGCACAGACCCTGTTTTCAGTAGTCTCCTGGTATTTACCTCATTGTGCACTTTCATTCTCCTGGGTGTGGGGAATACCTGCCACTGGGTTCTAATGAATCCCTAAATTTGCTTGCATTGCATGGCAAGGAAAATGGTTGTTGTTCCGTGATGTCATGATGATATTTATGAGACTCCATCTCTGTGAACTATAGTGAAAATGAAAGTATTTCTTTCTGGCTTAACAAAGTAAACAACTGTGTTGAGGACATAGTCATGGCCAGGGCCTGAACGACCTCTAGGAGCCCTTAGTGGCTTCTGGAATATGAGAGTGGCCTCCAGAAAACAGTCAGTAAAAGCTAAAACTCTCATTCATTCAACGATAAGTTGATGAATTCTGCAAAACCCTTAACAAGCCTACAAGCAGACTCTTCCTTAGTTTTGTGGCGCATTAAGAACAAAGTTCAGCTGATCCCTTGATACACAACTTATGAAACATGACTGAGTGTTTATTATGCAGAACCACTACGAAACAGTAAATTCTTGCTGTTTTACTATTTTTTTTAAAGGAAATGTACAGGTAGCAGAGTAGGCAAGTAGGCGGGAAAAGAGAAGAGTAAGAAGTGCTTTAATATGTTTTATGTAGTTGTTCACACTGGCTGTTAGCCTGGACCCAGGACACAAAGATATCTGGGATGTACGTGGACTGTGCTCTTGGCCAGAGGCAGCTGACCTAACCACTACTGCACCAAGACATGCCAGTTCTTGCTGTTTTAAACCACTGCACATGTGTTGTAAGAATTGTGCAGAAATACAAGATCAATATACAATTGCGTATAGTAAGCATATACCCATATAGATATAACCAAGCTTAAGTATAATATACCAAGCATATCAAATAGATTATTTTAATTGTATATATAATAATTTTCTTATCTTTTGTTATAAGTAACACTATAACATGGGTTTAATTAAAACATCAAGTTTTTTCTCCCATCACCCACACTTTAATTAGGCCACCAAAAGATCGGGTCACAAAGCCATTTGTCTGCAATACCCTGAGTCAAAAAAAAAAAATAGTAGGCACACCCAGGTGGAATGGCAGCTAGGTCAGCTGTGTCCAAAAGATCACAGGTCACATACTGGGATTGAGTCCCAGGTTTGGGAAGAATCAATCAGTGTGAGCAACTAGATGAAAATAAAATAAAATTCTTCTTCCTCTCTCTCTTACTGCTTATAACTTCTCTTTAAAAAAAACAAATTAAAAAATAAATCCTATAGGACTATTTGGTGGAAGAAGAAAATGGCAGAAAAGATGACATGTGTGGAGAAGGTTAAGAAGCAATTATCAAGAATATATAAAGTGAAGGATTCAGAAGCTGTTTCTAATTCCCCACACCCTTTCTATCCAACCCAAATCCATTTAAACTCGAAAAATGACCTAGCAAATATAACGTTAAACTTCATGTGATAAGATCCACTTTCTAACAAAAAATAGATCCTTGTGCATAAAATGAACTCATTTTTTTATAACTTACCAAAAATGTGTTTTATACTCCCAGTAAGGAAAATCAACCTGTATAAAAAAATGTACTTTTCTTAAGACAGAATATGGTATTGATTTGGATATGACTTATTGAGATATTAAAAGGTATATTTTACTGATGCTAACAATCTAGTCATATCAATACAAAATCTTGACTAAACTGTGTAAATGATAAAGCCCGACATAACTTTTTTAAATATAGATAGATGATAGGTAGAAAGAAAGAAAGATAGATAAACAATAGACTGACTTTGAACACTATATTTGTGAAGGTACCTTCCTATTTAAGCTTTCTTTTAGTCTTTTACATGGTGGCACATAAATCTCTTATAGTCATATCACTCTCTTGTCTCTGTCCCTTCAGCCGCAGGATGAACTCGGGTTGGAATTGATACTTAGCTACCTATTATGTCTCTTGCATTGCTTACTGTACTACTTTAAAGTAATGAAACATCAGCAAACATTATTTGTGTTGATGCATTTTAGAAATAACCTGTGCTTTTATCCTATTGATGTATAGATATCATAGAATGAACAACAATTGTGCCCTGCTATTTCTATTGCTTAATATGACCTTTGAATATAGCTGTGCATCATGTGTTTTATGTTTTGTGTTGATAAAACATCACTTGTTAAAAATCTAGGCAAGCACACATTTTTTGCTCCATCTGTTTTTAGCAAGAAAAATACAGTAAATAGGAGTTATATTGGCAGAGAAAATTTGTTCTCCATATGTATTAGTATTTTTATGATATTTTAATCTCAGATGAGTGTAGATGAAACAAGAATGTTCAAGGTTGATCAGTTACATTTTTATTAATATAAATATACTTACGTGTTAATTGGTAGCCATTGTGAGTCAAAGACAAGATACTAGAGTAAGCAATATTTTAAAAAATGCGTATCTCACAGTTCATTTTAGCAATATTTTTCATGTATTATTGTGACCATGACATAATATTAGTTCTGGAGGCTATATATATATATATATACACAATTAGGAGACAGTGACCTCAAGAACACATTATAAAAGATAGTAATGTAAACAGATATCTTTCATCTAGGAGTTTGTCACAATGGCAATAAAAAGTTATAAAGTTCTGTAAGAAAATAATCAAGAGAACAATTAACTTCACTTTATCAAAGTGATTCAGCAGTAAGGTAGATAGATAATGCCTTTGGAATAAAAATTCAGGTAGAATAAAAAAGAATGCTAATATGTCACATAATGAAAAGTTAATTATATTGCACCCAGAGGTACGGCCCCCCAAAATGGTGAAATGATGTACCTCTCCACTCACAAGCTACAAATTAAAACTCTCTACCTAAAGGCATTATCAGAAATGTAACAAAGCAGATAATTTATTCAATTTCTGAAATGCAATAAATCCTAAGAAGTAGGTAGTTACAAACAGATTTTGTGGACTTCCATCAACTGATCATGAAAAATCACAGGAATTTTGAAATATGACAAGTTTTAAATGACCCTCTCTGAGTCAGCAAATTTGTTCTCAGTCTATTTCACAGTGAGCCAGGCCAAATTTAAAAAATTCTAAATTCTGTCCAAAAAGTAACTCTCCTAAGTATATCCTACCATCATAACCTGAATAATTTGCTTGCCTTCATCTCTCCTTTATAGAGGGTGTCTGCTTTGACAGAGTCCATATGATCGTACCAGAATACTTCCAGAGATAATTCCAATAAATAAAAGCAGGTTTTTATTTTTGAAAAAAGTAAAACAGGATTCATAATAATAAAATGTAAATAGATGGAAAGGTAAAGATAGGAAAAATGCAAATTACAATGCAGATTATTGAAGAATGTATCTTTTAATATGTATTTTAATTAATGAGTACTGCTTCAGTAGTTAAATTATGTAAGCAAAATGAAGTACGATGGACAAAAAATAAGACTTTATGCATTTGCTCTCTTATGATGGTCAGGTACAATTGCAATTGTAAATATTAGAATTTCTTCGTAATTATTTTTTCTGAGACTCATCTGTTCTCTCTCTTTGGACAATTGGTGCCCCCAAAATTGGTGTGAGTTTTTTCATCTGTATACATAATGTATGGATTATTATTGACTTTATGAAAATAAAATCTACTTCTGTTTTTCCCTATAAAGTGATGAAATGATTGAGAATTTATTCAAAATGCAATTAGGGATTCCTATTATCATTCTTACTGCTGATCAGTATAACCTAAGGACTGTGTCTTAGATCTCATTCCTCACAGCTAACACACCCTCCTCAGAACCAGGCACCCTGCTAAGGAAATCTTGGAACCTCTTTGCAGGCCATTGGTCTTTAAAGCTAACAAGATGGAGCCAGCAAGCAGTCCCAAGAGGAAAGGGGTTCAATTCACATACCATTTCTTCTTCCAAATCAGTGATGGAGAATAAACCATGCTTCCTATGCTGAGATGAATGAATAAAGAAGACTGATGGAAAGAGGATTGTTGTTGCATCTAGGGTTCTGTCCAGGGTCCAGGAAACAATGACCGCTGAAGTTAGAGAATACATGCACTACTGCCCAACAAAAATGAAGAGCAAACTACAGAACCTGACATGAGTGAGAAATCCCCCAATTCTCAGTAAAAATGTTTCTTTATGAGTTGACTAGCCTTGCTCACTGATATGACTCATTGTATGGTGATGAGGGAAGAATGCAACTACTTCATCTTAAAATGCCCAAATATGTGCCCCTTGTTATCCAGCCCTACCACCCCAAACACACACACACACACACACACACACACACACACACACACACACACACACACATCGTGGCAGAATATGCTTGGCTGTCTGAATTCTGACTCTAGAACTCGGAAAAGGAATTCATGTCTAAATTACTTCATATTCACTTTATTATTTTTATGAGTGAACTTTTCCCTCAGAATTTAAATATCTGCTCCCTGTTACGACTGGGGAGAGTTTGTCTCAATGCTAAATTCAGATGTACTAGCTTTTCATTGTTATAAAACAAATTGCCATGGATTTAGTGACTTAAAATTATCTACACATATTATCTCATATTCTGTAGCTCAGAAGCCTGGGCAAGCGCAAATGCATTTTCTGCTTAGGGTCTTGCAGTCGGGAGAAAGTGTGCTGCAAGGTTAAAATCTTATCTGGAGAGCGAGGAAGAATTTCCTTGGAGTTTATATATACATATATATATTTTTTTTTTTTTTTTCCCCCCTAAATTCACCTTTTTTAATTTGACCCTGTTTACTTGGCTGTCAGCTGGGAATGCTTTCAGCAACTTAAGGATTCCACTTTAATCCAACAATGAGCCAGAACCTTATCTGCAAGTGAAAATAAAGCTATTACCTGGGGTCTTTAGAATTGCAATCCTAGAGCAATTGCAAACTCTGTAAATCCTCCTATGTGGGGAAAAAACAAAAAACAGAGTTCATATAGGCAAAACTGCCTTCATGTAAATTAATGAAATTCTTTAAAAGGGGGAATAAAAATGTGCAAAAGTAAGGGATGCGTCTTTGTGAGTGCAGTGATAGACTCTTCTCTTGGAAGGAAGGTCCAATAGCATTTTTGATTTCTATGAGTAGCAGGGAAGTTACTGGGTAAATGCCCCAAATTCCAAGTATCATGTTAATTTAATGGCAGGTGATGTATGTGGTTGGAAATCCAGTTTGCTTAGCAGTCAGGACTGGTAGACACACACAAATTCTAGTCCCCTGATGGCTTCCTAACTTCGTTTAGGAAGATCCCTATATCAATTTTTATTCCATGATTTTTTAGTCATCTTTAAAAAGGCTGTCTGCACTCTTTGGAACCTGACCCTCCCCTACCTCATCCATTATCAGATAACTGCCAACCTTCCGATTTCTGATTCAAATCTCTTTTTAACTGCCATCAAGTGAACAGTGTGAGACCAGTATGATCATATCAGGGCCACCTGGAAAATTCAGGATAGTTTTTCTATTTTAGGATGAACTGATTATTATTACTTATAAACATAAAGTTTCTTTTGTAATGAAACAAGACATATTTGAGAACCTGTGTCTCCTCATATCATAGTACTTTGAATTTGAATGAAAAATGGGTGGGGTGTAATTTTAGATATCCACCAACCACACAAGAATTTTAATCAGTCTCCCTGTGTTCAATCCTATCCATTCCCTCTGCTTGAATGGTAGTTTATGCCTTCAATTGATTTGGGTACCTCAGCTTTCTGACAGGACCAGCTTGGTTTTTAACATCAGTGTCATCTTCAGGAAGAAGGTGTTTGCTGTCTCAGCTCAGATACATCCGATAGCATGCTCTCACTCACTTTTCACTCTACAGCATTAAGGACATTTCCCACTTTGTAACCTGATTGTCTATTGTCTTTGTTCTTTTTATCCCTGTAGTATAATTTAGTAGGTTTTTAAAGGTTATCAAAGTTCATCAATCTATAGTGCTCAAAGAGCACTATAGTTATTCACCATAAGTTACTGCATGGTGATTAGCAGACCTGGAAAGTAGTTAACATAAATGGATAGGTGGTGTATATAAAGTTAGATAGATTTGGTCTTTTTGAAGTCAACTTCTGTAAGTAGCTGCTTTCAGAGAAATGTGAGTCTACTGAGAGTCTTGAAAACTTTGGCAGATATTTAATATAGGTTGGTTAAGAGGACCTGTATGGGGACTTCATTCATTCAAGATGTATCATATAACAGAGCAGAAGGAAAACAGGAAGAAAAAAAGGAAGGGAGGAAGGAAGGAAGGAAGGTAAGGAAGTCAGGGAAGGAGGGAGGGAGGGATGGACAGAGGGAGGTAAGAAATAAAGAGTAAACGTCTCATTGTCACACTGAAGTTCACATTCCTGTGTACAATCTTTTTTTTTTTCTTACATATTGTGAATATTACTGTCATGAATATGGGAGTGAGAGTCATTTTCAAGATACTGATTTCATTTTCTCCAGATATATAACCGGAAGTGGGACTGCTGAATCATATGATGGATCTATTTTTAACTTTTCAAGGAAATACCATAATGTTTTCTATAATAACTTACAGCAATTTATAACCCACCAACAGGGCACCAAATTTCTGTTTTATCTGCATTCTTTTTGATGATAGCCATCCTAATAGGTATGAGTTGATATCTTATTTTGATTTGACTTCCACAACCCTGGTGATTACTGATGTTCAGTACCTTTTCATATTATTCATTCATATATCTTCTTTAGAAAAATATCTAATCAAGTCCTTTGTTCATCTTTTAATTGGATCATTTGCTTTTTTTCTATGGAGTTAGATGTTTATAAATTTTGGATAGTAACCTCTTAACAGATATATTGTTTGCAAATATTTTCTTACATTCTCTAAGTTGCCTTTTATTTACTGTTTCCTTTTTCTGGGCAGAAACTCTGTATTGTGGTGTAATCTTTGTTTTTGTTCTGTGGTTGTTGTTGCCTGTTCTTATTAATTTCTTATACAAGAAAGCATTGTGAGTATCATTATCAGTAGTCACTTCCTTATGTTTTCTTCTCGAATTATCAGTTACAGGTCTTACATTTAAGACTTCCATTAACTTTGAGTTAATTTTTTGTGAGTGGTTATGGGATAGAGGTCTAGAGTAAGTTATGTTGAATGGGATGTGTGTTACCACTATTTTCCTAAATCTATTACTTCATGAGATTGTAAATCTGATATGATCGATTTTTAGAAATCATGAATCCTATATCAGGATTGAATAAAACCACATAGTATGTTTTATTTAGGATACTAGTGGAACAGTTACCAGGAGAAGTTAAATTCTATAGTTTTTTTTTCCTTCTTTCATCTTGGCTCTAGAAGTTTTAAACCACACTTTTCTTTCTATAAGTTCCATTTATTTATATATTCAAAATTTTTTCGTGAGATCAAGCAATGCCTGTATATTAATTCAAGTGCTAGAGATTTTTGAATAATAATAATGGTGACACTAATAATAAGAGAAAAAGCGATTGTTCAGGGAATCATTGTTAAGCATCAAAATTTATGCTAAACATTTTGCACATGATGTTCATCATTAAAGAACTAAGCTAGATAAACTAAGTAAGCTCATCAATTTGTAGAGGCAAAAAATCTAGGGTCAGAGTTGGCCCCTAAATTGTATTATCATAAAATCCTTACTTGCAGCGGATGTAGCATGATAAATCATATCAAATTAATTTAGCCATATTCATGAGTGTGAGACAGTGGACTTAAACTTTAACAAACTTCATAACAATACCCAGAAACTTAGAAAGACTCTAGTTAATTTTGATCTTTCAATTATTTTTAAAAGGTAGGTTTGAGTTCAATTGTTTTCATTTCTACATTGCATTCTAACGTTTTTTAAGAATTGATATATGCTGAAAATGGACAGAGAAAAGGACTGTTAGAATTTGATAGTATAAGTGTGCCAGTAGAAGACCTGGACTGTTAATTTAAGAAATTCTGGAAAGCAAACAAAATCCAGGCAGTTGGGTACTAGTATTAGGGAAGGTTAGGACATGGGTGAAAAAAAAAATATTGAGTCCCAGCAAAAACAAATTTCATGTAGCATACACCATATGTTTTCTCTTAATGATCTATTTCTTTATTTTTCTTGCTAACAGATCACACACTAGTTCTGGTGGTCACTACTATAAACAGGTAAATCAGTTTCAAGGAAAATAATGAATCAAGCAAGCACAAGCACACTAATGTATTTCCCTCACTACAGAGTATGTCTAAGTTTATTGTCCAAATTTGATGAGGAAATCAGCTGTAGTATATATATGAGAACTCTAAGTAAGATTCTTTTTTTCAAAAGACACCATAAAAATATATTGTTGCTATACCTTGGGTTGTATTGAAGCTGTAGGGAAATCCATCTAACATAAAAGTGAAGGTCCTTAAATAGTAACTTGGTAGAATTAATTTGAATCCTTAAGGGTATCACTCGGTGGCTAATCAACACACTATGTGGTATATTTATCATATTTAGATCTGGTGTTTTAACTAACTTCTGTACAATGCACATTCCTAAAATATCAAGAAAAGTTGTAATTTTAAACTAAGATGGAGTCATTGACTCGTTTTTTTCATAACCCTTATAACACAAGAAACAAGAGGTATAGTGAGTTAAGGAATAAGGAAGATTAAGTGAGCTAATTCAACAATAACGACCGTGAATTTACTCTGTTAGATAAATCCACAATTAGCTGTTTACAGCACATAGAGTGCATAGGGAATTTATTAACTGCACTTCGTTGATTAGCAGAAGTTGTCTTATAAGGCTGCAGGTAATTTGTTCCTTTTTGAATTGGTTTAAAGCAAATCAAAGAACTAAAGATTTACCACCCATAATTATTTATCAATTCAAAGTAAGAGAGAAAATAAAAGAACATTTAATTCTTGTCTCCTAGTCCCCATGCCCTTTGATCTCTGTCTTACTGATGTTATCCATGTTTCCTTAGACTGAGAAGAAGCTTATTAGATATTCTACTCCAGATAATCACAATAAAATGTGCAAGGAATGAAAACTCTTTATTTGAAAATTGATATTTTTATTCCCCTGATTCAAGTTAAGAAAAGTTTAATCTAATGCTATTTCATAGATAAATAAACATGAATTTTTAAGTGCATCATGAATTTATTCATACATACAAATAATATTTATGAAGCACCTGTTTCTGTTCTAGGCACCCTTCTAGGGATTCGAGAAGTTAAAAAAGTAACAAAAACGCATTCCTAATTATTGAAATTATATTGTAGAAGGAAAAAATGAAATATATATATATTGTTAGAAGTTATACAGGAAAATAAAGAGAAATAGGAAATGTCAGCCTTCTATGTGGATGCCTAGTGTGATAGTTTATAAATGATAAGTCCAAGTATAAATTCAAGTATGTTGGTTTTTGCCATATGGCAGGCCATTGGAAGTTCTTGAAATGGGGTGATTTATATTTTAACAGATTTTTCTTATGTGTTATTGGGCAAGAAAAGTCTTAGTTGGAGTGACCTTTTCCTGTGTATTATAGGATGTTTGGAATCATCCATGGTCTTTATTCTTTATGTGTCAGTATTTTCCTCTGAATATGACAATCAAAGACATCTCTAAATATAGTCAAATATTGCCCTAAGGAGGCAGAATTATCTCTACTACACAGTGTTGTTTTTTTTTCAACAGAGCAGGATGATTATTATCCACAAAAAGACTGGGGAGTGGGCAGTGGGTGGGGAGTAAGGAACGCCAAGGGAATTCTGTGATAGTTCTTGCCAATAACAAAAATCACTCTTTGGAGCACCCTGTAGTCTTTCACAGAGGTGAATGCTGGCGAAGTTCTGCTACATTCTGGGTTTCTCAAAGATAGAGACTGTAGGGTGTGCTCATGTGAAATTCAAGTGGAATGTTGCCGGCAGAGAGTAGAACATGGACAAAGTGGGAGCTGGCAGAACATCAAGGACACCAGACCCAGAGCACCTGGTGAAGGCCACAGTATCAAAACACTGGGGCAGTGTTCCTGCAACTGTTCACCTGCCAAAATAAGATAGATGTGTTTAGGTAGTTAGAAAGCAAAAGACTGAATAAGCAATGCAATGTAACTAGAAACTTGCTTGTGTAAGCTGCTGTGTATGAACTCAATAAATAGGTGGAGGGCAGAGTAGTTAGGGTTCTCAGTCCAAAGACTTTTGGCCCACTGATACCAGTTTTCTATAACCTCACTCTCTCTTGAGTTTCCGTCTCCTGTGGTGCCCCGCTCCTGGCCCTTGTTCCCAGGAGCAATCCTGGCAGTCAAGATTATATAGTTTGCCTCAACATGTAAAACGGGAGTTGCTATTTAGTTGTTATATATAATATATATATATATATATATATATATATATCAAAGTTATAAATATGTTATATATATATAAAATCAGTACTCTTGATTGAAGTAACACATTTGGGAATCATCAGTATAAATATCAAACCTTGAACTGTGTGAGCTAAATCATCAAAAGTGTATGACTGCTATAGAACCCAGGGACATTTAAATATTAAGAAGTTAGGGAGATGGCAGGAAGCAGGGTAGGAGATTGAGAGTCAGTGAGAGAGTCGTGAACCATTTCAAGTGATATACTAGAAGTGTGTGAAGAAGCTGCTAAAATATACTTAATAATTGAAAGAAAGCACAGATGGAGAATTTATTTTAAAAAGCACCAAGTCTATCTGTGATCTTAGTCTCTGATTTGATGGGTTTAAGTGATGTTCACTCATTTTAGTACACCCCAAACCACATGAAAAGGCAGAAAATAAACATAGGATGTTATCAATTTATTTGAAGAAGTTTGTCCAAAAACTTGGGCATGAGTTGGGGTGAGAGTGACTAAGAAATAGAATAAAGAGGGTATTGGGAAACAAGGAAAATTCTTCCCATGTCCCTCTAGGTTCTTCTAGGCCAGCAAATGATAAAATAAAGCTTAGATCAATAAAAGGAATAAAAAGAGAGAGTTTTAATATTAATATGTATACCTCTTGCATAAATAGAAAAAAACAGTTAATCTGAAGGACTCACCAGAGGCATTAGCTTCCTGGCTAAATACCTTCATAAAGAGTCAAAGAATTCTGTGGAGGGGGTTTAAGGGTGAGGAGGAAGGACAGCCACCTTAAGGAGGAAGGGCACAATAAATAAAGATTAGGGTTTTATATAGATTAACCTCCTGGTTCTGCTTTCTAAAGGAAACCTTAAGTTCTTCTCAGGGCTCCTTCTTTGAAACAATATTTTTTGTCAAAGACATATTTAGGGGGTAACAGATTTTTTCTCCCCAGAAGGTTTATTATTTGTTTGTTTGTTTAGGGTTTGTTCATTCTAAAATGGAAGGCATGAGAACAGGTTTGCGTGCTAAAAGGTATGATTTAGTTAGGAGCAGAAACTGGTACAGAAGAGAGATGGGTAATTACTAAGGAGATATACTTCAGTAAACTGGAAGGGATGAAATCTAAAGAGAAAGGATTGGCTCAGCTAGAATCTCAAGAGTTTGTGAGAAGTGGGGAGAAGCTTAAGCCTGTGGTTAGCTCAGGGAAGGTAAAATGGTATGGTACTTGGAGGATGTGAAAGCTCTCTTCTGATTACTTCTATTTTCTTACTGAGATTGGGAGTCAAGTATTCTGCTGAGAGGAATGTTGGAAAAGTCACTGATGGAAGCTTCAAAAGAAGAATGATGTGGAACTGTCACTAAAAGAATGACTTATTCTAAAAAAAAATAGTCATTTTTCTGAAACCAGTTTGTGCTTCTGTGTGCAATTTCATTTTTTAAAATATTTTATGCTAATCAAATATTTTCACATCCAATATATACCAGCTGGTTGTGTAGTTACTTGACGCTTCTACATATCTCTTTATATTTTTATGTAAATGTTTAAATGACTCTCAAATTCAACACAATTAGAAATTTTATTGTATGAATCTAAGACCTGAAAGTTTAGGTTTAAGGAAGTGCCCTTGTGGCTCAGGTGACTGAGAAACTGGCATGGACCATGGAATATCCAGGAACCATGTTTACAGTGTGGGACTGGAATGAGAAAACCAAAATAAAATAAGTAAATAGATGAAAGTGGCTCTTCCTTCTCTCTCTTCCTTATAATATTTCTTCCTTTCCTCCCTTCCTTCTTGAAAATAATTCTAACTTAAAGTTTAGGCTATGAATATCCCTTCAAATCTTCAAAAAGATCTTGAAAACTCAAAGCAAAATAATGTAATCACTACTATGAATGAAAGATGACTTACAGAATAAAGAATCATAAAAAGGTAAGATGAAATTTAGTCTGAAGGTCTCTAATGGATTCCTATTATTCTATATCCTAGACACATAAATAAATCTTGAAGAATAGAAATAGTATAATTATATCATTACCAGGACTCCAACATTTTTTTCCAAACTAAATGAGATTTTGAAATTATTCAGATTAAGTTATGGATTAATTAAATTGTTATGAAGAACTTCCTTGAGTATGAAATATTTGATCTACATCTTAAATAAAATATGAACAGAATAAAAGTAGAGACTATTTCAAATGCAGAACTTAGAAGCTGGAAAGATATGCAATATTGTGTGGATTGTGAAGAAAAAACCATTGATCCCAGTTAGCACCACTTTGGAAAGAGAGTAAATAGAAATAAACAGGCCTAGAGTCATCATAGACATGTTACGTCTAGATATCAATGAGGCATCTGGAAATTTAATTTAGACAATGAGCAGTTGACCTCTTTTAAGGCGTCCTGACAATTTTCAAGAAGAAACATGTAAGATTTCTACTTTAGAAAGGTAATTGCTTGGAGAGAAGATTGAAATGGGAGCAATTGTGTACAATGAGGTCAAACAGTTAATTAACGTAGTCTGGTAACTCCTGATGAGTGAGTGTCAATGAGGGTGGTGAAAAGAAATGAAATGTTTACAGGAAACATTTGAAGGTCTTGGGGCTAGCTGAATGGGAGGATGTAGTGATAAGTGAGAGAATCTTCAGTAGCATTTTATTGCTTGTCCTTTGAAGATATTGTCCAATGACTTTCAGTGAACTAGATTTAGAGGCTTTGGAAAGTATATTAAAATATGAACAGTTAATAGAAGGAATATTTCAATAGAAATGAAGGAAATTCTCCATGTCTACTATCTAGGCAAATAACACCTAAATAACTATGGATTGATCACCTTAAAATGTGTTAAATGAGATATTTAAGGATTTTATCATTGTTGCTTATGAAGTGAGGTTGGGTTTGAGGAAGAAGAAAGTAGGTATATATTTCTTCATTCTTTACAAATCTGTGAATTGTACTTTTACTTGAATACAGCAATGTTCCTTAATTTCTAGATCCTACAGTGGCATAGACTTCACAGATCAGCAGTTAATGAAATAAAAGCCTAGAGCACACAAAACATTATTTTATTAGCTCAGTAGTTGATATAGCTAAACTTTCAGAGTAGTAAATCCTTTATCATCTGGAAGGGTTAGAGGGTGATCTGCCAGTTCATGCAGTAAATCCAAGGGCAGCAAATTAAATAACCTCAGAAAATTAAAAATTGCTTTACAATGAACATTTTTATCACAAAGCAGAATGATGGTAAATAATAGGCCATCTCTATTCTATTACAGAGGGCTATGTATAGTAATTGGGCATAAATAATTCCAGTGAGACTCATAACTTTTTTTTTTTCCAGAAGAGATAAATGGACATTAACAAGATTTCATCAACTGTTGAATGTTTTAAATCACTACATTAAAATCATCAGAATATTAATTTTACTTTTGGTTTAGTTGTAACTTTTTTTTAATCACTGACAATAGAAATGCTGCCAGAAATAAATATGCTACTAAAGATTTATCTGCTTATAGATCTGCAAGCAGTCATACAGCTGCATTTTTCACCTTCCCATCAAGCAAAGCTAAACAATTGGTTTAAATTATAATCAGGGTCTTCTGGGAAGTTTCCATAAATAATCCTTTCAATTAATAGTATTATTTTAAAAATGCTTTCCAATATACTATTCAGTGAAATGTGATTTTCATTTTCTGGAAATTTTGCATTAATACATTTAAAATTTGCCAGCATGTCAAAATTGTAGTTTTAATAACTAACATAAATAGAATGGGTTTAATTTCAAAGGGGAAAAAAGTTCCTTACAAAACATATTCATTCACGAGTAAGTTTTTATTTTCTGAGAATTGAAAGATAAACTGAGACATATTTAAATAAGTTTATTTAGATCTCCCTGGCTTTGCTACACTCACCAGACTCCAGAAATTCCTGGCCTCTTCTCGACTCACCAGAAGTGGTCCTGAATTGTTCCCATTCAGCCTCAATTTGCCATTCAGTTTCCAGTTATGTCCTCTGCTCCCAAGGCCTCTGCTTCCCAGGACAGCATATCACGTAGCCACCCAGAAGAGACCCAGAGCAGCATTCACACGGCTTCTAAAGACACCAGACCTCTGCTCCCCAGGATCTCTGGATCAACTGACCTGCCAAAGAAATCCTGAGTTGTGCCCAATCAGTTTCACTGTGCTTACCATTCTCCAGTGAGCCCAGACTTTGCTTCACTGGACCCTGGATCAACAGGCCCACTTGAATTGGCCCAGAACAAATACCAGCTTATGAGGCATAAGGTGGGAATGAGTGCTCACTAGGCCTCTGGTCTCTTGGGTCATCATCCCCCACTGTGCTCAAGGAACACCTTGAACAAGATTCACTAGGTCTCAGAACTTTGGGACACTCACAGAGCTTTTATCCAGACCCAGACCCATAACTCCAAAATTAGGTTATTAGGTTACCTCAGAACTCTATTTAGATCTGCACCTTGGCTACAAATGAAACTTACTGTGCTGGAGAGCTGCAATCTTTCAAGTACCACCTGAAAAGACATCAATGGGAATAGGGAATTTGACAGAGTAGAACCAGCCCCAACCCAACTGAAACCAAGGGGCTGACACCTGCCACTGCAGAAAAGAAAGCTATGCCAAAACATAAGCCACCCCAAAACACTAGAATGGTCCAAAAACAGGACAATGCCAAAAGTTCACCAGAGAATTCCATCAACATGGATTGGATCAACCTAACAGATAAAGACTTCAAAAGGATAGTCATCAAAAAGTGAATGTGATGCAGGAAGTTCACACAACTACACAAAGACAATTGGAAGATCTCAGAAAAGATGTGATAGTCAAAGATTACTTAACTGAGGAGACTGAGGCCATTAAGGAAGTCCCAGCAGAAATATTAAAATGATTATGTCAAGGAATTACAGATAAACATGAACACTCCATGAATAGACTCAGCCATGCAGAGGAATGAATAGCAGATAGTGAACACAAGTTAACAGAGATACCCTCATTAAAGAGAGGAAAACAAGATTAAGAAAAAATGAAGAAACCCTGAGAGAAATATCATACACTATGAGAATTAAAAACATAAGGATTGTAGGTGTCCCAGAGGTGAAGAGAAGGAGAAGGGACCAGAAAACTTATTGAAGATGTAATAGAGAATTTCCCAAACCTGTTGCAAAAAATTACTGTGGACATTTAAAGAAACAGAGAACACCAAAAAATCTAAAGGTAAATAGACCTACTCAAATATATATCACAGTAAATCTAGCAAAGGTCAGCAACAAATAAAAACTACTCAAGTATGTCTATAAAAGCATACCCATAAGGTTATCATCAGTTTTCTTAGCAGAAACATACAGGCTAGCAGACAGTGGAATGATGTCTTCAAAATACTAAAAGACAAAAACTGCCAGCCAAAAATACTCTATCCTGCAAAATAGCCATTTAAATATGATGGAGAAATAAAAGTCTTCAAAGACAAAAAAGTTAATGGATTTTCTTTCACCAAAAATGCCATTTAAGAAATTTTGAAAGGTGGTCTACAAAGGGAAACCAAAAATAAAGACTAACCAAACTTCATGAATGGCCTTAATAAGAAAGTCAAAGAAGAAACAAAGGTGAGATCAACAGAAGAAAAATTAAAAAAATAAATAAATAAAGGGGAAAAGTAAACCAGGCAACATATATACAACTATATAAATATGATATGGCATCAGTTCACAAAAGTGTATCATAGAATAGTACAATGAGAGACAATCCGTGGTATAGGCATAAAACTTAATTCTAAAGAGATACATAGCCTGGAATTAGATAAAACTGACAAAATAGATACTGCAAACTATCCAAAGGAAAAATCAAACAAACAAATGAATAACAGGCAGAGAAAAGCAACAGAGTAAAAGTCTCAGATAAGAGTAATAAAACCCTACATGTCAATCATCATGCCAAAGGTAAATGTAATGAACTCACCAATCAAAAGACACAGAGCTGCTGGATGGATCAAAAAATAGCAAAACAGGACTCATTGATATTATGCCTACAAGAAGCACTTATCAGATCCAAAGACAAAATTGGTTGAAAGTCAAGTGCTATGGAAAAATATATCAAAGAAACAGTGATGAAAAGAAATCCAGCACTGCAATAATATCAGATAAAGCAAATTTCCAACTAAAAAGTGTATCAAGATCCAAGGATGATCACTGTATTACAGTCAAGGGAGTAATCCATCAAGAAGAGATAATCATCAGAAACATATCTGCACCCAATTCAAGACTACCTAAATACATAAAAATATTGATGGACCTAAGGGCAGACATTGTCAGTAACACAATAAGGGTAGGGACTTCAATACTCTACTTATACCAATAGCTAAATCATCCAGAACCTAGACAATGAAATATAAGCCCTAATTAAAAGAACAGATCACACAAATCTAGCAGATCTGTACAGGGTGTTCTACTTCAACAAAAAAGAGCATACTTTTTTTTTCTCAAGTGTGCATGTGATATTCTAGGAAAATACGAAGCAATAAATCTCAGCAAATTTTGCAAGATTGCAATAGAAAGCATCTTCTCTAACTACAAGGGAGTAAAATTAGAAATGAACCAAAAGAACAAAACTAAAAGAACCACAAAATTGTGGAGATTGAACAACATGCTTCTGAACAACCCCTGGATCACCAATGAAATTAAGACTTAACTGGAAACAAATGAAAATTTGGAGACAAACTTCCATATTACATGGGATAATGCATAAGCAGTTCTGAGAGGAAAGTTTAGAGCCAAAAAAGTACACATCAAAAACCAAGAGAGAGTCCAGATTAAATCCCTAATCTCACACTTGAGGGAACTAGAAAGAGAACAATTAAACCAAAAAGCAACAGAAAAAATGAAATAATAAAAATTATAGCAGAAATAAACTTGACAACAAAAAGACCATCCAAATGATCAATTAATCCAGGACGTGGTTATTTAAAAGATAAACACAATCAATTCACCCTTATCTAGAGAAAGAAAAGGAGATCCTTAA
Organism: Solenodon paradoxus; assembly: GCA_004363575.1. Lineage (NCBI taxonomy): Eukaryota > Metazoa > Chordata > Mammalia > Eulipotyphla > Solenodontidae > Solenodon > Solenodon paradoxus. The sequence goes on along the minus strand of RJWH01000207.1, from coordinate 408,555 downwards.
TAACAAAAATCAAAAATGAAAGAGGTAAGATTACAGCTGAGATCACAAAAATAGAAACAATCTTGAGAGGTTATTATGAATACTTATATGCTAACAAATTCATCAATCATGAAGAAACTGACAGATTTCTAGGATCCTACAATCTCCCAAAACTGAAACAGGAGGACACAGACAACTTAAATATAGCAATCACAAGTGCATAAATTAAAGCAGTAACAAAAAATCTCCCTAAAAATAAAAACCCAGGTCCAGAAGACTTCACCAATAAATATTAAAAGATGAACTAAGCCTCAATTTCCTTAAAATTTTCCACAAAGCTGAAGAGGAGGGAATATTCACAAATACTTTCTATGAGGCCAATATTACCCTAATTTAAAAACAAGACAAAGATGGAACAAAAGAAAAAAAAGCTGCAGACTAATATCATTGATGAATATAGATGTAAAATTTCTCAACAAATCTCTGGCAAATATATTTCACAGCATATTAAAAAATTATACACCATGATCAATTGGATTTTATTCCAGGGATAAAGGCAGTTTCAACATACATAAATCAACCAATGTAATGCATCACATCAACAAACTGAAACTGAAAACCATATGATCATCTTAACAGATGCAGTAAAAGCATTTGACAAGATTCAACACCTATTCATGATAAAAAGTCTCACCAAAATAGGAATAGAAGGTACTTCACTATAACAAAGGCAATATATGACAAACCCATAGCCACATAATAGTCAATGGTGAAAAACTAAGAGTCTTTCCCCTAAATCTGAGTGTGACAAGGATGTTCACTATCCCCACTACTATTCAACATAGTTCTGAAAGTCTTGACCAGAGCAATAAGGCAAGAAAAGCACATTAAAGGTATACAAATTGGAAAAGAAGTAAAACTGTCATATGATATTATACCTAGAAAACCCTAATGAATAGCAAAGCAGGATATAAGATCATCAAATAAAAATCAGTGTGTTCCTGTGTAGAAATAGTGAAGCAGAGGGAAAAAAATACAGCAATTTCATTCACAATAGCACCAAGAAAGATTAAATACCAGGGACTAAATAAAGATGGTTAGAGACCCCTATAATGAAAACTATAGGACCTTAATAGAGAAATAAAAGAAGACAGAAAGAGATAGAAAAAACATTCCTTATTCATGGATTGGAAAAATTAACAGAGTAAAAATAGACATTCTACTCAAAGCATTATGTAGGTTTAATGCAATTCATTTCAGATCCCAGGGTTGCTCTTCAAGGAAATGAAGCAAACAATACTGAAGTTTGTATGGAATCACAGAAAGTCTCAAATAGCCAAAGCTATATTATGTGAAAAAAAGAAAAATGGGGGAATCACACTTCCTGATCTCAAAAAATTTACAGATCAATCATCATCAAAACAGACACACTGATCAGTTGAATCATATTGAGAGTCCAGCAGTAAAGCTACACCTATATAGCCAGTTAATCTATGACAAAGTCTCAAAGAGAACACAAGGGAGTAAGGAAAACCTGTTTAACAAATGGTGCTGGTAAAACAAGTATCTGAAAGAAAAAGAAAAGAAAAAATACTATATCACACATTATTGATCATCACCATACACAAAAATTAACTCAAGATTTATCAAAAAACTGGACATAAGAACTGAATCCATAAAGACTTAGAATAGAAGACAATGTGGGAAAACACTCCACAATCTCAACCTCAATGAGATTTTTGGGGAAGGAACAGCTATGACAAAAGAAGTCAAAGTAAAACTAAGCAATTAGGACTCCATCAAACAGAAGAGTTTCTGAACAGCAAAGCAAAAACAAAAACAAAACCCACTAAAACATGGAAAAAACCTGGAGAAGATTTTCACACAGCAAGCATCGTATAGGAGCTTAAACTTCAAAATACATAAAGAGCTCACATACCTCCACGATAAAAAAGCAAATGACCCAGTCAAAAAATAAGTAAAAAATTTGAGTAGACACTTACCTACAGAAGACACACAAATGGCCTACAGATATGGCAGGAAATCCTTCCCTGACCCCAATGCAAAAGTTAGTCTGCCAGGAATTTTCCACTATACTACGGAGACTAGTTGCATCCTGTTATCGTGACCAGGGATGAGCAAGCATCACCTCCCTACTCTGTAGCTGTACATAACTGATAAAAGTTGCCAGTAGAAACCACACATAGCCTAGGAGATGAATCTTTACCTCATAGTATAAAAGGAGCTCCCCTAGACGCCCTGCTGCTCAGTGTTGGGTAACAATACCCCTAAGTCAGCACCTGTGCTGACAATAAAGTGCTGTTTCTCTACCTTCGAGTGCCTGATTGCCAAGTCTTCTCACCATCTGGAGGCTTTGCCATAACACAGACACCTGAGATAAATGCAAATAAAAACTACAATGAGATACAACCTCACAGCGGTGAGATTACCAAGGCATGGAAACAGCCTAAATGCCCACCAACAAACAATGAAATAAAGACGCTGTAGTATATATGCTCAACAGTATTCTATGCAGTTAGTAAAAAAAAAAAAAAAAATGCCTTTTGTAACAATCTGGATGTAATTGGAAGGGATCATTTTCAATGAAATTAATCAGAAAAATGAAGAGAAATGCAGTATGATTTCATTCATCTATAATATAATGAAATGAAACAAATAAATAGATAAACACCAGCAAAAATTCGCAGGACACAAGATAATAGCTGCTGGAGTGATAAAAGATAGGGGGAGGGAAGGAAAGGGCAGGAGAGGGGTGAAGATGGTGCAAAACAACACTAGAACTCTCCTGGAGTGTGTGGTGTAAAATACGGATTGAGATACAGTGTCAGTATTGAAAAATAAGTGCTTCATTGAGAACAAAAGAGATAATAGATAGCAAATGTTTTAGAATTTATTAATTTGAAAGGAATTTATTTGAAAAACATTTATTGGAATATATACAGGGGCAAACTGTTAGTGATTAAGAGCATTCCACCAACAGAAGTTGGAGGAGACCTTCATAGAGAAATACAGAAGTACACAAGGAAATTGATTGGCTAGAGCTTAAAAGCTCATTTATGTTTATGATTGGTTGTTGTTAGGTTTGGCTGTTATAAACCTGAGGCATTTGTAAGTTTAGAGTTTGGTTTGCCTCTATAGCTGCCATGGTCTTAGCGCCATCTCAATCTAATGATCTCCTTCTTTAAATAAACTTAAATCCACAAAAAAATCACAAAACACTAACAAGATAACAATCAGAAGTAGTTGTAAAAACGGTGCTGATTTTGATTAGAGTATGGCCTCATATCTCAAATGTATTATAATAGACTAGAAGTTATGAATAGTTTCACTTCATTTAATCCATTAATGCTGTCAGAAAACATGTATTTTTGTTTCGTGGAATATTTTTCATATTCTATCTTTCATGCATGAGTAGTCACAATTTGATTTGTGATGTAAGCAAAATGGCACTGAACCTTATTAGCAAGGGGCCTGTGTTTTCTTGGACCTTGAAATATTCCTCCTTGAAATGGTTCTTTGAAATATATATTTATGTTGGAAATCAAAGAACCAGTGAGGACTGTTTTGAGCACTGAAATCAATACAGAAAATACTTCAGATAGGTTTTCATTTGCTACGGAACGTGGTGATCCTAACAATGGAGTAATGCTTATAAATACCTTTTTAAATATAATAATATTTAATAGCCGTGCATTATGACCTCATGTGCACACAAACATTTCTATTTAAAGATGAAAGAAGTAACGAAATAAAAAGCAGCAAATAAGAATCAGAGAATTCACTCTAGTCCATGTTATGTCACTCATATAGTTACTAACTTTGTTGAATTCCTTGTCCTAAAGAAATCTCTGAATTAAAGATTATTATATTTCTAAGAAAACTATTATAATTTGTGGACTTTCAAGTTTTCCTAGAGTTGAACAATTCTATGAAATCTGACAGTTTTTGACTCTGAGATAAATGCTTATTTCCAAAATGTATTATATATGTGGTAAGCTCACTTAATAAAATAGTAAATTACTTTTGACCTCTCCATAGGTTTTTCCCCTTTCATTTCAAACAGGTAGTTCAGAGCTGTTAATTCTTGGTTTCTGAGGGTTTAAGGAAGCACAGTTAAATGAATGGTTGGTTTTCATAGATGCCCAGCAGATGAAGGGGAAGAGCTATTGAAGAGCAGCAAAGAGCTTGGAGAAAGTTATTGAAAGAGAAATCTTGAGTATTTGGGAAAATACTAAGAGCTGTGATTGCCACCTTCTGTAAAGAGAATTTTCACTGCTAGTATTGCCCTAGAAAGGTGGTAAAACCTAAAGAATGGTTAAATGCCAAATCCAATGATGCTGGATGCTGAACTCAGCAGCTTTCAGCCTCATCAAAAAGTTCAATTCCTTTTTAGGACATAGAAAGAGCATAGGAAAAAACCTAGAGAGTTTTCTTCCCAATGACTAAGTGTAAAAATGGAAAAATTTCCATAATATACTATGAGGGACTTGGAGATAGATCGTCTCAATGGTTCAGTGTTAGGAATTGAGTACTGCATTTGTTTTGACAGAAGACAGACAGGAAGACAGATAAAAAAGTAGAGAGTTGACAGAAGAAAAATGTCAATCTATCTTGTACAACACAGTCCTGAAAACATATTTGCAAACAGGGTTTATTATTTAACTTTCTAGCAACCCAAAGTGTTAATCCCGCTGACCCTAATGTTCAATTTTATTCTTTTTTTAGAATGGTTCAGCTTCTTAACTGCTTTGACAACTGTGAAATAAGTATTTTAATATTATGAAATAGATTCTCTGATATTTTTCCTCTTTTTCTAAGCTGTGACTTTGAAAACAAAAGCTGTAATGCCAAATGTCATTGGGTTATCACATTTGCAAGACTAAAACTGGAAGCAGATTCAATGATTTCCCGTCTGCAAATCCTTCGGCTCTCCTACGTCTTCTTGCAGAGTGGACTTTTTCTCCCTTTATGTTCTCACACGCCTTTAGGGCAAGCCATGATCATTCCCGTCTGGAAGCATAACCAGCCACATATAATGCAGGAGGCAGTGGGAAAGCAGCAAACTGTGCATCTGTAAGAAGCACTCATAAGAATTTGATAAATTAGAATAAGTGCTTGGGTTTCCGCCCTCATTTCTACTTTGCCCTTTTCAACTAAGCATCTTAAAATGTTGCAAAAGTAAAACAGTCACAATTCAATTTTTCACCTTGCAGCAAAAACATTTTTTACATGAAATGTGTTGTTCTCAATTAAGATGTTTTTAGTGACATTGGGAAGGAAAATAATAGCTTCCAGATTTAAGATGTATATATTATATATATGAATATATGTTTGAATGTATATATACATATGCGTATGCATACATGTATATAGATGGTAGATATAAGATGAATATGTATTTATTATTATATATAAATAGATATTTACGTCTATAGCTATCATCAATAGTGTGAAGATCCATTGTCAATAATTCCACATAGATCTGCATTTCATCCTCTTTTGGTTTTTGCCACTGATTTGGTCATTATCCTTTTAACTCCAAATGACACACAGGAGCACAAGTTAAAAGTTCATCATTAGCATTTCAAATATTATTTCTTTATACAATTTTGGGGTATTCTCTATGTTCTTCAGCCTTGAAACACTTGAAAAAGCAACACAGAAAGCAGGTCTCTTTCCTGTCAAAATGAGCAACGGTGTTTGCCAGTAAAAATTTCTTCCATATTTCAAGACTTTTTATTCCAACGTGAGAAATCTTTTTTGAAAGAAATCCCATTCTCATTTGCAGATCACAAAACTATTTTTGCTGCTTGTCCATTCTCACATTTGGATAAAACAATTTTGTTTTTGAATGCATGCATAAGCCACCTGGCTTGCTTTTCATCCTCCTCCTAATGGGTGAATGGAATGAAACTGCCAGCAGCTTGAAGCAAATCTAGAAAGGGCTGTTCTGACAATTTCTAACTCCTGAAAATAGCACACTGCCTTTCTGATAGTATATTCAATTTATTTAAATTGTTGTGCCGAGGGAGAATCATTTTTCCTTCTGTTGTTCTTTCCATTATGTGCATTGTCTTCTGCCATTTGACTTGATTCACTGCCTCTCAGATCCCCATAACCTTCCTAAAAGTAACGTTGAAAATAGACGACTTCCCAAGGACAGGGCTTTTCACATTTTCACGGATCCAATTCAATGACATCAACAATTAATTTCTAAAATACACGTATGCAACAGAGCATAGCTTTTTTGTAATTGGAGATAAATTGGTAATAGCAGTGCTTCTGCAAATGTAAACATTCCAGCTAGAATGTGAACCCAAAAAAATCCTCAGAAATGCTTCAAGTACTTTTCATTTCATGATAGAAGTGCCAATATGTTTCTCATCAATCCTTTTCATATATGCATTATGTTTGTGAGCTTTAGTGTATTTATATATGTCCCAACTTGTTTCAGAAAGAATTTATAGTGATGTGTCCTAGTGGAGTAGTGGTTAGGTCCACTCCCTCCATCTGAACTCAGTCCCATACATACCAAGGATGTGGGTTCACATGCTCAGGCCTGGAGGAAATAATCAAATTCTACAACTAAAATAAGCATAAATAAAAATGCTTCTCCCTCCTTTCTCTTCATGCCTTCTTGCCTATTTGTCTTCATTCCTGCCCGCACCTTTCTTTAAAAAAAAAAAAAAAAAAAAAAAGACTTTAAGTAACAAATGAACACAGTACAAAAAGAGACGTTGAAAATGATTTAGAAAATAAGTAGCATAAGGAGAAAACATCAGTGAAAAGGACAATACCAGAAAAGCATAACGCGCCTTCTGTGGTTAAATCCTTTAGCAAATTTATTGCTAAGAGATTGCTGTCTAAAAATGATTATAAACCAATCTCAAAGTTAATGCAAAGAAGATGGCATAGTCAGTTAAATAATTCATGATGATAAAGAAATCAAATTAGTTATACAGGAGAAAGAAAATTACATACACCACTACTAAAACTAACTTCCAGTTAAAATTCAGTAAAATCATTTTGTAAAGAGTCAGAATAATCTGGTTCACACATTATTTTCTGCTGTTGCTGGGAATGCTACTTCATTATACCCGTTAAGTAGTTTCTTTGTGCACTTGCACAAGTCCGTTAGATCTGGCAGCAATAACTACAGCAGCAAAGTCAACACCACCCACCATCACCAATCAAGGTTTTTGATAGACAGCTTCAGTGGGTTTTGATTTATAGAAGTGAGAGATGATGTAGGTTAATACCATGGAAATTGCTCTCTGCCACATCAAAAAAGTTTTCACCAAACCTGATTCTTCCTTGAAAATTATTTTGGAAGCATCAGTATCTGGAGCTCAAGCTCTTTAGCTTACTCTGACTTTCTTACCACCAAACCAAAGCCTGAGGACAAGTGATTGAAGACCTCAGTCTGGTATTTTTGTAACCGAAATATTCTTCAGTCTATAAAAGTAAAACAAGGAAACACTTCTACCTGGTCTGGGGTCATTCTCCACAGCTTGAAGTATACATAAGGTAGGTATGAAATAATATAATATACAAAACTGGCCTCCTAAATAGAGATGCAATATAAAATGTTCTATATGCCATGTGATTTCAACCAGAACTATTTTTAATTGATCTATATATGTACCTAAGCTAACAATAAACAGTAAAGTATTTTGTGCTTTCATCAATATTAATATTTATGTCTCCAAATTTAATCCTTCCTTGAAATATTTCGCAAAATAAAAACAAAACACTTCTCATAAGAGACCTTACTTGGAAGACAATTAACATGCTTTGTTTGTCATTTCAAACTGGATCTCACGTTAGATTCATATTACGATATCTGGCCCCAATGCCCAGATCGTCTGATGTAATCACCCTGAGGTAAGATGCAAAGGAATTGGGTATTTTAAAAAAGCAACTGAGGTGATTTTAATAAGTTGAGATTCACCATGTTAAACCAATCAGTTCCAGCTTACCAGGAAATTAAAACAAGTCTAGTGAGAAAGCTCCAGGCTCATAAACTGAAAAGATCAATTCGTTTTCTTAAAGTTGTCACAGTTATAACCAACTACCCAGTTCTAGCATTTTCTTTTTCTTGAAATGTTGATATAGTGAGAGGTCTAACTGTAAAAGTAGAGACATAGAATAGCTAACATCTAACAGGAAGTAAAATTGCAACCCTGTAGAGGAATCCAAACATTCAAGTCCTAACAGGAAAATAAAAAGAAATTAAAGTTTACAGACAAAATTTTCTCACTTGAATGATTTTCTAGTATCAAAAAAATAAACATCAGGTGGCCTGGATACCTCTGGTGTTCCCTCAGTTTACCTGAGCATCTCTTTGTTTACACATCAAGCCAAAACTTCTTCAATTCAAGCAAAGACCATCAACTTTGTTATTTAAAATGGAAATCTTGCAAGAATTCTGACACAGGTTTTACTGCATTGAATTGCAATTAATTGATGAATTAGCCAAATGAAGAGGATTCTTAAAGTAAGAGTGGAAGCCATCAAATATTGATTTAGAGAGACTCTCACTATGGAGACCATGTCAGGGAACAAAGAGTGTGATCTGATGGATCAATCTTTAATCCAAGGTCAGGGAACTGTTACTGAGAAGATCTGAATGGGTAGTAATTAGAAACAGACTCTCATTATGGCTTAACAGGTCCTGTAACCAAATATATCTTCCCTCCTAATAGAATAAAAACACATGAATTTAGAAATATTCTCATTTGCTAAAAATCATAAGATCTAGTCCTTGTGAAATTATCCTTCGAAGTCTTTAATCTTCCTATAGTTTTCTCTTGGGTGGACAATGACTTGAAAGACAATGACATTCTCACTATTTCCCCAAACAACAGTAACATTTCCTAGGTAAATCAGGCTCCACTATAGTCTCTATTCAAATTTGTGCAATTTCAATAACATTAGTGAAAAGAAAAGTTGATGCCTTTCAAATCTTAGTTTTGCTCCTGGAGAAAGAAGCATAATTAATACAAAAATATTTTACAAATAGAAAAGTTGAAGATTATAAACTGCATAGCTCTCTGTTTGCTGTGAATATTAGCCTATAATTCTGTGCTCAACACCAAGATGAACTAATTTAGTGATTAAGCTTTCGTTTTTATTTTCTATAATCTTATATATATATATACACCAATGTAATTAAGAGCAAAAGGTAATTTGCAATATAATAAAATATATCTCTTATAATAACTTATTGGTATCAATACTGTGATAAAATATCCATGGAATATGCTATTTAAAGCATATTGATAAATACATAGGTATAAATTATTCACTGAAATCATTCAAGTTTTGTGTGTATGTGTGTGTGTGTTTTTCCAACTTGCTCTCCATCCCTAATGACTTGGCTTTGTTCTTTCAAATTGAGAATCAGTGAACCAACACAACAGAGTATCGATTGAATTAAAATGTGGAAGGGCACCTGAGTAGCTAGCAGTAGATAAAACAGAATACATTTGTATTAGAAGAGTCAACATTTGAAAGCAGAATAACTTGTGTACCATAAGTGACATTTAACAAACACATCACTGCTACAACACCGTCTTCTACTTGCCTGGGAATAAGAGAAGTGTAGTAAAAACTAAAATAAGTAATTTCTATCTGCTCTCCAAATACAACATGTTCCATTTTGAGTGAGACCACTATTCAGTATGTGTGTAGTTTTCAGTGCATATACACTTTTTGAGAATCTCTCTCATCTGTGCTACCCTGCTTCTTCGATTGGCAGGTGGTATTTCATATTTATTGGTAAATCTGTTTTCCTTTGGGATATCTTCTCAGCCCTCTGATGCTACCCCAGTCATTAGGTACACTATCCCCATGCAGTTGATAAAGAGCTAATGAAAGGAATAAACATGTGAATGTTTATTTCCTGAATATCAGTTCCATCATACTAGCTTATATGCACTCACTTTAGGTTTTCATTTTTAAATTTAGGTTTCTTTCTCCTTGCCAGGTTTCACTTTATGATGAGTGATCATATACAACAAGAGGACTCTTTCAACCTAAAAGCCACTCTTTCTGAAATGTATTTAATTTAGGGATAGTTGTACCTTCAACTCTCAGATTTTTTTAAATAACTGATTTGTAGTTTATCTGGTCTAGCTGAATCATTAAAGGTTAAGTGTGTCTCTGTGACATTCTATATCTTAACCATCAGCAGAGGTCTTCCTAACTGCCATTTATATATGATTCTACACATGATTAATTTAAACTCTGCACAGTTTTTTCCAATCAGCACACCTCAAAGAAATTAGAGATTATATATATATATATATATATATATATATATAAAAAGGTCATTTCACATATTTTCTAGGGTGTTGCAGGAGTTAATATGGCAGAGAGACCAAATGGGCCAGATGCATCTATTTTAGAGTTATAATCTGCATGTTAATTAATATTGTGATGATTATTGTTTACATCATCATTTTCCTTAAAGCAAGTGAGCAAGTGATAGCAGATCGATATAAAAATTGTTTTGATATGAAAATATGAAAGCTAATAAAAATACCTACTACAATGCCAGACAGATATTTGGTGACAGTTAATTTATTATTTTTATTAAGACAATTTGTTGCAGAGACTCACTTTGTTATCACCAAAAACTGTATAATTTCAAAATAAACTAATAATTTCACATATTTGTATAAGTTTTCTTTTGTATCCAACTCTGTACAAAATGCTTTACATAAGTTATAACCTGCACTTCTCTCTAAAATCTTATCAAAGATATATTCTACTCATTTTCCCAACAATGAAACTATGTCAGTTTTCCAGATCAGTAAATGGTGGCATCTTAAACTAATCCAAATAGTCTCAATGTATAGTTCTTAATTTTAACCCCTATACCATCCTGCTTTCTTGTCTGTACATTAGTCATGATGTAAACATACAGACATACGGAAATGCCTCCCTATTCACTCTCTTTATTTTCTTTTGTCCAAGTATTACCACATGCAACTTTGCAATTGCTGTATCATACATACAGAGGCAATTTTAATGACTTAAACTAAAACTAATCAATTTTCTAAATTGATTCTACTTACAGCAAAGTTGATGATCATTGTACATAATTTGAAATATGAGTAAAACACCACAGATCTTTGTTCATTATTTTAAACATCATTAGTCTCAGTTAAAAACAATAGTCTCAAAGGACAGTGATATTTTTGATGCATAGGAAGTTATTTTGTTGGCCTTTGATATGCTAGAAGAATTCAGACAAAAAATTTTATAGGAATATTTCCTTAAATTCTTCCTTAAAAATCTTTAAAAGCAAAATGCAGTAACAGAGGTATAAATTAATACAAATATTAAAGACATATAGAAAGAAATTAGTATGCTATCAGCTAAATCTTACTTTGACAATTTATCAGATGTTCCATTAAAAATAAAGAATAAGTTCTTTAACCAAAAAAAGAGTTTGACAGAGTAAACATGACCTAACTATACACTGACTACAAATAGAAACTAAACAAAAACACTATTCAAAAACTCAAATGTATTGACAATTAAGGAAAAAATAGAATAAAAGCAAGCAAATAGCAAACAAGAGAGCAGGAATGAATGGAAAAATATTAGATTAGATAGGTTCTGAGACAAATTTTTTTATAGAATCAAAGGAAATTTTATGAAGAAATCATCAAAAAGATATAGCAATTATAGACAAAATACCTCAAGCATAGAGCCTAAAATTGTTTGAAGAAAAAATTGAGAATAATAAAGATATAGACAATTTAAAAATAACACTATGAGAATTTAGTGACTTTTAACACCGGATAATACAACTAATTATAAAATCAAACGGAAGAGAAATAATAAAAATATATAAAATAATTGGAATTAACAGACATCTACATAACTCTCCATCCAATAACACAGTCCTGGAATATTCTCCATAAAAGATCATATATTAGGTCATAGAGAAGTCTCAGGTAATTTAAAATGATCAAATCCGTATAAAATATATTCTCATACCGAACACATATGAAATAAACTCATAAGTCAAAATCATGAAATAATATGCTTTTTCACAAATATGTGAAATTTAACAAGACAGTACTAAATAATTAATGGATCATAGAAGAAATCACAATTGAAGCTAGAAATATTTTGAAATGAATAACAACAAAATCAGAACATGTGTCATTTATGGAATGTAACTGAAAATGCTTAGAGGAAAACTAATGACTATAAATGCCTATATTAAAAAAGAAAGAAAAAGTCTTCAAATCCCTAACACAAAACTTCAAACATACAAAACTAGATAAAGAAAAATATTAACACTAAGCCAGAGAGGCAGAATAAAGGAAAGGATGAATACTAAAATCAGGAAAAAAAAGGTGCATTATTGACCACATTATAAAAATTAAAAAATGAAAGATATTGTGTTAACAAAATAGATAACTTAGATATAATGAAACACTTCCTAGAAAGACACATTAAAACAAATCATTCAAGAAATAAAATTTGAGTATACCTATCTATGTTAAAGCCATTAAATTACCAATTCAAAAATTCTGTAGAAAGGTAGCACCAGACACAGGTTGTTTCCCTGGTATTTTCTATCAAGTGTTAAAGAAGAATTACTATCAACTATTGATGTATCTCTCCAAAAATAAAGCTGAGAATGACACTCCTCAACTCTTTTAATGAAGCCAGAATTACTCTATTAACAAAAGTACACCAAATTATTTCAAGTAAACTACAGACCAAAATCTCATATGTATTCATATATTTATCAAATTGCTAATAAATTTGCAACACATTAAGAGATTAGAAAGTAAAAAATAAAAATTTATCTACTTGCACATGACATGATCTTGAATTAAGAAAATCTTAAACAATATACAAGGAGTGTCAATAGTAATAATTAAGCTCAGTGAGTATATAGAGCTAATATAAGATTTTTTATGTTTTATTTCTATACACTAGCAATGAATAATATGAAAATAAAATTGAGGAAATCTATAAATAAAAATAACAAAGTTCTTAGAAATCTGTCTTTCAAAACAAATGTAAGACATTTATACTGAAAATTGCAAAACATCACTGAAAGCAATCAATGGTAATGAATGTGAAACTATTCCATGATCACAGCTGCCCTTTTTTGCAGAAATTACAAAGATTATACATATAAAAATGCATATGAAAATGCATGAGACCTGAAATAAACAAAAGTTATTAAAATAACAAGCTTGAATCAGTCATGGTTTCCAATCTCAAAACTTACTACAAATCATATACTTTAGTGGAATAGAATTCACAGTCTAGAAATTAATCTAACTTAAGATCAAATGATTTTCAACAATGATAGCAAAAAAATTAAATGGAAGAAAAGTGAGTCGTTTCAACAAAGTGTCTGGGACAAGAGGAAATTCATACACAAATGAATTTGAAATGGCATTTCATGCCATATGCAAAGATAAACTGAAAATGTATCAAATAATAGAACAATGTAAAAGATGAAACCACAAACTTATGAAACAAAGCAACAATACGTTCTCGTGACTCGGATTGGGCAGTATTTTTTAGATATGATACCAAAACACAACCTTTATGGTTTTAAAAATGTTATCCATCAAAATTAACGGCATTTTTCTTTCAGAGTAAACTACCAAGAATGGAAAGAAAACTTAGACTATGAGAGGAAATACTTGTAAATTAGGCCCAAAAAGGAACTTATATACAGAACACATCAACTAAATTGTACAAACAGGTTATTTGCCAAAAAAAAAAAAAAAAAAAAGATTTGATAGTTCCAATAAGAACATGTAAAGAGATTCAAAATATTAGTTATTAAGGAAATTAGTTATTAAGGAAATTTAAATAAAAACCCCAAAGTTATAGTACTTTCTATGCAATAGTTATCATAAAAAAGACGGAAAGTAATTAAGGAAGATATAAACATATTGGCACTCTCATATGTTATTGGTGGGAATGAAAAATGGTACAGTTACTTTGGAAAATAATTTAGCAGTACCTCAGAAAATAACAGCTAGAGTTCACACATGACCTATTCATACTACTAGCAGGTGTATGATCAGGATTGAAAACATGTACATGCAGACATAGTCAAAGACTCAAAAACTTTAATATTTATGTCCTGGAAGCAACCAGCTTAATCCTATCAGCAGATAATTGGGAGAGTAAGAATTTGCAGGGCAGAATAAGTTTAGGGAATGATCCAATTCATGATTCACTAAACAAATTTTTTCTGATTTATTTAATCTGAGAATGAGAAATGTTAATTTGGGTTGCTGTGTGATATATCAGAGATTGAGAAATAAGAACAGAAAAGATAATTTTCCAGCCACACATTCTGATGACCTTTCTCCAGTATATTTCACTCAATTACATGGCAATAAGTATGGATAATCTGTTCATCTTCGCTGAAATTTTCTTGTATGTATCAGCAAATCTTTTGGAAAAGAAAGAAAAATAGATCTAAGAGCTAATGAGTCTCCAAAAAAATCAACAAAACAATTTCATTTTATCATTCCCCAGCAATAACAGAATACATTTTTAAAACTATTTCATGTTTTCATAATATTATATCAACCTTTTTAAAATTTAGATAGGATGATAGATTGATAGATATAAAAGATGATAGACAAGTAATATATATGTATCTCATCTTCTCTAATAAAATCCCATTGTGCCACTACTAAAAATAATTATTCCTTCAAGTGTTCTATTCTGTACATTAGTAATGTTTCTTCCACAGCACTACTATATCTTTAGGAGGAATACAGCACACTTTCAATAATTATTTTATAGCACCAGCAGAGAGTAAGCTTCCCATTAACTTTTGTCTTCTTTTAAAGAACTAAACAAATGAATTGCACATGGGGTACCATTCCAATTATATTTGTATAATAGATTTATGTTTCTGTTATGCAGGTTGCTAATGTATCTAATAGGAGCAAACTAACATTCAACAAGACTAAAGTTTAGATACTAAAAAAAACACATCCTTTAGTTAAATTTTTAGCAAATTTTTGAGTCATTTTTTTCATTTTTGTTTCTAATTTTATTTGCACATGCTGTTAGACAAGGCAATTTTTTACTTAATCTATTTTAGTAAAAAGTTTTCTATTGTAATAAATTTTGGCTGATCAATTTCCTACCAGAAGAGTATTTAAAAAATACTATCTCCTTTAATCATAGCTTAAAGAAGGAAGTCTGCATCTCTGTTTCAAAGGGATATAGTTAAGTTTGTATATCCATGTTTCAGAAAATATGCTGAATAGTAGCAGAAGGATTTGCCATCATCATTTTCAAGTTTATATGAAAAGGAAAAAATCAAGTGTGTTTTGATTATTTGCAATGTTGAAAACCTCATACTTGAGATCAGCATCTCAACATGAGGTGACTTTTCAGGTGATTTAAAATAAACCAGAAAGTCTTAGGGCTACTTTTATGTAAATACTGACATTGAAAGAAATCCTTTTTATAAGTAACTTATTTGAGTGATATACTTTCTGTTTATAAAACTATGGCTGTTTACAAATATCAATTTTAAGTATTGTAAAATTATATTTTAGATAAGTACTCTAATCAAACATGAAAAATATTTTTCCCTGCGCTTCATGTCTATTAGATATTTATAACACATCTAATTTTGCTTCTCAGTTTGCTCCCTTCACTAAAGCCCACTCCTTACAAGCTGACATTTTCATGAAAAAATATGTAGAAAATTTGCAAGTGCAAGGAGAGGTAGAACAAAATCCCACAATTAAAACCCAGCTGCACTTCATGCCTAAACTTTATTACACTCTCACCAAAAAGCTTTTCATATCATTGTGATGGAACCCTTCTGTCACCATCATCAATTTTATTCATTTTCCCCCCAGATCACAGCTATAAATTATAGGGGAGTTTGTGGGAAGCCAAATAAGTGAAATGAACTTGGTTATGGTTGGTTCGTTCCCTTTCTCCTCATCTCTTCTACAATTCATGAAGTGTCTTTTGAATTTTGTAAAGCAGTTTTCTGATCAGTTGGAAGTCAGCAAAAATTTAACATTAATGAGTTCATTTTCACAAAAATTGGCTTATTACCATGCAGACTTCCAGTGTCACATGCTAGTGGCTTTATAGTCATTTTCTCCATTCTTTTATAAAAATGTTCTTTTACCTGACACTTGTGCAAATAATGAGACTGGTGATATTTTCTTTATATAAGTAATTGTAAAGTGATAAAAAGCATCACCTCAACATGGTAAATTAAGTAAAATATAATTTTTGTGCAAAGAAATTATATATGATAGCTGTGAAATTTTTTTGACTATTGTTCTTTTAAATAACATTGCAGTTATGATTCTATGAATAATAAAATATCAAGTAACAGAAATTTACAAATGAAAGAAAATTTGGCAATTATGAATATTATCTTCTTTAGTGAAATTTATATAAGAATGTTATGTACTCAGCAGATTTAAATATATTTAAAATATAAGCATCTAACATGAATTAATATTTGTAAATAATCTGAAATAGCAACTGATCAATATTATTTAGTTTGCTTGTTTATAGTCTAATATAAGCATTTAGAATAATTTATAAATATGAATATTAACTCATACTCTTTTCTTTTCTTTTTGCCTTAGTTCTTTATTCCATCTTAATATATCTCAAAATAAAGTAAAATAAATTACATATCTTAAAGGAAGAAGTTTCCAAAAATCATACTTTTTCTATCAGTACTTAAATTTCTTCTTATACAAATCTGAAAGAAACACAAACATAATATTTTGTCTGCTGACTGAGAGAGTAGTCAATAAAACATGCAATGCTCCAATACAATTTCTGTTTAAAATTTGACCATAGACTCCATGACTATAATTATATTTAGCAATTTATAAAGATATTATTTTTGCATTACACTAAAATACAGATATGAAATACTCATTTTTAAAAATTTATTGGGTACAATAAACTAAACATATTTGCTGTTGCAATTTTTTACTGAGTAATATTTGGCAAAATGATATTTTTACTCTTTCACAAAAGATGTTTTCAAAAACTATGTTAAAATTTATACAAAGGTTTTTGAGAAAATTTATCACAAGATATTTAAATAAATCCATTTCAATAAAAAGCAAGAATTTTAAAATTGTAGAATTTTTTCAAATCAGTATAAAATTCCAATTGTTGTCATGACAATTTCATTAAACTATATTATGTCATTTGTTTGAGTCATAAATACCAGTTCTGTAGATTCTCTGTCCACAAAGAACACAATCAAAGTTGTGTTTCAGTCTTCTGATGGACATCTCTTGTAGTTGTTTTGGAGGGAAATATATGTCTCACAGTCTGTCACTAAACACAAACTACTGATAATTTTAAAGTTATTTGTTGCTTGTGAAGTGATCTTAATAAATTATGGAATTACTTTGTATATTATTATACAACATTATAATTTTTTATGCCACTGGTTGTTTAGATATATTAGAATTTATTATCCATTTGTTCTTTAAGGTTGTTGTCATTTGATGGCCCTGAGGTCATCACGAGGCTTGATTAACCTGTTAATCACCTCTTCTATGTGTATATACTTTAATATTGCAAAATATTTTATAATACAATAGGCAGAACCTTTTTTTCCAAGGGGATTATATATGACAATTTGGACAAGATTTTTCAGCACTATTAACTTAAAATAATTTGTTTAAAAAAGCACACGCTCAATAGTTAGTATCTATTTCTGAGTAAATTATTCCAGGTCCCAAGACACATCAACAGAAAACAGGAGAAAAATATTCTGCTCTAATTATTTTCTAGGGAAAAAAACTCCATATTTGACTATAATTTAAAAATGAAATTAATCAATAAATGAATACATGACATTTCTTTGTAGTTTTCCACATAAATTCTCATAACATTATTTTGCATGTATTTAATCATCTTTCACCATGATTTTTGCTTGCTTTTTCTACTTGGTGCTTTATCATTTGTATTTTTTCTTTTACCAATTTTTTAAAAATTTTCAGATATTTTACAGAAAATAAAACATATTTCATTGTACCATTTGACTGGCCTAGAAAACTGTTTACAAGGAAAAACCACACTATTCAAAATAGAATCCAGCTCTACCTAACTCTGAGTGGGCCACTTTGTATTCAAAACCATAATTAATCTGTCATTATAGGTAAGTTTTGCGTGTACTGGAATTTCAAATTAATGAAATAACACAATATCTGCTCTTCTGTGCATGACTTTTCACACACAGTATATTCAAAGAATCGTCCTTTGTAAATATTTGAATTATTTTTTATCACTGTGTAGTATTACGAATGAATACAAAGATGCTTATGTAGTTACATGTTACTAGACTTGGACTGCTTATTGTTTCCTCGTATGATTACAATGCTATGTGCCTTCACCCAAATTGTTTTTTATGGATACAAGTTTTCATTTCTTTATGAGTAATCCCTAGGAACGAATAGTTGGTAATATGACGTGTGAGTTTAGCTTTACTAGAAAATCTCCATGACTTCTAAAAATGATTATGCTGTTTACACTACCAACAGCAGACTATGAGAGCAAGTTGGTCCATTTCCTTGACAATATTTGAACTTGTTATTTTTTCTTCAGTCATTCTAGTACATGTTTACAGATAGCTTCTTAGAGTTTTACTTTTCACTTACCTGATGAATAATGATGGTGAGCTTTTTAAAATTCACATCTTGGCCATATATGTCACATTCTATGAAACATCTCTGCGAACAATTTATCGCAAGTTTTCTAGATTGTTTTCATTTTTAAGTCTTTTTTTTTTTTAATATTCTGGATCAAGTTATATGTGAGATATAAGTATGGTAAACGTTTTCTTCCAGTAATTGACTTGCAGTTTTACCTTTTTAATAGTAGACATGCGTTCAAAATTAAATTAATATGATAAAAATGTTTGACTTTTAAAATAATTTTTCTTATATAATTAGTGACTTTAATTCTTTCAGAAAACATATTTGCCAGCTAAACTATTTTAACTGTTCTTCCTTTGATTTCTACTGGAACATTTTTGTTTATTTTGTTTTGTGTCTTTTCATTTATTTTTGAAGATCAATGGTGGCACCATTTACTATGAAAAAATTGATAATCATTGCATAGTTTTATGAATTTTCACAAATTCAAATGAAAGAACTCACCAGCAAAACCAACAGAGAGAACTTTATTTTTCCTGGAAGTTATCTATTTCTTTTTACAGCATCATCATTCTCACACAAGCAATGATCCGATTTCTATTTTCTTAGATTTAATAAATCCTTCTAAAGATTCACATAAATAGAATTACAGAAAACATATTTATGTCTGAATTCTCTTGCTTGGTGTTACATTTGGAAATTCATTCATGTCATTGTATAAGTAGATTATTGTATTTTATTGTTACATATTACAGGTGACTCTTGAACAACATGGGGTTAAAAAGCATGGGGCCACAATAATTTTTAAAGAATCTATTGGAAAAACTTTTTGAGATTTGAAACCATATCAGCTTGTCATCACTGATGATTTTTAATGTAACAATGTTACCAAGATCATATTTTGAATATAACTTTAAAACTATGTCATGAAATTTTGTAGTCAGTTGAGTGTAGGTTAAGTAACGTACGAAAGCAATTATAATGATTATTTCAGGTTTTTATAAAATATATTGCTACTTCTTGTTCTCAGTACATGAATTGTTGTACCTCTAAGTAAACAAAAATATTTTTATATTAATAATCTTTACATTTTTGATGTCTAGTGCCAGTAATATATGTATTATATACAGTATTTTGTATCATATGAGGCAATATTTATGTATGTACTAACAGATGATTCATCTTGTAAATAGACAATACAAACACTATTGAATTGATAAATCAGTTAATTGTACAGCCATTTAATTGTTTTTAATTAATGACAGTATAAGCAAGTGTTCCTTATGATTATCTTAATAACATTTTCTTTTCTCTAGCTTGCTTTATTTTAAGAATAGAATATATAATACATTTAACATACAGAATATATTTTAATTGGCAGCTTACGGTATTAATAAGGCTTCTGGTCAACAGCAGCTGTTAGCAATTAAATTTTTAGGGAGTCAAAAGTTTTACCCAAATTTTCAACTAACTAATGTGTTATCCAAGGGTCAATTGTGTTTCATTCTATTTGATAGAGAAATTGCCACTTTTTATCCATTTACTGATGATTATTTACATTTTTCAAGTTTTTGGCATTTTAGATAAAGTTCATGTGAACAATTGTGTACATGTTCATATGTACACAAAGACTTTCATTTCTTGTGACCCAATATCTCAAAATAAAATTTCTCAGCTACATGGTAAATCTACATAGAAACTTATATGGATTCCATCAATTTTGAAGACGGGTTGGGCTGAATGATGCTTGAGATTTGGGTACAGATTGAAGAGGATTACATATACTTGCTCTCTGCTCCAGGCTCTCCCTTTATATATATATTTTTTTCTGTCACATATATATATATATGTATGTATGTATATATACATGCACACATATATATATATATATTATTACACCATTCATTTCATTTGGCTTTGATATTTGTAGCCCTAGATCTCCTCTGAAAGTTTGTTAGCCTCTTTTGCACCTCTTTCATATCACTTCGATTGTTTTAATAGTGGTTTATTTTCATGAAAAGTGGAGAGTTTTACTTTTTCATTTGTTTTTTTAAATGACCTTCCATTTTACTTATCTGTCTGGAAGGGTTTAGAAAGATATTCACTTACAGTGATGGAAACTTTATCATCATTGTTTATGAGAGAATACACGGTTTCTTCATTATCTGTTTTCAAAAAAACGTTTGTATAGAGGTTGTCGCATTTCTGACAAATGCTTTATAGAATTCTGCAATGTAGTCATCTGTGTCTAGAGGTTTCTTTATGTGAATGTCTCTATGAATTATCCTATCTTAAGTCAGTACTGCATTAAAACTATTTATTACACGCCTTTATTATCTCTTTGATGTCTGGACTATTATAATACCCTCTTTAATTCCTAATATTAGTGATGTGGGAGAGCATAAGCTTTATGTTTTTTTAAGTTTTTTCATATTGTTTGAGAGGGAAGTCAAATTACTTAAGAATTATTTGAACCCTTTGTGTTTGTTTTTTAATGTTAGTTTGCATTTAAAAGAGCTGTAGCAGATAGAATAATGTCCTCCTAAGACATTCATGCACCAATTAATGCCTCTTTTACATAAAATTTACATAATTGAATTGATAGCAAGTAAATATACCAACTTGATTGAGAGTTCAAAAGTTGAAATAGTAAAACCCATAGCAAATCTTTCAGCTTCTTATATGCTTTCTCAGGAATGGTGAAGCATTAGGGGTTTATACTAAAAAGTTGAAAATAGCATTATTCTTACCTCACTCAACTTGTGATTGTGTGTAAGGGGGCAATAAATTTGGGTCCTATCACCTAACCATTCAGAAGCAATGAGGAATCTAAGATTTATTTAACATCTAATCTGGTAATAGATAAACAAAACTGGGAGACACACAGATACTGGATTTAACAACTTCTTGTTTTTGTTTTGTTTTTTGCAGAAACAAGAAGACTCAGTCTAATAAGGTAACAGATTCTGTTATGCTGCACTACGTGCAATCAGCAATGACTTTGAAATTCTCCAAATACCTCTACTCCCCTCATATTGCCTCCTACACTTGTACTGTGTCTATGTAAGCTTTGTGCCCCCTTTAGTCAGGAAAGTGAATCTGAGACCCAACAGGTCTCCCGAGACCCACTTGTTGTCACTTGATGAATCTCCTTCCCTCCCACCAACGCTTCGTTCAGAGGCAGCAAGCGGTAGATCTGGGTCCTTTTGCAGTAAAACTGCCTTACGGCCTTCAAAATAAAATGAGCGAAATCTATATCACACATGATTCATACAATAAAATTTATTACTGATTTTTGCTCTTACTTAGAAAAACTACAATAAGACCTTGTGAGTTCAAGACCTGCTCAAAAATGTGTCATAAATTTGATATTTCAAAACATATAAACAGTGATAGAAAAGATATATACACATGCTTGGACATGTGACATTTTCTCATCTTAAGTGTACTTTCTATATAAAATATTTATGTTAAAGCCCTTAGGAAATATGAATAAATAAATTGCTTTTATTAATACTAGTATACTGTAATGCAATTCATGAGTTATTTGTTGTGACTCGTATGACCAATACAAGCAACAACAAAGTTTTTGAAGCACAGTGTAATACTAATTTCTTAGAAAAATTTCCCATTTTATATAGGTAATTATTACCATTTTAATTGTATTGACTTCTATGTTTGTGACAAGTTCTGTATTTGTCACATTCAGTATTTATATTAGTCCTTCAATTTGTGATAAGGTTTTTCATATAAAATATCTATAGCAATTCCAAAGTCTATGATGACAAACATGCATGGCAGAACTCGGATTTTGTTCACTTGTCTCCTAATAGCCTTTTATAAACTTTGGGCTTCTATCTTACTTCAGATATAGATTTTTATTATTCTAAGTGAGCTATTATCGTCATTCGCTTGACAAGTAACTTTGACCATGACCATTGTTAAGGTCCATTTGAATGCAAAGTAAGGAAATGGCTCTGGGGGTCTTCAGAGAAACTTTTTGGTTATGTAATCTAAAGGAAGAAAAATCAGTACTCCTGAATTTTTTTTAAAACTGTTGTGTGAGGCAGCTATCAGCATATTATATATACACATACATACATATATATATGTGTGTGTGTGTGTGTGTGTATATGTATATGTATGTATGTATGTATATATATATATATATATATATATATAAGTGTGGCTCAAAAGACATGCACTATATGTAGCACCACCAAGCTCAGAATTAGCAACCGTGCAAGCACATTGCCTTTGTCTCTAATGTTTCATTATATCAATTTATCTATTCATCCCTTGTCATTAATGATGGGGATGAGCTAGACACCCCTATTAGATGCAGAGTCTGTCTGGAAATAATTCATAGACAGTCATATGGCCAGCATCACATGACAAGTATATTAAAGGTAGTAGCAGCGATCTGAAGCTCCCTGCAGACTGGCAAAGTTACCTTAGGAAAGGAATTCACATGTGAGTATTACAGGGAGTGCATCACTCCACGAGTGTTTAGACAATGTGACAGATGGAACTCTCCTTCTTGGGTGTAATCCAGCGCTGGAATTCCCGCCAGAGCTGGTAAGGTTCCCCTAGGGAGACCCCGGCTTGCCTGGGCTAAAGGAAGGAGTAACTAAGGGGGCGTGGCATTGGGTACTCAGGAAGGGATTTTCACTGTAAGCCCATCCTCTGCCTGCGTGGTGTGTTGTCCTTAGATTTGTTCGACTTATTTCCTGCTTATTTGTCTGCATGCCTGCTTTATAGGTCTTAAAGTATACTGTCCCACATCAATTGTGGGACAGTTGTGTAAATTTTGTAAATTTTACCATCAAGCATGAATGGAAGTGCACAAATCATTTCCCGAAAATGATATAAATTGCTAAGAATAATCCTAGACATTATTAGGCATCATTAAATAGAAATAAATAAACTATTAAAATGTGACTATTGAAAGCTTGTCATAGAAAATATTTACTAAAATAGCTAACAATTATAAACTCTGGAGTACATATGCTCAATATCTACAATAGAGGAGTTTCATTTTGCCTTTTTTCTCTTGCTCTCTCAGTCTGTCTTATAACATTTTTTCAATTGATGCACATTTTATACCGACTTAAAAACAGAATTTTATAAAAATTTGATTTTTCTCTAAAACTATGTAATAAAACAATGCGTATTGAGAATAATACATTGTCTGAAATAAATTTCATTGAATAAAAGTATTCACACAAGAATGTGTTTGATTAAAGAACATTTTGAATAAATTCTATTTTAAAAATCACTTTTTGCTTAACATGAAATACTACAATGCAATTGTGAGAAAAAAATTCACTTTCATGAAAAATACTATGTCAAAATAACTAGTTCTTTCTATATAACAATGGACTTAACAATTGTTCAAATATTAAAACTTTCAAATATGTGATTATCTGAAATTAAATACCAAATGCAATATGAAAATACTGGTTTCTAGTTACAGTTCTTTGTAAATATATTAATGCAAAAGACTCAATATTCAATTTTGTTTTCAATTCATAATTTATGCAAATTTAGGAAAATGTATTTAAAAGTTCAAAAAACAATAAATAATTTTCCACTAAGTAGAATATCTTAAGTAATTCTTAAAATCTCCTAGGTAAAACATGAGAAATGTGATATATTGATTGTTTTCTTAGAGTGAATTCTATTTAGTCTTCCTTTTAAGCACTGTAGAATCTACCTATTTTTAAGTTTAAATTGAATAATAAACAGGGCTGTATTTATCTGAATCAGTTAATGATAAATAATAAAGATCACCTTCATTCTACTTATGTGAAGGCAGAATCCAGTATACTTTGTAAAATCTTTTCTGTTATTTTCATTAATTTTCTCTGTGCTCAGCAGTATTGGTGCCTATTTGCATTCCAAAAGATAGTTTCAAATAACATCATGGATTTAACTTGAAACATAAAAGACAAGAAATTCAAAGTTAAGCTCATATTCGATTTTTGTTATAATCCCCTTTAAAACTGGGCTATTTATAAAAATTTACATAGTTTTCATTGATAATGCCATCTAACAGGGTTTTCCTTACTTCTCAAAGAGACAGAATAAATACTTTAATAATCCAGGTTTAAGAGACTTTGTAGAACCCTTTGTCCATCTATTATTTTCTGTGTCTTAGCTGACTTTATTTACTGTGAAAAAACTGTTTCTTGTATTCAAAATTAATCAATAAATGTCAGCTGTGTGTGACACTTAGCCTGTTGCTGGAAATTCAGAGATAAAAATCAGTATTTTTCTCTAAAATTTTCACATTCTGAGGGGGAAAACAAAATTGACCTCCAAAATTAAATTTCTCTTGGTAAGTTTTTTGGAAGACATGCAGCTAGATTGCTGGACAACACAGAGAAAGGACATTCACATTGAGAAGGAGTAGAGTGTTTTGAAAGTTTCTTAGAGAAGAAAAATTATTTGACTCACAAAGGAGAAGTGGAGGAAAAGGACTTCAAGGCATAGGCACCCATCTGTTTTCAAATGAACCCAATTTCTCTCCAGTCTTCTCTCTGTAGAGATAGCATACAGGCCCGCTGACTTCCCTTTTTTGGAGTAATAACGTAAGTAAAATTTTGCAAATTAGTTCTCTACTTTATTCAGAATCTAACCTACTCCATGGCCTCCAGTCATATTTGTAATTCACTAATGTCTCTTTCAATAACCTTAGAAGAAATGTCAGCATAAGGTATTCATTAATATGTATTTTTTAAATAATGGCTCAGGTAACTGAGATTGCTAGGATGTGGACCATGTGAGGCCCATGGGCCCAGGTATGCTGCTTGAGGCCAGGGGAAGAGGGGATGGAAATAAATAAATAAAAAATATTCTTCCTCTCCTGCTGCCTTCCTTTCTTCCTTCCTTCCTTCTTTCCTTCCTTTTTTCCTTTCTTCCTTCTTTCTTTTCTAAAAAAATGGAAATGTTAACTTATAATTAAGGAATTAATATTCCTCCTCTAACATGCAAGACTAGTGTTTTATGAAGATTGGTAAACATTCTTTGAATTAATTTTCTTTGCAGTGACAAAACAGAATTTCCCATAGAATGGGGAAATTTATTCACTGTGGTGGTAATGACAATGTAGATATGAAATTCTCTGAAAATAAGAAAAGGAAAAGCATTTTACATAGAAAATTAAAAGGTAAAATAACCAGACTCAAGTGGATGTGTGTGCATATGTTTCTGCACATACCTGTTTGTATTTATATATCATGAAATGTAAAGAAATACTATACATAGACCATCTATAAGGGCAATAATCTGCAAAAAACATTGTGACATTCATTCAGTTCTAAGGCATTTTCCTATTAATGTCAAAAAAGACATACTTAGTTAAATGTAACAACGTTTATTTATGTCCTAGTATCATTTTTCTTGTAACTGTGGACTTATTCTCATAAGAATTCTGCTAAATAAGCATTAATAGTCACATTTTATTTAAACTTAGATTTTCTTTTAGCAGCTCTACTCATAAATCAAATACATAGCAATCTTAGAAAAAAGCTTTCCCTTTAGTATCCATGACTTTTATGTATTTCTAAGTCATTTTAAATGGTTAGAAAGCTGTCTGAACCAATTCATAGCTAATATGTTACTCTTGCATAATCATGACGTGATAAGATATACTCCTTCCTGACTTTGGTCAGGAAAATAAGAACTACAGTGCCAAAAGCTTCCACTCAGAAAACGTAGACTGTTAATATTCAATATGAAAACATTAATGTTAGGGAACAATTCAAAAGTTTTATTTGTGAATAACAAAGAATTGCAATTCAGGGTATATCGATCAGTCCCAGATCAGGAAGATCTTGTAATTGGAAAAAGAAGAAGAAAGTAGTGAGTGAAGTAATGGTCAGATGAAGATAAGGTAAAATGATCAGGTGGAGGGGTCAAAAGATAAAAGTAGGAAAAAATACTATTTATTAGTACTTTCAAGCAAAATATTTGCATTCCTGTTGGCTTCTTGAAATGTGAATAGTTTGGCCGAGTTCAAGGGTCAGATGCAGTTTAAATAGGATTTTAAAGTGACTTTCATTTTTCCAGTTATATTTTCATGTGGTTCCAATAGAGAACTGTTTATCTGTCTATTTGGGTTTCATTTCTTTCCCTAATTTTCACATGAAATAGAGTTAAATAAAATGATCTATGCTAATCTAAAACTTGTTAATTGTACAGAAATCTTTTATAGTTGTCTAGGTATGGAACATGTAGATTCAATATGATATTATCTACAAAATTAAAAAATTGTAACCTAAGTTGTTAAAAAAATCAACATTTTTTTAAAGAATACAAATACACAAAGCAATTACTCTTAGCTGATTTTATTCAAAACATGATAGATATGCATTCCTTATCAAAAGATTAAAATACTTGCATAAATAAAGAAAAGCATGCTGTTAATACAACAAATTGATAAAAACAACTACAATGAATAAAGAAAATTAGTCATCTAGTCTTTTAACAAAAAATGTGTATTAAGTTTTAATAATTCAGACCATATTCTTATATAAAATATGATTGGTGTAATTAAAACAAATTTTATTTTTGAATTCTGCTTTTGATACTTCACTGTTTCCGATAATATTTATTTTTATATGTTCAAGTTCATGAATAACTTTGCTGCAATCATTCAGCTTCTATAAATAAACTTCTGAAATAACTTTCTATAATTTAAGAATAAAGTTTTACTCCAAATCATATATGACAGATATAATTATCAATTTTTCTAATGAAATTTTTGTGTTGTAGACATCTCCACATAAAAATTACATTGCAATAATGTGAATAAAATAAGTGGAAAACATATAAATATTCCTAAAAAAGATAACTTATGTATTAGAATAGTCAAACTTAAGTAAATTTTTTAGAGGAAACCAAATGTAGGGACAAAATATTTGACATTTCTAAAGTCTCTTTGGAATGATTATTATACGTTAATCATTTTAAAGAAACAGGAGACTCAAGATTTGTTTTTTAGTCTCTGCCTGTATTACCTAAAATAATTAGATCGATGTTCTGTAGCAGGAAGAGAGAGCTACCATTGGCAATAACAAAGAATTTGAACAAGATGTGGTAGACTAAGGGAACTTATCAAGACCTATCAAAATCATTTCAGTATCCCTTTGTCTCTGTATGACAAGGCAAATATCTGTTAACTATGCATGTGTTTTTCTCGTCTTTCTGTAAATTGTCTTTTTCCCCTTCGAAGTCACAGACTCCATATCACATTTTCTCAGGCTTACCTGTAGCTATCAAGGAGTCTCATGTCTTCGTGGGGCTCCTGTATGTATGAAATTAAGTGTATTTAAATTCCTCTGGTTAATCTATCCTTTATTGCAACCAAGAACTTAAAAGGGTAGGGAAAAAAAAAGCTCTTTCTCTTCTGCAGAAAAATAGCATTACACCTGGTTTATCAGTAACATTACAACCAAATATTACCTAGCCCCCCACACTAACCAGTAAATAACTTAAAGAGCTTTAAATTCATGACTCAGTTAAAATGTTCAGATTTTAAAAGGGTCTCATAGGAAAGGATTTAAGTGCTTATTCAGCATTTTTAATCACTGTGTTCCTATTTTAGGATGAAAATGATGGTATCTCAAGCTCATCTTATTTTTATTTTTTTTTTGCTTTTATCTTTTTATTCTCTTTCATACAAAACCAATTTTCTTAACTTTAACAATAAAGCAAAACAAAATAAAATAAAATAAAATAAAATAAAAAATGAAATCAAACTTTCTGGAAAGTCTCTTAAAAACAAAGACTTCTAATTCCTATTCAGATTTTGTTATTCACTAGGTTTGGGTCACAGCCAAAGTATATTCATTTTTAACAAGCAAGTCAGGTAATTATCATGATATAATTCCTAGTCCACATTTTAAGAAATACTATTTATTTTAACCGCTTATGAACCTTTTAACAATTAGTTTCATTTCAGACCGGTTCTGTCTTCTTCCTCTCTCTATATTTCTCTGTAATAAACTGGACATGGAAGATTCGTAGTAAAAATACAAACACAAAAAAAAAACAAGAAGAATGTTTGAATGATTACTTATATAAAACATTTTGAAAATCCCTACACTAATTCCTAAAACCACATTGGAAGATCAATAAATGTTATATTAACCACTTTGCTTGTGTTTCATTCTCCCTGACCTGGTTATTTTAATTCACATCTAGTATGTATTACCTCCCATGCTTTCATTTTTACTGTTTTGTGTTGGGTTTTTGAAAAAGGATATCTTAATAATTTTCTCTCCTGTTTGTAAAATAATTACAACAGAAAAACATTACTGTAATTTATCAAATTGATATCACTGTTTTTGTGTATTACTAAACTGAGTGAATGCTACTGATTAAATTATGATACAGTGTTTTACTTGTTGCACATGAATTTCAGAGACAGGAAAATTAAAAATACTCTTCTCATAATCATGAAAATATAGTAATTTACCAAATTCAATTTTAACTGTTCATTAATAAAACTGCATAATTTAACTTGCAAACGTGATCGTTAAATATTTCAGCATCAATTTTATGGCTACTCAGATCACGTGTAGTTCTCTCAGAATTATTCTCCCTTGTTTCTAAGATGTGCTTATATTCATTGAATCTACTGTTGACTTCTTATTCTATAGTCAATCTCCAGTAAATTATAGCTTGTTTAAGCAACTCTTCTACAGTAATCAAGATGACTTTATTTCAGATTCTTAAAACTACAAATGATAGAGCAGTCAAAAGAGACTGGGTTATGCATCCGTCATCATTTAGCTCCAATTTTTTCCTTTGCCAGTTAACTAGGTGTGCAACTGATACCTGTGAAGTTCAGTTGTTTTAACAGCAATGCATGCAAAAACCTTTGAATAAATAGTTTAGAGTGGTTTAAAGATCTCCTCAAAACCATCTCTTTTAGACCACTATTTATATGCTAAATATACATAATTTTAAAACAATGGTTTTCAACAAGGCTAAATCAGAATCACCTGCTCTGCGTGTTTAATATAACCTATGCATAATCATTTCCACTTCTTTTTAAAGTATACTTAGGTGAGTAGCCTAGAACAAAAGAATGGAGATACTTATTTTCAGAAGGTTCTCCAGACCCTTAAGTAAATGTAACACTGAAAGCCAGGGAAGTTTCAACACTCATGTATTTCTTCTTTCTTTCAATACATTTTTTATGAGGTGCATTTTGTGGATTGAAGATTGTGTTCTTCACTGGAAATACAGCAGTGGGAAGGAAATAAATGGAACCTAACACCATGGGAACCTCACTCTATCAGCACATTAAGCATTCTGACAGAGAAATTTAGAATTCATAGAAAGCGTTGTGCTGGAACTGGCAAGTAGCTGCTCAGAAGACCATATTGACCACTGTTTAGCGAGTATGCATTTTAGGAATTTTGCTAACTGGTGAATGTCAGGTTACTTGAAATCAACAAGGGTGGGGAAAATCAATTAATAGTAAGATAAACATGTTTTGCTTATGTTTTTTTTTGTTTCATCCTGTGAAAGCTGGTTCAATTTTCTTCCGCTGTTTAAATTGTAAACTAAGGATAATTGAGGTAGTTAAAAGTAGGTGATATTAGTGAAAGTCTTCCAAATGAAATAATGTTTTAACTGGATACAGCGGAAAGATAATAAAAAGAGATTTTGCTGTAGAGAAAAGATAAAAATTTCAATGCAGTGCAATTGTATAAACACAGATAAAGGTACGTAAAAAAAACATGGTGCCTTCATTGTGATTTAAGAGGTTCAATATGGTTTAAGTTAGAAAAGGAAGAGGTGAATGACAAATTTAAGATATGGATATGGGAAACTTTCATGTAAAAATTTCAGAGTATATAAATATTTTGATTTTTAACTCAAAGCACTGAGACTATAATGCAATGTAATTTAATTACTTCCTGCATTAAAAATAATTTTACTATGGATTGAAGAATAAATTGAATGGGAATTAAGACTTCTCCTTTTATGTTACCTGTCTGAATGAGTGGTCCATTGCTTTTCATTGTAAGAAATAATTCAAAACTCCAGACATAAGTAAAATTAAGCAAGAATTTAATAGGTAACAAGGAAGTACTTCAGAAATGGTCCAAATGGGCAACATTAATTGCCCTGTGATGTGGAATTTGAAGCTCACTACCCATGCTCTGGGACCTGTTTATATTAACTCCTTGTCTCTGGGGTCCATCTGATGGATTGTTTCAAGACCAACCTTCTCAGATATTCCACATAGGTACTCCCTTCCACATCCATGACCCCTGGCTCGTGCCCACATAGTTCTTCTGTGCTGATGTAGCCATGCCCATATGGTGGGTCTCTGGTCTCCTAATGTCCCTTGTCTGATTCCAGCTCATGTCTATCTGTCTATCCTAATAGTAATTGGATAGGTAGAGTTTTGGGGTTTTTTTTTTACTCAGAGAGATATGGTTTTGGCACAGTTGGTAGTAACAATGGAATTAATGAGAGTGGATACTTGCACATTTCCATTTTAATTTATTCACTCATTAAATGAGTGCCATTTAATGGACTATAAGGCACACAAGCAAGAGTGAGAATAAGGAAGACAGGAATATACATTTGGTATATTTTGTATTAAGTTCCTATACAGATAACATTCTTAGAGAGGTGTTAAAAAGAAAGTTGGAAATAAAAATCCGTCAGATGGTTGGGAGGTATTGTATGATGGTGTTCATTTGGGAGTGATGGAAAGAGAACACAAGCATTATAAAAAGACATAAAGACACATCAGAAAACTGATATATTATCTATTTCTGTGTAAAAAGAAATAGCTGGGACTCCCATCCACTAGATGGCTATTATTGCTGTTATCTTGCAATAATGACGAACAACCATTTATCTTCTCACAGCCATTCCCTGGGCAAGCCACAGTTAATATTCTAGTAAGGATTTTTCATCTTTAGTGACCTTTGACTCATTACAATATCATGAATACATTAGCATGCTAAAAGGACTACCTCCTTGGTTGCCATGGCAGTTTTGAGTCAAATCCAGTTAAATCCAAGGATTTAAATGTGCAGTTCTTGACACTGCCTGTAGCTCATTCTTTCGGGGCAAATTTCAGGAAGTAGTAACATTTTTTCCATGTATATGGCTTTCCTTCATTAATAAACTTCTTTAAAACCTCCATGCCTAAACCCCATCAATGCAGAAACAGACAGTTCTTGACCTTTCTCACCCTTCTCTATCCTAACTTGCATTTCTTTCTAATAAACATACCAAGTGCTGCTGCCAGTGGCTCTGTCTTCTGAATTCCTTCACAAACACAATAAAGAACCAGGAGTTCAGGAATCCCAAATCCTTTCACACAAAAAGCACACTTCAAAAGTAAGCAACTGTAAAAATTAAGAATAATATTATCTGTTTATTTTAAACTAAGAATAGAGCTTGTTGGCAATTTAAATTGGGTTCATTAGCTGATTCCTTCTGGATGGTTCCTTTCAACAGAAATTACTCAGCGCTTGGTCTTGATACTCCAAGAAAACCTTACTCATCTAATTGGCAGTGGTGCTGTTTCCCAGGCCACACATTTTTATCAAGCTAGGTAGGGATTCTTTCCATGAAGAATTATTTGAAAAAAAAAAGAGAAAAAAACACAGCAAAAGAGACAGTAAACGTCAAGGATCAGTCATTACTTTTCAAGATTTTGCTTGCATTACATTTGTTAATTTCTCACTGACCAGAGAAAGCATATCTCCAGCCCCGGGCAATATGGAAAGAAACTAGACATGAATGTAGACATAAGACAAAATGATGCCTTGATGGCCATTTCTATAACAGTCTAACTCAAACTTCAGTGATGAAGTAGAAGATAAACCTGCAAAGAAGATGGAGAAGAGACAACTAGCAGGTGCACCCTGGTGGAGTAATGGTTTGGTCAACTACCTCAGACCTAAGTCCATCTCACAGACATCCCAAGGACTTGTCCCAAGTTGGGGAAAACAGCCAAGATGAAGGACCAAATACATATAAATAAAATGTTTCATTTCATTCTATTATTTAAAAAAAAAACTTCCTCATGGTTTTTATTCAACTATACTCACAGCATCAACATATTCCATGTATTAAAATTTTAGGCTCTTCATGTTTCAATATGAATGATTTTTTGTTTATATTTAATTATGAGAAAGATTTGCTTTCAGAAGACTGTGACATTTTCATAATTAATGCTAAATAAATAAGTTGACATTAAATTCAGTCATCTAAATTGGGATATAATGATATCATACACATAAACTTTACAATTTTAGAATATTATTAAATACAATGCCTTCTTGAACGCAAACCCTTAGGCAAATTTAAATCTCTAATAAATTATTTTTATTAAAAAAAGAATGTTTAAAGTATTTTAAGCAATAGAAATCTCTTAAATCAATGACAACTGTTAACAGCCAAAGGTGTAGTTAAGTATATTTATATAACATCTACAAAAGAAAAGTAACAATATCATTTTATTGTGTCTTTCTCTCTAAAATGTACTGCAACAAAGATTCTGAGGAAGTTTCTCATGATAGAAAGCCTGAATATAATGAGAGTCAACCCAAGTATCCTACATTTATTCAAACTATAAAATTGCTACTATCGAGAGAACTTGTGCTGAATCAACTTTATTTAAATGGAATATTGCAGCATGCTCACAATAGAAGCCTGTACTTTTTCCTCTGCAGAATAATATAAGCCTTTATGTTTTTCAGAGAGAAAATTCTCAGAACATTAAAGAAAGTAGAAATTCTTATTATTCAAGAAGTTGGGTGGAAGAAATGTGATGTCTGTGACTTCAATAAAAGGCAAGTTTTATTCCAAACTATGGATTCATTTTTTATTAGGCACTCTATGTTTTTATGATAATTGCCAGTACAGTTTATGCAGGGAAACCTGAACTATTGGCTAATCTAAGTTTCATTATTTTCCATAAAAAAAGACAGTAAGGTCTTTTTCATCTCAAAAACTGTTATTCTGAGTTTTTAATTCTTTTTCACAATATCATAGATAGATTTAAGAGTTGAATCATTTAAGAAAATACAAAGTTTAATGAATTTGCTATATTCATTACATGTGTGTGACTTTTAGAAATTCTCATCATTATTTTGAAAATTTTTTAAATGTTTTGTTTTTCATATTGTTTCTTTTGGTTTCATATTTCATAAATTCATCTGTTTCTGCTACTTCCAGACACGTCTTTAAATATTCTAGTCCATTAAAGCTAATCACTTTTTTTTTAAGTCAGTACTATAGGAGACCAACAATGAGCCAGGGACTATTCTTGACTGAAAAGATGAAATGACATTTGATATAATCCTTGCTGTCTCTTAGCTTAATATGAGTTTAATGCATCCTCAAAATTAAGTACCATTAATTAAGCAATATTTTATGCAATAGAATTTTTCTCTAATTGCAACACAATTTCATCAAAAATAAACTTTTTAAAATGTTAAGTATTTCCCATTTTAGAGATTTATGACTGATGGTGCCACATATAAACATCCGGAGAAAAGGAGTTGTTATGAAAGACAAGGGTTTGCAAATTTCTCAGTTATAATTTGGAATTCATAGCAGAGATACTGTATTAAACTCTAACTTCAATGGGAAGTTTTGGTGATTCGAAAAAAAGTAAATAACATGGCATAAATTATCCTACTTCAGTGTAATTGAGAAGAAACAATAGAAGCGTTATATAAAATAGAAACTCCAAATGAGGCGTCTACAGGAGAAGTGATACCAGAGAGAGTGAGTACTTCAGAAGAAATAAAAAACATGAGCCCTCAGACTAATAAAACAGACTTGGTTTACAGTGATAAAGCATAATTGATAACCAGCAAATCAGTGAACAGAGAACATAGTTTTAAAAACAACTCCAAAGAGAATGCGGATAACTAGACTGATAACATATTGCTCAAGAAAAAAGTGTAATCCAGAAGCCATAAAATGCAGTAGTCTCTATACTGAATATATATATATATACTCCATACAGAGTTGCTGATTATGACTAATAACAAGCTTATTAAGAAACAAATAGTAATATTTATCTTCCCATTTGTGTAGCTTTTTTTTTCAAATGACCATTACATAATCAGAGACATAAATATATTTTACTTTCCTATAATACTACTTTAATCAATGTAACTGTTAGGCATTTCTTTTGAACTACATGTACTGCAGGAAAATACAAAAAGAAAAATGAAAAAGTTACTAAAGAAATCTGAATCATGAAAGTTTGCAAACCTTTGATCTTTTCAGATAAGTCAAAAGGACACCCACAAGTTAAGTACATTTCCCAAAGTGACAGAAACTACTGATTAAAGATTTAGACCCAAATCTTTTGTTCCTCAGCCCATCTCCTTGACTATTATTTCAATATAAGATCTTGCTTTAAAAGATCCTAGTAAGCAAATGAAAAATCAAGCCATGGACTAGGAGAAAACTAGGGGAAAATAACTTTAATATCCGATAGTGGACTTCTAGTATGTATAAATATAAATTAAAAATTAATGTGCTACTCTATATTATATATCCAACTCTTAATATAAGAAAAAAGAATTATAATTGAGCACAAAATTTGAACTGACATTTTACTGAAGATATGATTGTAAATAAGTAAATGAAGACATGATCAGCATCATGACTAAATAAGTGGCAATGCAAACTTGATTTATTTCACAATAGCAAAACATAAAAAAAAACTAAATGTCCATCAGCAACTGACTGGATAAAGTAGCTATAGTATATAAATATGCTTAATGGAATTCTATACAGCTATTAAATAAGATGAAACTGTGTCCTTTGCAAAAATCTGGAAGGAACTGGAGAATATTATGCTAAGTGAAATAGAATATTATGTTAAGTGAAATAAGTCAGGAAAAAAAAAGAGAAACACATAATGGTTTTAGTTACATGTGGAATATAATGAAATAAAACAAATGAACATATAAATCCCCCCAAAACAAGAGGATACAGGACTATAGTCACCCTGTGGTTGGTGGGGAAGAAGGATGGGGAGTGTTGGAGAAGATATAAGGGAGAAGGTGCAGGTAAGGAACACTAGAACTCTGATGTTAAGTGTGGTATGAAATAAAGACTGTGATGCAATTTCAGTATTCTAAAGTGAATATAGCATTGTGAACCACAATTGGTTTCTTATAGCTACAAAAATGGTCAGAATCACTATAATCAACAGAACTGTGAATGACATCTGAAATTATCATATATTGGTGAAAATTTGTTACAACTGGCATCTCTTATACTGTTGATAGGAAAATTCTATCTCTACTTTGCACAATCATTTGTCAGTTTATTAAAGATTGATCATATATTTGCCTGATTGCATTATAGAGCCATATCTTATGCATAGAGCCATGTCTTATGTTTCACGTCAAAGAGCCATGAAAATGCATTTCCATACAAAAAACTTGTATTTGAGTGTAAGTAGCTTTATTCATGATAATCAGAAACTGAAACATTAAATGTACAACAAATAAATAAACACATTTTGGCATATCCATACAATAGTATATTAATCAGCAACTAGGCTCAACTGTTAGCAATATGAAAGACATGATTGGTTTCAAAATAGTGAAAGAGCCCCAGCAAAATTATTTCAGGATTTCATTTGCATGTCATTCAGAAAAGTGAACACTGTGAGATAGGCCATCGAAGCGATTGACAGAATTTGGGTTGCAGGAATAGAGTTGACTGAAAGGGGACACAGGAAACTTTTGTAATGATGTAGTGGGACTTATATACCGGTATGCATTTGTCAAACTTATTGGACTTTAAATTCTGAAGAGATTTATTTTACTGTATGTCAAATATATTTCACCGATCCTGATTTCAAAAATTCAATTTTACTTCACAGGACTTAGCACATCCAAAATGCAATGAAATATATGGTCATTTTTTTCACAGCTTTCCAAATAATGCCTCCAACATACCTTATATAATTCATTGTTAAATGATTGATCATGCTCCTCTGTCATCTAGTAATAAGAAATAATATACACACTAGCTTTGACTTTCTAATTTTTTCTATTTATTGACACGTGAATGTTTAATTTCTACACCTCTACTACACAGATGCAGTAAAAATCTCTTTAATTTTAAGTTAAAATCAGAAAAACAATCTGCATACCGTGTCTTTCCAAGCACAGGTGGATGCAATAATAACTAATCTAAGGCTTTTCCCCTCTCTGTTCTCTCCTGGAAAAGCATATACTTGGCCAAAGATGAAAAATGTCACTGTCTCCCAGCTGTTGAGTTTTAATTTATTTTATCAGCTTAATACAGTTAATCAGCTGCCAAATTTAAAGTATCACTTTCTTCACTTTTATTACAACCTAATCTGTTCCCCACCTTCTTCTTGTAATTAGTGTTTAGCTGCACATAATTTTATGTGCAATTCCCTTTAAGCTTCTAGCACACATCTGGCATACAATAAGGGCTCAAAACTTAGAGCTATAATAATGATAACTTTTATTATTATTTTATCATCACAAGAAATATTTTCAGTGATTAAAAGAGAGCATTTCTGCTTTTTATGTAGAAAATGATTTTGCAATCCATTAAGTATTGTGAACACCTCATAGTATATCATATTTCAAGGCATGCTTTAAAATGTGTTCCACCAAATGTTCTGTTTTGAGGGAATTTTGAATATGAGATGTATGAAAAAAAGTGTTCAAAAGCAAATAAATTAAAATCTAGTTCTATGTCAGTCATTATGCTAACTATTTGGGATTCAATAATGTAAAAAAACAGACACTCATAGAGACTTTCTGTATAACAATTGGCACATAATTGCTAATTGCATATGGAAAACCATAAGCCATCTTTGTTTGTCATATGAAAATAGATAGCATAAGCCCATCTCCAATAGGAGAAAGAATTGTCCTTTCTGATAAAACGTCAAGGTTTTATATGGAATATTGAAAAAATACACATTTAGGTTTGATGGCCAATTTTATCATCTAAAATGGAGTCAATATTATGATTTCTTTCAAAGGAAAGATGCAAGCAGAAATGAAGGCAAGTAGGCAGGCAGAAAGAGAGAAGAGGAAGACCTATTTTATTATTTACTTAGTTACTCACACCGATTGTTTCCCCCGGACCTGGAACTCAAACCCGGGGTGCGTGGCCTGTGCTTCTTTGGAAGTTTTCGACCTAACCACTTCTCCATAGGGCGTGTCAATACAATGATTCTTTAAAGACATTTTATAAAAATATGCATGTATTTATATAAATTAAAGAAAATGATATTTTTCTTTTCAAGTCTTTAAAAATTCATCTAAATTTTTATTTTCTATCCAGGATTTTTATATATGAAGTGATTTGAGTTAGTTCAACTGTAAGACTAATGTATGCAAAATTTTTACTCATTATGATTTTCAAGTTAGTGTTTTTTGTGTGTGGCATATTTACTGTTTGCTGTGTTCTTAACCACCAAGTTTATATATAAACTTTGTTGAATCCCATCTTCCATTATACCATCTTCCATGATGACCTCAGGGCTAAACTGCTGATGGACAGGTCCCATAATGAAGTGTCCACAGAGAAGGTGGATATATGGAACATAATTCGTCAACTGAACAGAAATGGACACAAAAATATAAAGAAGCCTGAAGTTTCTACAACTGTTAAGATGAAACATAAATTCAAACTGGGAGTTTGGTTTTTTGACATGCTGAAGGAAGGGCTTTTCTGGGTTATTTGAATAGTTTTAGAAGGAGCTGTTGGTATTTTATTGCCTGAACATTAAGTCTAGGGAGATAAGGGGTGAAGAGGAGATTGTTTTCTTTCCTGGTGACACCAGGTTACAAAAAATGTTGAAATTACTGTATCTCAGACCATTCGAGGAACTCTTAGTACTTGACCCTTTAGCTTCCAGTACAAGGGGACAGAGTCCTGATGAATTAAAAGAATTCTTAATCATCTATGGAAAAAGGCAACCAAGAAGAGCAAGCAGAATGATCATCTCCAAGTGAAAAATAATGGCTAGAAGGATGATCTAACATCATACAAGTGAATTCCAGTATTAAGCAGAAAACAGCTTCTGTTGAATTAAATAAAATCAAATACAAATTCAAGGGATGAATTCAAGATCTGTAACTTTGAATTAAGAGCTGAAACAATGCAAAATAATTATCAAACATATAAACTATATACTTTTCAAATGAGTAGAGGAATACTAGAGGCATTCCTAAAAATACAATGAACAAAATAAGTGGAATAAAATATAAAACAAAAATAATGTAGCAATAAAAACAAAAAGCATTATTTAGTTTAAAAATGTGAAAAAAATCAAACAATATGTGGACAAGTCAAAATAGAGCAAAATATAAATTTAAGAATAAGAGAAGAGAAATAACCATAATTGCAAAATGGTTTAAGTAAATTAAATGAAGATACTGATTAAAATTTTATAAAGTACAAAATAAAAAAACTGGTAATCTAAAAGTATGAAATTACCAAAATTGTTCTTTGAGACACCAGTTTTAATTTGATATTTTAAGGTGAGACACCAGGCTATGTATTTTTATAGGTAATTTCTATGTAACTTTTAAAGACTAGATAATGCTAATGATATTTTAACAAATACTGGCTATGAAGTAATAACAATGATACAGAAATAAGATTCAAATGTCAAAATCCATTTATAAAATCAGTATTAATCTAAAGTGTTGGCAATAGATTTGACAAATCTTTGAATAGAATAAAATAATCAGTGATCTATTATAGAGAATCTGAGATTTCAATAGATAAGTTATTTCACAAGTCAACAAAACCTATCACATTTTTAAAAAATTTGAAAACACTAGACACGTATAACCTATCACAAACCATCAAAAATAAACTTTCTGTGAATTAAAAGTTCTCCTTTTTTTAAAATTATGATGTTTTGATCTCCCTAGATTTGGTGAGATATATTCAACCAAGCTGGAAACAACATCTACGCAGGAAAAATATGAACTACTTTAAAAAATTAAAACTTAAAGAGATTTGTAGCTCATTCAGCAAAAAACAAAATATTAAGAAAAGATTTGCAATCCAGATTGCAGGTAAATTCTTACAATTTGGCAACACAGATCTTGATATTTTATAAATGTTGGAAATGAATATAGGTAAGATATTCTCAAAAACCAAAATAGCAAAATAAAGCTAGATAGATGATAGATTAATTTATAGATAGATGATAGGTAAATACTAGATGATAGAAATAGATTGATAGGTGGATATAGTTAATTAAAACAGTCTTCAAAGTTAAATAATTAAAATAATTGCACATTAATCATGTTTTTGAAGTTCGTAAATATTTTCTATAGACCTTAGCAATAAATATTTTAGATTTCGTGGGCCAGATGATGTCTTTGGTATGTATTCAACACTTTGATTATAGCACAAAAGTAACAGTAGATAATAGTAAATAAATGGATGTGACCATGTTCCAGCAAGAATTTACTTACAAAAATATGTGGTTAAATCTGATCATTTGCTGAAACTTTTCTTATCAAATTTATACATTTTAGAAAGATTATTTTTTTAGTTATGTAGAAAATATACTAATTCTGTATGTTGTTGTTATAAATGATAATTATGATAGCCTTCTCAAAAAGTAGTAATGAACATATAAATATCTTTGATCCAGATTTGCATTTCTAGTAAACTATTCCATTGCAAGGATGAAGAAAAAAGTATAAAGCAGTTTATTAT
Source organism: Solenodon paradoxus (assembly GCA_004363575.1). Classification (NCBI taxonomy): domain Eukaryota; kingdom Metazoa; phylum Chordata; class Mammalia; order Eulipotyphla; family Solenodontidae; genus Solenodon; species Solenodon paradoxus. Next base: position 368,122 of record RJWH01000207.1, on the reverse strand, counting down.
TACTTAATTAATATATGTGTTGAACAAAATGACAACAAAAAAGAAATGTAAAGCTCAAGAGAAAATTTTAAATTTGCAATTGACTCATTCTTTTAAAATATTATTAAGTTATTAGTGAAGCCATGCTGCAGAAATGTTATTTTAATACAGGGTAAACTAAACATTTACTAAGAAAAATAAATGAAACATTCCATTAAATACTTCACAAATGAAAAGGTAATTAAAAATTTGATACATTCCAGTATTTAAATTATAATTAAATATATGAATTATGTTTTATCTAAGACATCTCAAATGAACATGACCATCTTAGAAGCAATGAAGTTATATATATATATATATATATATATATATACACATATTCATATCATTATTGGAAGTTCATATAGACACTGCCTTTCTAAAGTATTTAGCACTGCAATTTAAAAACCTTGAAACACATATATTCTTTATGATGTATAAACTGTTAAAGAATGAACAGGATACATTAAAAGGGAATATGTTTTTGTAAGTCATTATGTTATTTATGAAACCTAATTACAAAATAATATGTAATTGCTAGTAGATGATAGAATTGTTCATGATATTTATTAGTCTATTTGCTTTTTAATGCTCCATTTACTTTTCAATGCACAAGTACTTTTCTAATATTTGAATTTTGTCAGTAAATGTATTTCTAAGCTGTGTTAAGTCTATTATTTATAAATACATACTTTCTGAAATATTTTAGTCTCATTCCTCAGGGGATTAGTCTTATTCATAGCCTGTTAAAGTCACCACTTGACAAATAATATGACAAAGTTTTATACACTTTACCAGGACTCAATCATGAGATTTTTTTTTAAAGCAAAATGTTGACTCTCTTAAAAGTCAATAAATGACTGATGTGCATTATTTCACTGTTTTGGAAACAGTCTGCCATAAAGGTGTCCAGAGGGTTGGCCTGAGGAAGAAACTTTTATAACTTTCTCCTAGCTTTTGGTGGTTTGCCAGAAGTTTGACATTCTTTTATGTTTATATACATGACCCTGATTTTAGCTTTCATGCTCACCTGACATTCTATCTGGGTTTGTGTCTTCCCTTCACATGATACTCTTTAAAAGGTCACAAATCTCAATGGATTAGGAGTCCATTTAGCATGACCTCATCTTAAATAATTATAATAAATAAGGTCACATTCTAGACACCGGCATTACTTGAGCATTATTGAGAGAACATGTTGCTAAAATGATGATTTTATTGATATCTAAGACTTTTATTACATCATTTTTACCTATAGAGCATTGTAAGTCTAATCATATTTCCTATATTTAGAAATAAACTATACTTTTCTGTGAAATAATATTTAATTCTACCAACAGTGTTCAATTTTCTTTGAAATTGTGACAGCAATTAACAAGTTCAAGATTTTCAGATTTCTGTTCTTACTGTGAAAAAATAAATTATTCATTTAACGTTTTTTTCCCCTATAGATTTCAACTCATATGTTCCCTTCCCCATAATAAGTGCCAATACTCCAACGCACAGCAAAATGTACAACATCATTTTATCAAATACCTGAAGGAAAATCACTGTGAGAAAACTGTCTATAAAAATGAAACAGGTTGTTGAAAGACACTTGAAGATGCTTTATTGTCCACTATGTGCAAACCACTTATTTCTAGGGATAAAAATAGTGTTTTACATAAAATACAAATTCTTTGCAAAAGCAGTCATTTGGTACATTGTCCTAAAGTTCACTTTGAAATTGAATGTTAATATGTTTATTTTGAATTAAAGATCTACTTCAATTGATTATTTAAAAAAAACTAATTTATAATGCAAACATGTATTTTAAGCATTTGCTTCTTAGCAATAACCACTTTTAAAACTATGGGATGCCCCAGGCACATTTACATTGTGACCTTTCATTTTCATTAAATGTGCTTTGGAAAATTGAATTTTGATGTAGTCCCTGCCTTAGTCATAGCCCTCAGTGACTTATAAAATCAAGAAATTAGCATATTTTGAAAAATCATTTTACTTCAGATTGTCATAACACATTTCTTCTGAACCTTTGTGCCTGATTTGACTCCCAGTGCCCGACCCTGTAAATGATTGCATCACAGGATACTTTAGATCTCATCTCACTGCATGAATATAGTGTTTATCTCCCTTTTAAAAAGCCATGTCAAAGTAAGGAGACCTAATTTCACACATTAAAGGGAAAGAGACAGCAAGAATCACTAATCAGTGATGAGAGAAAGCACATGTGAAATGAGTTTGGGGTGGGTGAACATTTTTCTAATTACCAGACTCTATACTATAGGGAAAATATAATAAATAGGAGAATGAACAACTTGACTTCACCATTTTCAAGAAAGGAAAGACAAAAATTATGAGCATGGAATGTTCATGAATTTGGCCTGAAAATACAGCAGAAAGTGATCTAATGTTCAGAATGTGACAAGTTATTTCTGAAACAGGAAAGGAAAATAGATATTAAAAATACAACACATGAGAGTGACACAAATGAAGGTAATGGTGAAATGCTCTCATTTTATTTTAATTTGTTTAAAAATTTTGTTAACTTCTATGTAGCATATTTAGAGACATAATACATTAAAATGATTGTTGTTAATAAAAGAACATGAGAAAGTTTTTGAAAAAGAAATAAGCCATATTTATGTTTTAAAAATATTATCTTTTGAAAAGCAAATATTAAACAAGTTTTTATTAAAATACTCATGTACACACATATACGCACATAGATCCATGATTATCCATTGGCAGTATGGGTTTTTATTCACTTAATCTTTCCTTCCTTTCCCCAGTCCTATATACAAACATATCTCTAATGGTTGCCACCCATAACAAATAAATATTATCTTCTTGTGTTAATATCTTTTGCAAACATTATTCTCTATGGAATTAGTTTCCCAAACTAGTCCATAAAGTACTCTATTATGTAAATCCTAATGAACCACCATAAGAAAAATGCAAACACATATGTCTAATCACTCTGTTACTTTAGAGTCTTCAATCACTGCCTCATTAACAAGAGTTGGCATTTAACAATCCCTCTGTCTCTACAAACATTACGTAACCTTAAGTGGTTAATCTAGGTTCTCACACATTAACTTCATCAATTTGCCTGGCAACCTAAAATTCTGATAGTATCGTAGTTGTTTTTCTCTTCCAAACTCTCCCCTCACTGAAAAAAAATCTAAAAATCTGTCTCTAATCTTTGAAGTCCCATACTGTTCTCCATCCATAATGTTTGTACTAATTTATGCTACCACCAATAGTGTATAATATTTTTCTTTCCTCTGCATCCTTGCCAAGACTTTTTTCCATTCTAATGGATAATGACCATTCTTACAGGTATGAAGAGACAGCAAATTGTTTTGATTTACTTTTCCTCAGGAGAATTGCTTTTTTTTCTTATGTGCTTGCTGGTGTCTGTAAATCTTCTTTTGGAAAGTATCTATCAAAATCTTCTTTCCATCATTTAATTGTACTGTTTTCTATTGTTGATTTTTATGAGTTATTTGATACTTTATATACTAATCTTTTGTTGGATATTTGATATGGAGATTCTTCAGAAATATTGAGAATGAAAATAACATATATTCAGTAAGGGTTGATCAAAAAGCAGACATTCCATATGTTCTGTCAGGATTAGTCAAGAAAACAAAAACTGTTCTAGGTCTTTCAACTGATAATAAAGGGAGTTGGATGATGGCAAACCTATGGAATAACTAATAAATTGTAGGACGCAGAAAAAAATGCCTCTGGCTTTCAGAAAAAATGAGTTCTACCAATGATCTCACTAGTAGCACTAAAATGGATTATATCAAGAGATTCCTAGAATTGAAGAGATTTTCATTTCTTCTTCTGCATGATATTTCTCTCCTGTTAAAAGAGAATTACTGCTTCCAATTTCTGCTATGATGCAAATGTGCCTTCCTGAGAGAATATAACGTAGCATTATATTGGTAGGAATTCTAGAAAAAAATGTTCTCAGGCTTCTAGTTCATACGAAGCTTAACTGATAATTGAATATCTGACTCTCATACCTTGATTTTATGGACAGTGATAATGGCAGAGACTTCTTTCTCAGGGCAAGGGATAGGTCTTCTCCATATGTTTACTGTATTGCATTCTTTTCTGAGTTCCTTAGAGACAATTTACTATCAATTATCCTTCCTACCACTAATGCCTTCAAAATATTCCTCTTTGCTAGAGCCAATTTGCATTTAGACAAATATCATTTCATACCCATTTCAGGAAAAAAATCATAAATAGAATTCTATTAAACATACCTCATTGTAACTAAAATAATAGCTTTCTGTAAAATCAAATGGCATTTTAATAGTTACTATTATAATACTTCTAAAAACAATGTACTTCATGCTTTTCAATTGTTTGACCGTTTCAGTTTCCTGAATACTTTTGATATGTAATTAAGCAAAATATGTTGGATATTTCAAGCACATATATTACTTGCATAATTACAGTTTTAATCAGTATACTTTGAAGATGTTATTGATGGAAAGATTAATTAAAGACTAATCAAGAAAGTTTAACTTATTACATAAAATATTAAAAATATCTGTTAAAATTAACACTAGATAAAGCATTGGCATGTTTTGTAATGGAAGGAAGTTTAACCTAGTATCTTCTAAATTGAAGCATTTGTGGATAATAATGCCTGAGGAAGTAAGTGTTAGATATTCTGAAAGCATAGAACTCTTTCCTAAGACCCATCCATATTTCACAATTGAATTATGTGTTAGAGATTTCTTCATCTCATTCAGTGTTGTCTTCTCGGTATCTAAGTATTTTTGAGAGCAACACGACATCTAAGATTAAGTACCATATTAATGAAAAAAAAAAAAAGATTCCTCCATCACACTAAGATCTTCTTAGTTAATATAGTTGAATGCAAGTGTATTCCCAAATGTAAAGCTATGGAAATGAAAAAAGATGTCTATTGCTATGAATCATGCTAGTCCCTTAATGAACTATATGGTTTATTTTATAGTTTCTAAATAGCTAATAATGCAAAATGTTGTGCAATTTTATAGTAGTTAAATTATTTTGGAACTTACTCTTCATTTAAAAGTGATAATTGTTGCTATCTTACTGTAATAGGAAAATCAAATATAAAATCAAAAGAGAGTAAAATGTGTAAGAATTGCCATCATTGGTTATTGGTTCTAAGAAATTACATAAATATATATAATAAAAATAATGTATATTTTTCTAAGAATTTCTTATTCATCATTGACATACTAGACAATGGATTAGTATTTGTGGTGATGGGAGTTTATTCAAGAAAAGGAATCGTCATTTAAAAGAATGACATTTATAGTGTATGAATCATGGCTGTCCAATGACACTAAATCAGAAGGATGTATATAAGGAATTGATTCATTACAGAGTTGACAAGATTCAAAGTCTACCTGATAAGCGAGCAAGCTGGCAACTCCCAGAGTTGATGGTATAATTCCAATCTAGATCTGCAGGCCAGATAATTGGAAACTTGAGGTTACAGTTGGTTGAAGGTCACCTGACTTAAGAGACAATGCTTCAGCTTGAGTCAAAAGGCAGTAAAATTTCTGTTGCTTGAGGAAAGGTTAGCCTTTTGTTCCATTCATGCCTTCAGATAATTGGATAAAGGCCACCTTAGAGAAATTAATCTACTTTTCTGAGTTTAGGATTGAAATTTTACTCTCATAAGAAACACCCTCACAGACACACATGCAATAATGTTTGACCAAGTACCTGCATATACTTTGGCTTATCAAGTCAATAAAAACCATTACGTCAAGTTAGTTCATATTTAAAAATGTGTTCATTCGCTTTGGTTAATATTTTGACTGCAATCCTATTGAGAATAGCAAAATATTATAAACCTTTGCATATAATATGTTCGAAATGTTGAAATCACTATTTTAATATCTATAATGACTTAGTTTATAATGAACTTTTATATTTTTTATCTCACTGGCTCTTTCCTGACAATTAAATTTTGGGGTATATGTTTTTAATTTTATTTTGCTAAGTGAAATTCATTAAATTCCACTAACCATGAATGCTGTAGGGAATGGCATTTTTCTGTGGCTAATTGTTATAGAAAGCATATTTGAAAATTTTTTTTATATATTCTATAATGAAAATCACTTTAAAGAATGTTTTTTTGGTATATATTAAAATAGTTGTGACTAAATATAATGTGTGTGTGTGTTTTTTTTTTTTTCTTTTTTGAAAGGAATGTTGCAGCAGGAATGAAGAAGAGCAGAGGGAGGCAGCCAGGGATAAAGAAGATGAAAGAGATCTTTATTTTATTTAGTTGTTCAGCTTGGTCATTCCCTGCATCACCCAGTCTTGAACTGGGAACCTTGGGATGTGTGTGGACTGCACCAAATCTCTATTCCACCATGGCATGCTAAACGTGTATTTTAATGACATTTGTTGACTATACGGGGGTCAATGGAAAAATGTCCCCATTTTCTGAGGTTTTCTCAGGCCAGACAAATAAATTAACATAGGCATGATTTGTGAGAGAAGAGTCCAAATTTATTAGCACACATGTGGAAAATTTACATGGCAATGAATTCTGAAATAACTGGGGCAGAGACCAATGATTCGGTCTGTGCTGAAGCATGGCAACGGAACCTGGGGTCTCAGAGTGTTACAAAGTAACCAGTGAGATCAGAGAGACACATCAGAGTTTAAGAGAATTTAAGAGGAGTTTATTAGCCAGCAGCTGCAAGGGGGAGAGCACCACACCCAAATCGAGCAGCCTTGTCCCCAAATAGCGCAGAGTATTTATAACTTGGTTTAGTCAGGTGTGCCGGGGTAGACACCTACGCAATTTACAGAGGCAGAGCAAGTGGTTATCACACAAGGAAGTCGTTTACAATAATCGTTTACATAGCAGCTGTTTGACATTTAACTTCTTCCTGTATCTCAGCAGATTAACAGAAATCCCTCCAGCCAAGGCTCTCCTCATTGGGCTGGTAACTAGCATTCCAAGTGCCAAGGTTTCCTTTTCACCGCCAGAGGTTAGTTCCTTGTTTCAAGAGGCGATAGGAGGGGGTCACAATGTGGCAAGAGGCATGACTCTTCTTTACTCTGAAGTAAACATAAATGACTTTCCTTTCTATATTCTTCCAGGGAATAAAGACTAAAGCCCATCTTTGAAATAGGAGATGTTTGGAGGCCCAAAAATTGGTAGACGGCTACTTTCATTAAGGAAAGGACTAAACATTTTGAATAATAGGAACTTTTATTTGCCTATGGGGCTGCCCACCACTGTCCTAGGTCCTTCATGTCAGAAAGGAGCATCCGCAGGAGCCACTTCTGAGAGACTTCAGATAAGCTGTTTTACATCCTAAAACTGAAATTTTAATTTATGCTATTGGTTATGTACTAGTCCATGATGCTTCAATTTGATATTGCCTCCAGATGAATACATGGATTATTGCTGAATAATCAATGAATAGATGAATTCCAGCTACATACTAGAGTAGCTTATAGAATTTTCATTTGATTTCACAGTTTATTTGGATTGTGGTAACCAACATCATAGCATTAAGCTCTCACATTTTTTATCAAGGTCTAAATTTATCATTTAAAATTGCATGTGATTACTGAAAGGGTCAATGATTTTTTCTTTGAACATCAGACGTGTGTGTATTATCCCCAATGCATAGCTTCTGAGGTCAAATAGTTTAACAAATATATATACGTATATATATATATATATATATACGTATATATATATATATATATATATACGTATATATATATATTCTCTAACGTTTGATAATCTATGATATCTGATAATTTCTTCATGATTTTGATAAATGTTCAGGGTACTTAAGGCTCCTACCCCAACTATTTAGATTAAAGTTAGTAAGGAAGTAGAAAATACATAAACTTTATAATCAATTAATTTAAAATATGAAATTAATTTTTAGCAATGACTACTGTCCTAAAGATAGACAATTTACTTTCTTCTGTTTTCATTACTTAATGACACTGATGTTATTAACGCATGTTTGTTTTAAAAATAGAACACCGAGTTGCACACTTAAAAATTACTAAACTAATGTAAATGTATCCTTTCTATCTCATTGACTTAAATGCTTATATATCACAGGTTCAAAAATTGAAGAAAAGACAGAGAAAAAGGTATTCAGTTTCTTTAAATATCTGCATATAAGCAACCATTCCGCATTTTGATAGAATTAGGTAAAAATAAATTATTCACTTTTGATTAAGGTATTCAGAATTACATGTGTATGTTTAAATTTTTTTATTGATAACCCAAGTAGGAACAATTCACCTTCAGAATTCTTCATAAATTTATTTTACACAATACACTAGTACATTCCTCAAACTTCAATTTTGCATTTAAGGAAACTATAGCACAACTTATGAACAGCATTAAATTGTGGCAACATTAACACTGGGAACCAAGTAGCTATGTCTTTACCTCTTTTATGCTTTCCCCCTTAACTTTTTTCTTTTCCTGTTAAAGGCACAGGAAATATCTTTCTATATCTATCTTTTAAGATGAAACTTTATATTGAAATTTTTATTTTGCCAAAATTGACAGTAAAGAATATCCTACAACATAATAGTCGGATACTTGTTATATAATTCAACCATGCCTGTGTTCAGATTCAAATTATAATTCAGCTTAAATTCTAATCTTGCTACTCGAATATCATAAAACAAGTCAAAATGATAACCATCTTATCCAACTTGTCCTAGGACATGAGACATGATTAGTAATAAACTATGACAAAATTTTAAGTCTAATATTGACATTAGAAATAGGTGAGGAACAATTAAAATTCAAGGGTGGAAAATTGGAATGTATATCACACGAGTGATGTTTTTCCTCTTCTATAGTACAAATAACACCAATTTTTATTTACTTAAATAGGTTTTAATGCATGTGAATTTGAAAGTTTTAATAGACTTGATATTCTCTTTACTCACAGAATATTAAAGTATTAATATAAGATGCTTTTCTTTTGAAGGCTTTTTCTGACTTTTTTAAAAGAGAAGCTCAATATGCTTTCTAATCCATATTAAATTGTTTGTTTTGTAGTGACAAGCCCTATGACATTATGTCTTACAATATTATATGTGCTAATCTCCTGAGACCTCTTGCTCTAATAATTGTCAACCAACTAGGAAGGTGATTTTCCTTCTTGACATTAAAAATTCCCACTTCAAAGTGAAGTGCTGTCATAATGGGAAGCTTAATTCAAATTAACTAAAATCAGAAAGTCAGAGAAAAAAGCAAAGCACAATACAAGCAGCTTTTGTAATGTTAAGACCCTTTAAATTCCAATCATTTTTATTTTTAAAAATCGTATAATATCAAATTGATATAAATATTCTTGATATTACTTTATGCATAACATATCATATTACAAGCTCTTAGAGAAATGAAAGCCCTTCTCAGTCATCTTTTTAATATTTAAGTAACATATGAGCACAATTGTCTTAATCTAAGAATGACATTTCCAAGTAATGCTGTTATTTCTTGGCAATATTTGCCTAAATGAAGTGAAAAGTAGTTTAAAAATAATTTAGAGCTGTTGACGGTATTCTTTATGCACTTCAGGTATTTACTGAATCAAATCACAGGATAGAAATCTGTCCAGAAAACCCTCCTCATTGTCTGTTAACTCTGGTCAAGCAACCGTAAACATTTGTTTCTTAGATGACTTCTTGCCAAGATGTTTGTCACTTTTTGTGGGTATAAGATTACACTTTCACAAGTAAATTATTTTAAATCATGAACACTATGTCTACATTTCTCTTCTGTTCATTCAAAAAAAAGTTATTGAATTCCTGGATAGTTTGTTAATCTTGAACTGCACATCTAGAATCTGTCTGTTAATACAAACTTACATACACTTACAATTATTACTTTTTCCTGATATAAAAAGTATCAATAATAGGAATCTATATCACTAAATAATTGTAATGTATTTAAAATTTACGATTTAAGGAGGCAAAAGGAAAACAGAATTATTTATTCAGAAGATAATTTAAAATAGCTTATAGCTTATAGCCCATTGTCTCTCTGCTTTCTGCTTCTCCAAAAAAAGAACAATGTAAGACAAGACAATAGTAGCTAAAATTATAAGCAGCTTAAATGCTCTCATTGAATAATATTCATATGTAAGTATCTGTTAACAAAGTGTTATTGATGCTGAAGCAAAAGGAGTGACATAATCTGGCCTTACTCTCATAAATTTTAGTTTAGTGAAAGATTTGTTATGAATAAAGAAGTAGATAAAGAATTGCTAATCTTGCTCAGTACCGTAGAAAATAAAAACAGTTTAGATCACATTAAAGAATGAAAGGGAAGAGATAATCAGGGTAAAAATCTCTGAGAAAGTAATATCTGTGCAGTAATATTGAAAAATACAAAGTAGTAAATTATGCATAGAACTGAGACTATTTGATAGAAGCAGGGATGACAGCTTGCCAAAGACTCTACGAATGGGTGTAATTTTTCTCATTACAAGGAAAAAGGTCATCACTGTGACCTTGACTGTTATATCATTCATAGAACCCACCTTTAATGCTCTAACAAATAACACCACAAGCAAACTTGTTCAATATCCAAGTTTTTAAAAATATTGAGTTTATTTTAACAACTAGTCTTAGAATTATAAGTGACTTTTTCTAGGCCTCATAACTCATAACTATCAAGAAATGGCTTTGAATTTATCTCTTAGAAGACAAAACACTTTCTATTTCTTCAGCCACCAAAATTTTCTCTCCAATATTGAAATTTATTTTTCTTCTTGGGATACATTTCCAGTCACTATACAGAATAATTTATATCTTCAGAAATCTGTTTTCGACAAATTGAGTAATCTCGAAATCCCTGAATTAAAGTTTTGTTTACTCATATTTAATATTTTCTCATTTATTATTCTTCTTAGCTCTTATTTACTTTTGGGGGAAGGATTTTTTTTTTATTTCTTTGGTCATAATGGTTGTTTCCCCCTGGACCCAGAATTCAAGCCCAGTGTTATGTGGCTGGTGCTGTTTTGGAGGCAGTTGACAGCACTGCTATTCTATCAGGGCCCACCAGACCTCTCTGACTTTTTTAAAATGCTTTCAGACTTCACTTTCTAGTTAAATCCTACCAAATCAGTTGTTCAAAAAGCTAAAAAGAATTATATTCTCCTTGTAGCTCTTAAAACTAATATTTGTAGCATTCAACTAGCAATTAATGAAGCATCATCTTCTATAAGTCTCTGAGTTGTTCTAACTCTTGTTGGTTATATGGTTATGTGTTTAAGCTTAGTCCCACCCAGTACATTCTAAATTTTTTAGATACATAGAGTGACTTATTATACTTGCTTATAAGCCCAATAGCATTTAACTGGATTTTTTTTTTTTAATCTGTGGGACAATTATCTATGGCAAAACAAGTTCAGAGCTTTTATTCCAAATGACTGGCTTTTAACATTGCAGATAAGTTTTATCCTAGTTGTTTAAGCATCATTGAAACAACTGATGCCAAATAATAACAAATGTTATTATTATGTGTTTAAATGTGTCTCCAGAAAGATTTTAAAGTTCCATCTGCCAGTATCTGTGAATTTGTCATTTGAAAAACACTGCCTTTGCAGATGATTTCACAGTTTTAGGGTAGATATTAATCCAGTGTAACTGCTAACCTTATACAAATGAGAGGTTACTAGAAACAAGGAGAAAGGAATAGATTCTCCTTCACACCCTTCACGAAAAGCAACTCTCCTGACACCTTAACTTCTTTTGTAAGTTACCCAGTGTATAGAACTTTGTTTTACTAGTCTTTGAAAATTAGCATAATAATTTAGCACAATGCCTAGATTTACAGAATACTATTTTATAAAAACAAAGTAAATAATTATTTATACATCCATGCTTCAAAGTAAATAGAGGTGGAAAGCAATCTAAAGACATTCTTATAAGTGTTTATAATTTCTACATCTCTAAACTGTAACAATATGATGAATTGAGTCATAGACATATAACGTTATCATCATGGTTATATTCTTTTTATTGTGTTGAGAAATTTTGAGATTTACTTTCCAATCAATTTTCAGATATGCACTACTATATCATTAATTATAGTCTCCAGGCTGTGCATTATATGTGCAGACTTACTTATTTTATAATTGACAGTTGATACATTCGAATGCCACATGTACTCTGTCCACCACCCACTCCCACCCCTAGCAAATACCAATCTGCTTTCTGTAGCCTTGAATTCAGATGTGTCTTTGCTTTTTATATCCCACATGTAAGTGAGACACATGGTATTTTCTCTACCCAACTTATTTCCCTTGGCAGTAATGTCGTCAAGTTCATTCCTATTGTAGCAAATGATAGATTTCTTGCTTTTCTACAGCTCCATTGTATTCTATTGTCTCTAGATAATATCTAGCCATGTAGCAAATCTATCTATATTTCTATCTATAGGTAGATAATGAAATAGGTAACTTTTTTGGTCTACATTCATCCATTAATGGACAGTTAGATTGCTTTGTTTCCATGTCTTAGTTATTGTAAATAATGCTGCAGTGAACATGGGAGAGCATATATCTTTTCAAGTTAGTGTTTTAATATCCTTCAGATATATACCCAGAAGTGGAATCATTGGATAATACGATATTTCTAACTTCAAATTTTCGGGGAACTTCCATATTGATTTTTTCATAATAGTTGCACCAACTGATACACTCTTGATACTTTTTATCTCTCTTCTAATCCAGGTCACAATGAGTCCTGAGACGATCAGAAAATCAAAGTTCAATTCTCCATTCTCTTGGGTTTTTGACAAAGAAAAGCGAACAAGCAAGCAAAAAGTTAGTTTAAAATTTAAGTTCACCATAAGCTGCACAGTGGTCATTGACCTAGGCAACTAATTGTTTCTATTATGTGTGATTAACTTTTGATAACAGGAAAAAAGACTGATGATTAGGAAAAAAGGGCACAATGCAAAACCTATTTGTTATCTGTAATCCATTCTTATCACTGATTATCTCATTGATTCCCTAGTGTTCTTTTGGAGGTAAAGGAAGTATTACTCTGAAACTGCCCTCACCTGCTACGCTGATGATTTTTCCTACTTTTCCTACATGCTGACTTTTCTTTGGGCTTTAGAGCATTTTATGCATCTAAGCATATTAGGTATAAAAGCTTTTAATCACACTAATTCCTCTAACTGTTCCTAATCTATATCTAAGTCTCTCATCTGTTATTCTACACAGCTGCTGCTGGATGGTAAAAGGATGTTTCTTTCATTTCATATTGACTGAACAGATCTCAGAAGCTGCCATGCTCACTGCCTTTCCCTTCCCACACCAGTGGCCCTCTGACTAGAGTGAGACCCCACATGTCTGCAATGAGGGAAGGTTTGGAGAGTCCCCTTACTGTAGCTATCTTTAGGCCTGTTGGGCCTCAGCAGTTAGTGCTACGCTTTCAAAACAGTGACACCGGATTTCTGTCAGAAGCGAATTGTCTCTGAATAGACATTTGCCCATTTCCTCCCCCTTGAAAATCCCTCCCTCCACTATGAAGATTTAAGATAAACTTTGAAATGATTGACTGCTCCCTAAGCTATTTTTTTCCAGCATCTTTGTGTCACCTCATTATGTAAAATATTTTTCTCTGATTCCACTCCTATCTAGTCTCAGTACTCATCTTCCTGCTATCTTCTAGTTACTTAAAAAAATAAACATAGATCGTTGTTTACCATTTCAACAGTCAACAATAAGAAATAATTTATTCTTACTTGATAAATGTGCTCTAGTTGCATTTTGAAAAATGTGTTGTTCTGAGACATTAAGTTAAAAACAAAACAAAATGTACGTGTTCCATAGATCAAGCATCCCAAGGGGAAAAGTAATGGAGAGTTAAGAGAAAAGTGTTAATCTCTGGGGATAGTAGATATATGCAGGTAACTAAAATGACAAATCAAATTATTTATGGGGGGGTAATGGTCTTCTCGGAGGAGTAGGGAGACATTTGTTTCTCTGAGACTTCAAAAAACACACTCAATATACCTGATAAATTATGCAGAGTGACAATTCTGAAATTTTCTTCAACAACTTAAAAAATATGCATTCATTCATTGATTCAGCATATTAATCTTATTGTGTGACCTTGAGGCACTGTACAGAAAAAAAAATAAAGTACTTAAGGATTATCAAACAAAATAAAGAATATAAATATTTTAAAATGTTTTGATGGAGAGATTGTGACAGTAATAGTATAATTCTCTATTTGATATAGTGGTAATTTTCAAGAGAGATAGTCAGTATCAAATAATTTATACTTTGTGTTTATTTGTTTTAAATTTATTTTCTCCCCATGTTATTTTAAATATGAACCACCAGATTCACAGCCCCTCATAAAATGCTATGGACTTTGGGATTAAAGGTATGTAAGTGTGTTCCTGAAAACCAGACAATTTTAATGATGATAGTGATGATAATATTGCTAATATTAATAAGTCTTACATATTACATATTAAATAACTAAAACTGTGCTGTATTCTACACATGATTCAGTGTATTTAATCTCTCTAACAGCTCTGTTTTAAAAACTGTTTATTGGCTTAAAAAAAAAAAAAAAAAGGACACTGGGTTTATGAGATCAAGTAACCAGTGGAGAGTTACCCACTAAATTCTAAGTGTTGAAGCCTATGTTTTAGAGACTAGCAGTGTCTGACTTTAAATCCTAGACTTCATTTTCATTCTTATGACTTTCCTTTATGTTTGTTTCATTCATTTCACTTAACCTTACAATATCCATTTTTACTGTGAATTTTGGTTACTTTGACACAGGAGCACAATAGTATTTCTTCAGAATTGAAATTGTTTGAAAAGATGAGACTGCAGGAAAATAAGTAATTCAGACTAATCTGTGGGATGAGATTAATTTTGTCTACAGTCCCTGTGCTCAAATCTTCATAATAATCCAGCAGAGTCATAGGAGAGCCTTATTAGAAATGACTAAGTTGGTTTAGATAAGAAATTTGCCTATGATCATACAACTTTTAAGTGGTATATTAGAAATTCAGATAAATGCTACATTTACCCCAAAGTCAATTTTATAAAATTCCGTGATATGCTTTCTTAAGAATCTTTAAAGGAAACCAAACTTGATATAGTAGACTAGATATAAACTGAAACTGTAAATAAACTGAATTTTCTTTTACCATGCCATAGACAAAGGAAGTAGCTATAAATGGTTAAATTAAGAAATATATACCAAAAATTAAAATCACCTTATATCTGTGGAGTAAAACATTTTATTCCTCATATAACTTTTATATCTGAATCAGAATTGTGACACTATGAATTAATTCAGCATTTTTGAATTATAAAGCACATTGATGCATTCATTTAATTGCCCTTGGAAAATAAATTATAAAATAAATAAATAGGTGCAGATATTAAAAGATTAATGATGGTGAAGCTGATTAATGAATGATTAAAAACGGTGACTTTATAACTACATGTCTGAGTGATGGCCATATTAAAGTTCACTGTTGCATTTCTGACTAGTGAATAAGACACAAGAATAAGGAAGGATTCAGAAGAGAAACATATTACTTAGGAAAACAGAAAGGCAAAAAGTGGGTTATAAAGAAACGAATCAATGAGACCAATATGAAAGGAAGAAAAATGAAGAAAGGTCTGACAGAATAAGAAGAAGAGATAATGGAAATCTAGACAAAATTAGATGAATGCGGATAAAAATGTGCATTTTTTCTTTTAAACTCAATAATGGAAGCACAAAACAAAGCAGTTGTCCAAAGTTCAGATAAGTGTCTTTTTAGTAAAACCGCTCATGTTTCACTTAAGGTTGGAGCAAATCAAATCTCAAGATAAAATAATTGTTCTGAAGAAAAACAAAACAAAGCAAAGTATGAGAGGAATCATTGAGAAATTTGTACCATAGAAAACTAGGTCAAAATGTAGACTATCATTATATTTTTGTATAAGAGTTTATCTTCATTCATCGGACTGAGAAAGCTTGTAACCGATTGCTTCCATTAACTATGGTCAGGTCTGCGTGGGCGATACGGGCAGTATAGCATCTTACTGAATTTCCCTGTGTCCTCACCTAACCTGCTCATAACAGAGCAGCAGAAAAAAATGCAGGGCCTTCTGGGAAAGCTCCAGAGCCTTGTCTCTAACTTCTAAAAGGAAGTTGCTTTGAGATCAATGCAAATAAGATTCCTGTTGCTGAATTTCTTTCCCTTCATTAGCATTAATTAGATTATTAAAATTATTCCATTGGGATAAAAGACAATATGGATCTAAATTGATGAAACAGAAAGCTAGATTAGTTTCTCATTTTATTGTATCGAAGGGATGGCATTCTAACCTCTGCTTGCGTCCCTCTTTTTAAATATTTGTATTATATTTTGAATGTTTTAATAAAATCCTTTATATGTTATATAGTATATATAATATATATTATGTATACCAAAATTTATTATTAGTCAGATGGCAAGCGATATTCCCACCAAATAACCACTTATACAGAATTTTTCATGTTTCTCATTAAAAATAGTAAAAACAATCCTGAAATGACTTTAATGGCTTCAGTTACCCTCACTTTGAAAATTCCGTATTAGTATCTTAAAGCTCTGTGTAGATACATGTTTAGATTTAAAGAAATATCACTTCAATACATCAGTAGACTTTTTTTTTTGAGGGAACAAAATAGTTATTGTTAGATAATTTTTTTAATATTTCATAAAAAAAATTACACTTATTCTTCGAGTCTCATGGGTTCAAAAAATATCTATTAAATAAAACTATTTTTGAAATATGTACTTTGATTGTACATTACAGTTTTTGTAATTGCTGGATTTTTCAAGTAAATTCATTAGGTCTGTCAGAATTTATAGTCCCTGGAGCAGAAAATAAGCAGCAATTGATGGTCACATGTCCATGGCTGTAAGGATAATTTAGACTTGTGGTATGTGATCTCCACCATTCAGTTAAAAATTCTTTGATTTTGAGATTGAAATCTAGATGGACTTTCAGAAAAACACATCATAACATAATAGATGAACAAAGAAGAAGATTAAGCTACTTTTGTGAATAATGACTTAATTTATTTTTACTACAGATTCCTGAAATTGGAAAGCATGATGGATTAACTTGAAAAAAATAAAATCTGTGACTTTATTTTTGAAATTTTACTTGTATCAAATTCAGAGAGACAAGTTTTCGAAACAGTTTGGAATTGGTAGAGTGTACAACCTACCGACAAGGGCTTACTGGTTTCATCTTTCTTACATTTCACATTTTAAAGAAAATGATATAATACGATAGAAGAAAATAGTATGGCAAACACTTGCCTGAAAACAAACTTAAATTATATGCTGGAACCTATAGTTTTCAGCATACTTTTCTGTGATTTTATTTCTTTAAACAAATGCAGATGACTCTAAAGATCAACACTAATAGAGGCTTATAATGTATTTAAAATTCAAAGCAATTTAGTTAGGAGTTAACTCACTAAGAGGTAATTAAAAAATAGTTAATAAGTAATTAATATGACAAGTTTCCAAAAAAATATTAATCTTATATCAAAATATAGTGATAATGACAAAAATCCTTAGAGAATAGCAAGTAGAACTCTATAGCCTTTATTACTGTATACATAAAAATAAATGACTTGTAGCAGACTGAAAGTTTTCACATGGAAACTAGCTTTAATAAAGTTATTAAACCAAATTATTTCCTGAGAAGAGAAATCCAACTTGCAATGCCAGGCATTTGAAATTCACTGATTTAGATTTCTTCTCAAAGTTAAACATACTAATATTTTTTAAACAGACACTAGACATACATTCCAAACTCACATGAAGTGGTGATATAATCATCACTGCATTTTGATTGAAACTAGATTAATTTTTGTGCATGTTTTAGTGGAAAGTCATCATATACAATTTTACTTGAGGGATTGGTATTCTGAGGCCTGCTGAATGCTAACTTAAATGTCACATGATTTTTCTGTGCAAGCATCACTAAACTTCAGCATATGAATGGTAGATGATAAAAGTATTAACAGGAGAACATCAAAGAATATTACATTATTTTAGAGAGCCTATAAAAATCAAATATCACATAGACTAAAAAGCTTATGCATAATTTTCTCCAATAATGTCTGAGAAATGATTTGTTTGTAAAAGAAATTATTTACTCTTCAGGTAACTGATCAAGCCAGATAAGCAGTTCCTAAATGACTAGTAATTTTCTTTCAAAAAAATAACCTCATGTTGCCTAGTTCTATTACTTAAATTGGTTCATCTTGCTCATAGAATAAACTTTGGAAGTTATGCTTCAAATGGAAGAGTGAAAATAAAAAGTATCTCTCAAGGGCATATTTATTTGTTCTGAATTTTATAGAGAAAAAACAAAAGAATTGGTGACAGCAAAATAAAGTCCTTACTTCTGGAGTATATAGTAGTAGGCTGGGGAGTATGAGGAAGGTGCAAATGGAGAGAAGATTCTGCTTGCCTTTACCTTAAATAGATTGCGATTTCCAAAGATATGACTGCTACAATTACCGGAAACATGATCTTATTTATGAATGTGTTATCTTATTGTTTATTGCCCCTTTTAAATTTAGAAGAAAACAACATAAAATTACCCTTGGCAAATGTTTAGTGCCGAGAAGAAAAGCATATCATTTTTACTTCTGGCTTTCACACTGAATAAAAAAGAAAACTCAAAGTAAATGTAGAAAGAATTATTGTTTAATTTAATCATTTCATTTCCCTGGTATGCTTCTGCTCACCTTGCAAAGTTTATGTGCATTATTTCCAGCTTCATGAGTTTTAACATTACATTCATTTTACTTGTATTTTAATTTCATGCCAAGTTTTCTTTTTCATTTTTTCCTCCCAGGACCCTCTTTAAATTTACATAATCAGAATGAAAAGAATCACCAGCTACAACAGAATATTTGGGAGGTTTAATTTAATTTTCTAAAGATCACCTTTCTTGTTGAACTTTGAGAATTAGGAACTCTGTTTGACTGATCGATAAAAAATATCAAAGAAAAAACAAAAAGTTTCTTTAAGAATGTTGGTCTAAATAGGATGACAATAGTGATAGAGAAAAGTAAATTGTATATATAATGCTAATATTTTGTTATTGGACAGTTACCAAAGCTGCGCAGTATAAGGTTAATCATTGCTGCAGTAAGAATGTCCAAGAAGTTTATGATACTGCTTTGTATTTATTTGAACCGCAGCATCTTCAACTCAAACAAATGCTGACCTCATTCAGTTTGCTGTATCATTTTGTGAAGAATGTGATTTTCATGTTTTGAGTAGCTTGTAGCATTAATTCATGATAAATCATGTAATATTTTCAAAAAGCCTCTCTGATGCCTCCATACTAATCCGTGTAACCCATTAACTTCTGGCATCATTCGGTTTGGAGAACCTGACCATTTTCTTTCCACAAGGTGGTGACAGAGAGAAGGCTGTGTTAAATGCAATCTCCAAATTGTTTGGCTTTTCATGTCGTGTGTTATTCCAGTGACCTGGAAAGCCACCAGCTCAGTGCATCACAGATTTCTCACACCAAGGCTCTTCTTTCACAGATATTCAAGCCCAGGTAGAGTAACGATCCACCTAGGGGATGGTCAAGTAAAATCATTGGAAGAGACAGGTGGCAAGGACATGAACTTTATTACACTCACAGCAGGGCCTCCTGGTGGTGACTGGTTGGACAAGTTACTGACTCTTGATGGTGGCCAGTCAGGCATGCCTCTGAGTGGTCACCACATCATCGGTAAAGAGGTGGACATTAGCAGAGGGAGGATATTAAGAAGACAAGAACAATCAAATTACATGGCAGGGCATCTTGGGTAATGTTAATGCAGATGAAGTCAGTTTCATTCTGTGAATTCCATTTGTTACTTTCGGATCCCTACACAATGCTGGTCAGCACTGAGCCCACTTTTCAAGACTGGACATTGTTCATGTTCTCAAGCTGCCTTCCAGCTGTTCATTTTGCAAAGACCAGGATAATCCTGATACCACAAATTACTTTCTGTCAAATTTAGCTCACTCGAATCATTTCAATACTAGAAAATTGCTACCTGTGACTATCAGATTATGTAATACTTAAGATAAATTAAGTTAATGTAGTTTGATATTCACATTTTTCTCCCTTGAAACAGTCATTATAAAGCCACTATTGTATGAGTTTGGAACTCAAGTGAAATTGTAATTCTGTTTCCCTGAGTTTGCCCTATATGCTTCACAGACTGACATAGTGTAGTGTTGTATAAGATCTCTTCACAAGGATCTAGATCTCATTAGTATTTACACTGAATAAATATTTCAACAAACTACATTTTGGACTCCCTCTAGGTTCTGCATAATAATAGAGCCAAAAAATTCAGACATCTAGAAGATTCCATCCTTCATTTGTTGTTTATGTCTTTAAACTTTGAGTCTAATTAATCACAAATTTTCTTGATAGTCCTTCAAATATATATTTATAATCTCATTTACTTCCACCTCTGAATGTTCTCAAACTTTCCACTACGACATGCAAGTTTGTGATATATTTACATCTTAGAAAATATCTGGTGATGAACTGCCCCTGGTGAAAGTCATTCTAAATATATGTCTTCTGTATCAGTCAAGAAAATGTCATGATGTTTTTATTAGGCTTTTCCATACTGTGAAAACATTTTTAAGAAATTAGATTGTTCAGCAGTGTCCTTCATAATGCATACACTTTTATTCAATCCTCTGCTTTCAAAATAAAAATTTTAATCATGATGCCTTTGTGGAAATGCCTTTGTGGTTTGGTCTGCAGCCTCTGGTCAGGCTTAGTCTACATTTATCCCAAGGACCTCAGTTTGTGTCTCAGTTTGTTTCTTCCACCTCTCCCTCCCTTTAAAAAAAAAAGTCTTTGTGAGGAATTAGGACTCTTTATAATTAAAAAAAAAAAAAGTCTGTACCAATGATAACCAACCAAAGAGCAACATGTATTGATAAATAGGTCTAACTGTTATTTCTGTCAAGAGATCATGGAAATCATGTAGTATGCAAGTTGGTAAAACATACTGAGAAACTAAAGGGAATATTGTTATAATTTTACGTGTAATCTGAATTTCTGCTTGCAACCTTCTCCGTAATGCACTAGCTTTATCTGTAGTTTTAAAAAATATTGCCAATAGGTTCCATCATGCTCTTTATGATGGATATGAGGCTTTACATTGTACAGAGGTCTTGTTTAAGAGTAGTTAAGACTTATGAACCCCTAGAGCATGTTCAGAACACTGAATCTCTTTCCTCTTTGTAAATGTATGAAGTAGTTCTACAAGTTTAAAAGTAAGCAGAAACAGATTTTGCTGTCTAAAATAAGGATTTTGTTACGGAATTAAAACAAAATTGTAACGTAATTCATTTGGTAGATAAGGTTAATCTTTAGTATTGTTAAGGAGTATAAGGCTGAAAAATAATTTGATCATAGAAAAATGATTAATCTTAAGAGAAGAATTGTGTGCATGCCTGGAAAGTCACATGGAGAGCAGACAGTAGTTACCACTGGTTGTTAAAATAACTTTAGTTTTAATTTTTCTACTAGTCAACCCTCTGCATATCCTCAGTTATACCAGAGATGTTAACTAAGATAATCTCCTGAAAAGAATTTTAAGATGTTGTTCTCCTGAGGACTAATCAGAATGTGATACTCCCCTTGAAGACAAGCTAGACAAATACATTATGAAGAGATTTTCTTTTTACCTATCTAGTAAATCAACTGTGAGAATGAGAACTGACCCAGCTGTTTGAGGGCTAATAGGAATCATAGTTGGCCTAGTTGGAATTAAGAAACCATCGATATTTTTAAAAAAGATACCAAAAACTTGGAAGAAATTGATTATATTTTATTGGAACAGACTAGAATTTTGTATTGTTTTGTTGCAGATGAATATAGGTTGTATAGGTGAGAAGGGCACTTACTATGTACTAAATATTTTCAGAGCACTGGAGAAAGAGTTATATTAAGACATCAAGACAATGGTAATACAAATTTAGCAGGACCATCAGTGCTTACAAGTTTAATAAATGCTCTACATATTTTATTTTTGAAACTATTTCATTCTCTTGATATCTTAAATCATATTCCAAATAATTTTGATTATTTATATATATTATATTATTATATTATTTATATTAAATGTTCTTCTGTTTGTACAAATTTCATGTGTATATTTATCAGTCAAAGAAATTTAAAACAAAGGAGGTTATATAGCCTACAAGAATACTAAAAAATAAATAAAACATGTAAAAAAGCACTATACTATTTTGTGTAATATTTGACTTTTCTCTTTAAAGACTGGTTAATAATACCCAGGTATAGAGTGAATATAAAAATTAACAAGATAGTAAAAAGAGTGCAATACTTCACACAGAGCGTATAATTGACATTTTCCCTTCTTGTCTGTATTTTAAGAATTCAAATGAAATGAGTTCAATGGAACCTGTTATTTCAAGCAAAAAAAATTTATAGGCAGTGGTTTAGGATTGAGACTTTTTGAAAGGTATAGACTAGATAATTTGAGCACCTGCTGTTTATGTTGATCAGCACAAGAGGAAACAGAAGTATGCATAAGTTAATTTAATAGAATAACAAAAAAGCCTAGTGGGTATTAAAAGAGAATGGATTAACTCATCACTGATTTTGTAGAGTTATAAAGAGGTATTGAGAAAAGTAAAAAATTGAATAGTCTTTATAAGTTGGGGTTAAACTTTCAGGTTAAAATGAAACTATCTTATTAGCTTGTAGTAATTTAGAGTTTCTTTGCCAATGAATTCAAAATCTTAATTTTCAGTTCATATATGTGTATCATTATTCATAAGGTGCAAGAAAAATACAAAACCATTGTCTAGAAGGCAGTGTGAATCAAAAAGCGAAGACTCTCTGAAGGACATTTAAATAAGGAGATGAAAATTTCCTCATGAAGATCAGAAGACTGTGGAACAGTTTTATGAACATTTTTTAAATTATTTTAAGGAATAAAAATTTCATAAAGGCTGTAATAGAGAGTGATAGACAAGTCATTGATTGTGAAAAGCAGAATGACTCACGTACAGTCACTTGTGAGAGCATATTTTTCTAGAGACAGTTCAAGGGCAGGAAAAACACTGTCCCTGTTAATGGAAAGGGTGAATTGTATGTGCGTGGAAATGGTCCTCTAGGTGAGGGAACAGAG
Source organism: Solenodon paradoxus (assembly GCA_004363575.1). Classification (NCBI taxonomy): domain Eukaryota; kingdom Metazoa; phylum Chordata; class Mammalia; order Eulipotyphla; family Solenodontidae; genus Solenodon; species Solenodon paradoxus. The sequence continues at coordinate 344,827 of RJWH01000207.1, read as the reverse complement.
CTGTCAAGAACAATTTTTCTATAATAATGCAGTCTATTGTATTATTGACTCATCCATGTTTAAATTCAAATGAAGGTTTGCATTAAAGACATAAATTCATGAAAGTGCTTTTTAAAGTTTCAAAATTTCAAAAAGTGTTTTTATGCTTATATATGCGTTCTCAAGTTTGGTCTTATATCACAAAACAATTCATATCTAACTTGAAAAGCAATTTAAAAAAAGGAATCAGTAGAAGAACAAATTAAGGAAGAATTGTTAAAGCTGGAAATATCAGATATTCACCTCAGAACTTTTAAAATCTTTTTTAGATTTAGAAGTAATGCATTTCAGAAGAAGAGCAAAAATAATAGCACAGATAATTTCTTTATACCGCTCAGTTTTCATTAACGTTAAAATCTTATGTCTTAGTATTTTCTACTTTGGGTGTATTCTGTTTGGGTTACCTTCAACTACCTGATTTAATGGATTTATATATTTTGATTATTATCATATTTAATAATAAACTTTGGTATAATAATAAAAAAGTGAAGGCAATTCAGATTTTTTTTATTTCTCCATAATCTTTATTCCAGGGCACTATCCCACTTATTACATTGCATTTTGATATCATATCACTACCTTAACTTCCTTTAATCTTTAATAGTTTCCCTTCCTTCCTTCCTTCCTCCCTCCATCTTTCCCTCCCTTCCTCTTGCTCTCCTTCCCTTCCTCCCACCCTTTCTTTTAATAGAAATCTCTCTCAAGGACATTTTATTTATTTTTAATTTCATTTTTATTTAATTTAAAGGAAAAGTGCAGGGAGGAATGAAGGTGAACAGAGATAGGACAAGAGGGAGAAGAAGCACTTTATTTATTTTATTTAGTTGTTCATCTTGATTGTCCACCCAGGTCCTAGGACAGGAACTCAAGATGTTGGCATGTGCGTGGATCATGCAACCCCCTACTCCACCAGGGTGCACCTTTATTGATTGGTCTGCTTGTTTATTTGTTTGTTTTTATTAAAGAAACATTTCATAATAACATCATGCAGATTTTCAACAATAACTTAGAAGCCATCCTTCTACTTGAATATGTCTGGATACCACAAATATGGTTTCGATCTATCCCTATGTTTAAGGACCTATGTCATTAATATGACTCATTCCTAGTGATAACCTTGATCAGCTGGTTAATGTAGTTCCTCTTGTAAAGTTACTGCTTTTCTTTTTCTAAACTACATGTTGGATGCAAGTCTCTAAAGTTGGCTCACGCTTAACAGGAAGAGAACCAAGCTGCCTTAGTATCTGGTCACATTTTAAAATCACCATAATAATTCAGTTTTGAGGGAAATAAAAAATTTTTGAAAGTTGCTATGCAACCATTTTGCAACTTTTTAATGTTTTTATCATGAATGTTCACATTCATTAGCTCATAGCAATTATTACTATGGCACTTTGAATACTGTTTTTTCTTTTAATTGCATGTCAATTAAGTAAACGATTAGTTTCTGTTTCTCTCCCCAGGAATGTAACTTTCTTCAGATTTCAGGTAAATTGTTTGACTTTCAGTTCCCCAATGCTGTTAAAATCATTAATTTTTTTAGTTGGTATAACTTTTTATCTTGTTCTAAGGGAGGTAGCAATATTCTTTCCTGCTCTCTCAAACTCTGTTTTGAAATCTAAAAAGTGATTCTGTATTCAGGTCAGTTTGAATAAGCCGTAATGTTGTTTCTACCCTTCTAATAAGGTATAAACAAATACTAACTGGGGCAAAGTAATTATGAAGAGGAAATTGGAAGCCAAAATTTATCTGCTTTCTTCTCAAAGACATCTTAAACTCTTAAAGTTAAATAATTAATCAGAAGAGTTGCCATCTCTTCGTATAAAATTCTAAAATTTGAATGACCAACTGGAAGAGAATTTGTGATTGCTTTAATCAAAGTGATACAGTATTATATATGTTTTCCAACCATATCAAAGCATTTTGATAGCTTGATAAAAATAATAGAATTGAAATTGGTATGTTTTCTACAAATGGATAAAACAGTAAAGTGAACATCAAGGTAATTGAGTAATTTCTGTACTATAAATAATACTAGATAGATAAAAATTTAACAACACTCTTCCTTACACTCAGTTGGATACATTAGAACTAATTTTATAACATCTGATTTATTACAATTTAGCATTTAAGCATGATTTATAGCATAATGTTCCATAAATCTGATGCAATATAAACCAGTAGATGAAACACTGATTTGGTTAACTAAACTAATGTTATCTTCCTGTGCAACTGTAGAGTTGTTTTCACCCTTTATCAAACACATTTCCCCCAAATACAATATTGCAATTACAGACCATGCATGAAAATGTCTCTGTATTGTACTGGTGCCAATGAGTAATCTCCTGTTTGGGGCTATAAACATTTCGGTTCAGCTGTTCAATACGTGTTTACATAAGCTCACATCTTCCCACTCAACAAAATTTCTAAAAGAGCACAGCTCAGTAAAAAATTGAAGAGGGAATGATGAGTGAAAAACAAGTCTATTCTTAACAAGCTGTAATCAAATCATTATATAAAGTTCTATTCTTCATTCTGCATTTGATATGATAGCCCTTCAATCCTTCAAGCAAAAGAAAAAGAATAAGGGAAAAAAATGTTGACAAATGTTACAATTTAAATTGAAATTCAATGTGTCTTAAAAAATTGATGCTGAGTCACAAAAAAGAAAGATTAATCACTATATTTTTCAGTTGGCTCAAAGAAGTTTTATATCTATATATAGGTTGCATATTGAATATTGCCATATAATTTTAATTGGGTACCATACCTTAAAATTAAAAGAAGTATATTCAGAAGGTAACATATTGCCCATATTTCAAAACTTGATAATCAAGAACCAAAACTATTGAGCTGGATATTAAAAGCAAAGGTTGTGAAAGATAATATAAACTGCTTTGCTAAGAGTACTTATTTTGATGATTCTTTGAGCTCCTTTTACCACTAAATCAAGTTGTTGTGCATTTACAAGAAATAGGTGGTTATAGGTGAAATGTATACTTTTCTTTTAGCAAAGCAGTATATCATAGTGCAAAGTAGAAACATTTCCATAATGGTACCTGCACAATTGAAATAATCCAAGTCTGCTCGCAGCCCACAGGTGGACGGATGCATGGTGAGCAAACGCAGGTGTATGATATCATTTGGAAATGTCCATACTCAGCATAGTGAAAATTTAATCATCCTTAATCAAATCAAATCCTGCTTCTTAGAGGTTTTATAATATTGAGTTTTTTTTAAAAATTTCATTTTGTATCTTATAATTTAAAGATGTTAGCTTTCAATACAAACAAATGTATTATTATTAATTGACAAACAGATATTTAAGACTACTGTCATATGTCACCCATGTTATAAAATACACAAAGTTAAAATATTTACAAAATAATTAAAATAAACCGTATTGAGTTTAAATTTTGTACAAATAATTGCTTGTTAGAATGATTACATCTATCACTTTAATGAAGACAATATAGTTGTACATTTTCTGTTTAAAAAAAATTTCAGTAGAAAATCTATTCTTTTTTGTTTTCCTTCTCCCTTTCTTCCCATCTGGTAACCACAATATTTCATTTTTGTTTAATTATTTGTAATATTATTGAAGAGAAATCGCATAACATTCTATAGATTTCAGATGTATATCATGATTAGTCAACATCTTTATATAATCCATTCCATTTTTCACCAACAGCCCAGAGGAAGATCTGGTTTTAACTTCAATTTCTTTTAGCACCTGGTTTTAATGGTTGCCATATCTGAAAAATAGTCCTCCCAAGATCCACAAACATATATTCATCATTAGCTTTGCTTGCCAAATGATGACACCTGTTTTTCAATATAACTATTATTTAAACAAAAGTGCATAGGCAATATAATATATACATCTATATGCATATGTTTGTGGTTAAATAATTATATATGCACAAATATTGATATGCACAATGCACATGCAACAATTATGAAAAGTTTTAAAAGATAGCTTCAAGTTATTAGATACTTCTATTGAAAGATAAGAGTCTCTGTTCCTTCTTCATTGTCTTGGCAAAGTTCATACTCGCATATTTATTCCAAACGAGTTTGGAAGAAGCGATGTTATATGATCTCTGAGGCTAAATTATTAAAAGGTAATGAACATTTCTTCCATCTTGGTTGCTAGAATCATTGAGGTTAAAACTGTTAACTAACAAATATGAATTCCAGTTGCCCTACGGTCACCATAATGTGAGGAAATTCAGTTCACTTGGTGAGACCACAGGATGGTGCTCAAATATCTGCCCTACTCTTTAATCTTGCCATTCCAAATGAGAAAATACAAGGAAAATAAGTCTATCCTTGCCATCAAAGCTCCAAGCTATCAAGTTTTTCCTTTTGAGACTCCAGATAACACATACAAGAGGCAATCTATTTTTATCAGAATTTCTGACCCCCAAAAATCTGTAAACACAATAATATAGTTGTTCCCAAATACTAAATTATGCAGTAATTTAATATGTGTCAATAGCAAATGGAGCAATGTGCAATGAATCAATGTTCGATTATTACACAAAAATAGGAAATGAAATACACATTCCCTGCCATAATAAAAGTATACTTTTTCTGGTTTCATAGATTTTATGACCATTTGAAAATTCACAATTCTCTTCACATATAGCTAATAAATCATAGGCAAAATTCATTTTTGATTATGTTTTATTGTTGAAGAAATATTAATGAATCATTTTCCAACAGATACATATTTAAGTGTAATTTTCTTTCTTTACATTGCAAATATTCAAAATCATCTCTGTTATATTTGAAGAATATTGTTTCTACTACTGCAGCAGCAGTCAGGATATTTCCATTCTTATAGTAAACCAGACCACATTTAAATAAAACATCACTATTTATAAGTACTTTCATGTTTACAATCCAATTATTATAAACTTGTAAAGCAGTTATTAATAGCTTTCAAAATGAAGAAAGGAAACATAAAGCTTATCATAAATCCTACAAACTAAAGGAAAGACATCTGATTGAAGCTTAAGCAAAAAATACATCAAATCTGTAACCAAAGATTTCGTTGTTGGGAAAGGCTATGGAATTACAAAGATAATGAATGCTTTATCTGCAATTTGCTTAAAATCATCTTGCTCTGAATATTATGAATTTTTCAATTCATTGATGATGTTTGTGATTGGAAGATTAGCAAAAGTTTTCACCTGTTTCCTTTTATGAGAAGATATGGTTAGTAAATTGTTATGCAGCAGAAGTATATGATGTCACCTACAGCATTAATAATGATTCTTTACTGGAGGATTTTCTTTACTGTGAGTTTTTTGCTTTACAACCAGATGCTATGTTTTGTTTTGCTTTATTAAGAAAAGTTACTATGCCAATTGCAACTGTAATCTAAATCCATTCCTTCTGTACAGAAGAATGATAAATTATTTTAATGCCTTCTGTTTAATAAAAATCAGCAATAGTTCCATAGGCTTGTTTTTTTCACATATTTTCCCATGTAACTATGTTAAAAATTTTGACTAATAAAATACATATATAAATTAGTATCTTTGAACTAGAAGTAGTTGTGTTTTCTCCATTTTTGTAAATTTCAGAAATTTTTACAAATTGCTTAATTATTATAAAATAAAGATTTCTTTACATCTATTCTTGCCTCAAAAAAATCTCCTAAATTAAAAACAGTCAGCACATCCATTCTAAAGAATTAATTCAATGAAGATTTATTTTAGGGGATTCTACTTTTAATTTTAATAAATTTTAATAAACAGTGAAACCATTGGAGAAAATTTTCTGCTACGCTGTATCAAGCAGGGAAATATGTTAAAATATTTACCTAAAAGTAAAATACTTCGTAATATAATTTGGAGATGATGAAATTCAATGCTATATATAACAAATATTTTACATATATTTTCTTTTTTCCCATTCAACATTCTCCATATTGATTTCCAATGTATTACTATACATTTATTTTAGAACTCATTACGTTTTTAATCTTAGTAAAAGAAAATCAAGATTCATGTAAAACTAAGGACAGAGAAAAAACATCTTTTATTGAAGTTAAGAATGTTCTTAATCTTCTCAAATTCCACTCCAAATATTATTACCGAGGTAAGAATTTATATTATGGACATTCAGTCTACTTTTTCTCCTCAGAAGAGAGTGTAGTACAAAGTTAATAATGATCCTGAATTTATGTTCTATTTTATGTTCTGAAATTATTTTCTAATGTTCACTTTTTCCAGTTTAATTTTTTATTGCTGCACCTTATTCAGTTCTATGACAGGACTGTAGTCTTTCTAGAGAGAACCATTCTTCGACTGAAACTTGTATCTATAAAATGGTAATTAATTCTAAAGAAAAAAATACTTAATACTTTAAACAAGGATTTTTTAAAAATTTTGCCACATTTATCTTTCATGAAATTAAGGTTTCGTGAAACTTTTCTTTCACTTCGACTGAGTGATACCATTCAATTTTATACAATTCTTATTCAAAATAAGGTAATAGATTTAAAAGGCAACTAATGGTCTAAAGTAATGATGGTTGTACTGTATTTTTAATTAAATTTCCTGATAGAATAATAGATCATTTTAAAAGTCTGCAATGTATTTCCTTGTCTCAATGATTTTGTATTAATGATAAGTAAGCATTAATGATCTCTTCCAGCACCAGTGACCAGTGCAGCCCTTGCCAAAAATGTTGAAATTTGGTTTGGTATGTGCAATTATATGCATGTAGAGAGGGCTATAGAATATACATTTCCCAGACAGAGAGCTAATCTGTTTGTGTTTCATTGTGTTTTCAATTCGATTATTAAATATTTCAACTTTGCAGCTTCTGTATTTTGTTTTCCAAGATCCACTTTGTGGTTATTTCTCAATTGTTTCATATTTTAGATTCTTCTTTCCTACTTTAATCAATTGAAGCAATATGATTTCATATAGCCATATCTAGCAATCAATCACCATCAATTCTAAAAAATCCTTGCATTATTTTTTTAGTTTATCTTTACTCAGTCTCTCTCTCTTTCTCTCTCTCTTCATTTCCATTTCAATTATACACTCCTACTTATCATGGCTTTATCTGTTGATTTAACTGTGGCCTGAGTTGAGTATGTACCTCATCAAGGAAATTGAGCAGTACCTTTAAGTGCCCTCCGTGTGCTATGAAGAATTACAGACCAAAATATGGGACAATAAAAGAAGGAATTGATCAGTGATTAAGGTAATGGTACACCACAATGTTAGAGATGTTAGGAGAGATGCTATATACTTAAAAGATGACCATAGACCTGTTTGCAGCAGCCCTCTATTGTACTTATTGTCTTAACTTTTCATTCAGGTTAATTGTTTTTCTTCAGTTTTTTTGTTTTAATAATAAGATCATCTTTTTTTCTTCCTCAACCTACTTAAAATATAGCATAATGGACACTTCTTTCCAAGGACAAATTGTGTATTTAATGAAAATTCAATGTTGGATTTCATTATCTCAAGAAATTTGATGCTAAATATGCATCTTGAATAAAATGTCAACGTTTGCATCTATTTTAGAAACTGTAGGAATGAGTACATGAAAATGAGAAGAAACAAGTCTATTGAAAGAATAACTTTCATATTTTAAGAGAATATCTCTTGGTAAGAGGAAATATCACTAGTTTCTATATAAAATGTCTCTATATATCACTTTGGAAACCTGACTTACCATTTAGGTCAAATGACTTGTTCTGAAGTGATCTTACTCATATCATATTCCAAGTTTTCTTTGTACACATGCAATGTAGAAAAATAGGTGTCAGAGTGTTGCCTTGTTTAGCAGAAATTTAGATTTCTCTTTAAACCTTGCTTCAAATATAATTGTCCTTTCTCTTTTTATTGTCTACCATTGATTGGATTTTAGATATATTTAAGGCCTTGATGAGCCATGTTGGAAAGCAATCTACATGCTGCAGTGATAGTAGAGTTTTGTTTTGTTTTTTGTAGACACATCTTTCATATTTCGGGTGCAGTTTAATACCAGTTGGAAATATTTAGAAAAACATTCCACAATTAAAAATGTTTGAAAACATGGCTTTTGAAACTTTTAATTACAGTTTATTAGACACAAATGTTTCAAACAAGAACACATTTGCCATTACCAACACGGCGGCAAGATAGGACTTGATAATACAGACAAGGAGAGCTAAACTATTGTACCTGGTTTAATTTTGCATGTTTAAACTTGATGGAAGAATAGTTTTATAACATACTCACTTTTTAATTGGATCAACATAGAACAAAGTTTGGAAGAACTCTGACTTTTCAACCTGCAACTCTAGAAAACTATTCTATCAATAATCATAAACAGAACATATTCAACAAGTTTCATTTTAGAAAATGTCCAGAATTCTCTAAATACAGAAAACAATGCAGCATCTGTGAAGACTACAGTTTAAATATTTACACATTTAAATACAGAAAAGAAGTTAAATAGAATACTCCATTAGTAGAATTTGTTTTCAGCTCAGCACTTTCATGAGATTATATTTTAGTGAAAAAAAATTATATTTAAAGAAAGAAGTGTCTCAATTTCAAATGTAGCAGTAAAATAAAGTACAAATTTGAAGATTATTACTGGTGCGCCTATAAAAGTTAAACATTATCATACTGAAAGTGGATTTATCAAGAAAAAATTGTAATAAGATGTTAGAGACAATTAGGGCTAAGAAACTGATGCACCTAAATGAACATGCAAAGTACTTTCTGCACTCATTTCATTCTTAATTTCTTGCTCATATAATAAAAAATATGCATTTGAAGTTTGCTGTACTGTATTAACAAGGTTGTGTTTCTGTTTTAGAAATAATAATAATATTAAATAATATTAAATTTGAAAAATTATGATGTAAATATTTGCTACATCTTTCAATATAAGACATTCATATCTGGATAAAAGTCAAGTGTTTTGAAATTAGATTTCACTCAATTTTATTCTCTCTTTTTAATGAGAAAATTATCCATGTTCAGATGACAAGTTATTGAACCAAAATGTTTGATATATTTTTTCAAGATGTCTAGAGCAAGAGTTTGCAACATGTCAATTTTTATTGGAAGATAAAGTTGATTGAAGGTCTACTGATCTAGAGAGAATCTACTACCATTACCTTAAAGAATAGACTTTACCTACATATAGGGTAATTTCCAGAAATAAGCTTTTCATTGGAGAGGCTATCTTAATATAGAGTAATGACCCAGAGTTGGGGTTTTGTCATGTGATGCCCAAACCCTCCTCTCTCCTTGACGCTTCAGAGCGGTATCTCATTTCCTCCATATATGTTTTCAGTTTGTCCCATTTATTTTAGAATTTATGCCCATGAAAAATATTCGTTCTTATGTAATTAAATGCAGTATTTTTCTGCAGCAAATCTGATGGCAATTTGCTTGCTCAACCAGTGAGAAAAGAACCTCAGAATAATGGGGAGGTTTTCCCCAAGCCCTTACATTCAACTGTTAGAGACATTAGTCTTCAGTTTTCAGACTCCTTTTTTTTCACCATAAGAGTGAAAATGGAAAGGGAAATGACAGGAATTAACTAGTGTTTATTGTAATTGAGTGAGTCATTGCAGAATATCCCTGTTTACTCCAGATGATTTATGGAAAATGCATCGTAGATACAAGTGAGAATCCAAGTGTATACGAAATGCTGAGCTAAACCTATTCCATTGTACAATGACTGCTCTAAGACTACATTTCCTCAAGTCTGTGCAAATATTTGAAGGTTAATTTGAAATAAGAAGAATAGTTTATTTCTGTTAAAGTAAGGAGAAAGCAGGTTTTTCTGTAATTTACTTAGAGGCCAAAAAGTGTTCAGATAGTACATTATGAAGATGTATGAATGAAAAATAGATATACCTGCAAGTCAGGTGAATGGAAGACAATCACACATCATTCTTCATTTTACAATAAATTGTTACAGAGCACCTCTTGTATACTAGAGAGTAAATATAGGTTATTAAAATTATAACCTCTATTACATGGAACAAATTTTATAGATAGATTATTTAATGGGTAGGAATATTTTTATAATCACACAACAGAATTTAAGACTGATCATACATGCATAAAAATTTATGAACACAGTACAGCATACTACTATTACTGAAATACTTTTAAAAAAGAAAAAGAAAACCCCCCATAAGTATATCCTACTCAGGATTCCTAATGGATTCTCAATACCCTAGTTTTGGAATTAGAGCAATAAATGTTCTGCTAAAGTTCACTGCAGATCTGAGATTTTTGTGGGAGCATGAAATATCCTGTGACAGTCTTCAATCAGAACAGTATGGTTCTATATACCCAGGAACCCAGTCTTCAAGAGCAGTATTGCTGGGTTGAATTTTGTCATATTAACATTAAAATATTGACATACTTAGTTTTCAGATCCCATTTCTGAGAGGACTGTCTACGCTACTATTCCTAGCTAAGTGGAGAAATACAACCAAGGAGATTCTTAATCAAGTTGATAATAGAGCACTGTCTAATCTCCATAATGAAGTATCTTTAAGATTGTGCAAAGAAAGATACTAATCAGCATAATTCAATACTACTCAATCTTTCAAAAATCTATTAAAATTTATTAAAAGGCGAAAATGGTTTCATGTAAAAGAAACTAACCAGACTTATAAAAATTACAAAGAACTGGAGAAACAATACAACATATTCTAATAAATTTTAAAAAATGACAAAGACATTGTTCATGATCTTGAAAGAATAGGACTTTCCTGTTGAGAGTCAAATCAGAGATAAGTCTATGTTAAATGGGAGAATTTAGCTTAGAGATCCCTGAGCTTCTGTAAAAGAGATGTTCAAAAGAAGTCATAATGGCATCAGGATCTACAAACATGTTGAAAATAAGGAAATACATTGAAAGAAGGAGCAAGATTGTTCTGCTAAAACCCCTTTTACCAAGAGCTGAGTAAGAAAATTTGACCCTTGACTCGAATACAGAAAAGGATATAATGGAAAAGAAGACATGATATTAGGACCAGGGTATCACTGTCAGAACAGTTCAAATTCTGCAAAAGTACAAAAATGAACAAAGAATCCCACAACAAAACAAGAGTACAGACAAAAAAGATCTGTATAAAAACGTGATTAATTCTAACAAAGACAATCCAGATACTCTTTCTGTTAACTTAAGTCAAACCTCAAGACAACCCACAGATTTTTTTTTTTCCCCTGTTGTGAGGGCTGGAGAGAATCTAAAGCAATGTATGTTCATCACTGTTTCCAGTCTGAATATCATGTGATTAGCTAACTAGTCATAGTTGTAAGTTAAAACCAGTAACATATGAAATTGACGTAGTAGTCTTTTAGGGTATGAGAGAAGTTTCTTCGAAAAACTTCAATTTAGTATATACCAGACAATATAGCCATGCAGGAAAAAAGATTATTTAAATCAATTTCTGATATAAAGAAGTCCTATAGCATTCAATGTTCAACACACACACACAACACAACACACACACACACACACACCCCTTTGAAAAGACTGTAAGGAATGCTTAACCATAGTTAATTCTTACTCTTTGCCAGAGAACCTGAATATTAAACAATAACTTCAAAAATAAAATTCAATTATCTATACCTTCTGTTCATTAATGAAAGGAAAGAATAGAATGTTATGAAATGATAAGTGTGAGTATGAGTAAGAAAACATTTTAAATTACTCACGAAATCTTTCTTAAATAGTAACATGTAATCAGAGATGTGAGGGGATAATTAGAACTTAATTATGACAAGTGTATAACAGGAATGATATGTCAATGCAAGCAAGATAGAGAAGTGTCAGATTAAGAAATTGTTTGATCTACTCGAGGAAGTGAAAGGGTCAAAGCAATAAGAGACTAGACCCTAAGGATAGAGCCCTGTGAGAAAAGACTGGGAAAACAGATATGCTTCAAAATCCAGTCATCTGGAACTCAGAGACCAGTACAGTCTGTTTTCTATTTGTTTTTTTATGTCCTCGATATTATTTAAGATTTCCTTTCCCATTCTACTCTAGTCCTACAACGTTACTATAATGTGCCTAGAACTGTGAATTTAATTGTCCTTGACTTTCATTCTCCCTTTAAAATTGAGGAGACGCCATTCTTATATTCAAGATCATTTCCAACAATAACCCTTTAATGACATTCTCTGCCGCGTCTGTACATTTTTACTCAAGAACATCATTCATTGTTTAATAGGATCTCAAACTCTATACAATCTATGTAAACTTTTGTTTTATTCTTTTATCATCTCTGTTATCTTGTGAGTTAGTTCTTGAATATATACAATTAACCAATTATTTATGATAACCAGTCTAAAATTAATTTAATTTAGGGACTATTCCCTGCCCTTCTCATGAACCCTCCCACCCTTGCAGCAGTTCTAGCAAGTTTCTATTTTCCTTTATAAGAAGTAATATGCATTATACTTGACTTTGTTCTGTTTTCCGATTTCTATGATTATGTGCTCTTTAAGCATGTTATTCTTTCTTCTGTTTAATAAAATACATTCATTTACTTCAAAATGAATTTGTGAAGATACTTTATTAATAATATGATTTTCTTTATTAAATTTTACTACTATTTTTCCATACTCGTTTTTCCACTTTTACTTGCCAGTTAACTGCTCATTATAAAAAAGTGTAGTTTTCACATTTTCTTTGTTTTTTTTTTGTGTGTGTGTGTGTCAATGCCCATCTTTCCTCGTGATTTTGTAGCTACCTGATTCCTCCCTGGTTTGTACAACTCGAGGCAGTGGTTTGGATGTAACCAGGGACATATTATCACTCGAGTAGACTGCCACACGTCATAGTTTAATGCTTGCCACTTTTCCTCCCACCACCCCAGGTGAGCTATATCCGTGAAAGTCATGGCCACAGGGCTCAGTTTCAGATGGTTTATGGTCTGTGCCTGGGTGCTGAAGGGCCTCTTCAGAAACTAGCCTCATGCTGAGAGCCTGGCTTTGGTTCTCTGTCGTGAACTGGCCACTTAATCACCAGAAATCCAAACCCAAATGCCTCTACATTTTTTGGAATTGGAATGCAGAAGTTTTGTGTTCTTAGCTTTTATTTCTTGCTGATAAATTGAAAAGTTTATCTTGTTTTTGAGTATGTCCATATTCACAAATATAATGCAATAAAAATTTGGTTCACTTCGTGCCGGGGAGTGACATAAACCAAATTAGAGCTTGAAGAGGATCAGCCCGGCAGCTGGGTCCAAAGTGGACTGCAGGAGCTAAAACTCAATGTGGAAGAGGGGGAAACCACAATGATGCACAGAGGTCCCCGAGCTAATGATGGCTTAATTTACGATTTTGCAACTTTACAATGGGTGTGAAAATCAAGTACCTTTAGTAGAGACTTCATTCAAGTTTTGCATTTGTATCTTTTCCTAGGCTAGTGAGAGTCTCTCCTGCTGCTTCTTGATGTCAGTGAGTCACAACTCGAGACATGTGATCATGAGGGTAAATAACTGATACTCCTACAGAATGTTTTCACTTTCATTATCATATTCAATATGTTACATGAGATGTTCAACCCTTTATTATAAATTTGACTTTGCGTTAGCTCATTTTGCCTGACTGTAGGCTAATGAACACACGTTTGACGTAGACTTGGCTAAGCCATGTTGCATATAGACGGTTATGTATATTCAATGTATTTTTTATTTTGGCTATTTCCCGTACATGATAGATTTATATCATCTCATGGCATTTGGGTAGAAAGAGTGAAACAATGGAATGATTGATGATTTCATAAAAAAATCAATGTGTACAAAAAGCTATAATCCTAGCCCTTTGCTGAAAAGTATAATGGTCTCAGGGAGAATCTGTGTCCTTACATGAATTCCTCTTGTATTTTTATTCACCTTTTTATAGGATTCAGTGTAACTCACAACCTCATCCATGCATCACCCTCCATTTGTAGAGTATGTGTTTCCTTTGTATTTAATCTTTATTATCTCTGTTGTTTCTTGTATTTAGATTAACAATCAATCATATTTGTGTGCCCCAGGTCTCCTCTTAGTTCCTCACAAACAGAATATGTTGGTCCAATTCCTTTTTGGAAATAAAATTTCTGCCACGAGATATAATTTAAAATATGCTTTTTGAGAAGATGGAGAGGGATGTGCTAACGAAAAGGGTCAATTACAAGGTAAAGGATAGAATTGAACTGTTGGTAAACTTAATGAATTATATAAAATGTTAATTTATGAAGATGCTCAAGCTAAACTATATATTATGATGTAATGTCCCTTCAATAAAATTTTCTAAAAATATACATACAAATAAAATACATACTTGTTGCCAAGCATGAGGGAAATTCAAAATAAAATGAAGTGAAAGCGCAAACTGTTTGGAATGACATACACAATGTCTTCCCAGAATTTCTTTTGACCTTAATGGTTCGATACTCATTGATTTCCTTTATCTCAAGTATTTTGTTTGCATATAGAAAGATAAACTGTGCTACTTTTTAAACTCTAGCATTATTATTTGAAAATAATATAAAAAAGGAATTAAAAATTGTACTGTGACATATTTGTATTCATATTCATAGATGATTATTTCAACTGATCTTAATGCTAGCCCTTTAGATTTTATAAGGTTTGAAGACATTAAAACATACAAAATTAAATGGATTAATGTTAATTGTAATCTGAAAAGTGGTCATACATATTTTCTATGTAAGCATAGTCTAAAATTCATGCCATGGTTATCATTATTTGGGGATTATCATTTTATGTTCCTTTAAAGAGCACCAGAATACTCTGAAATACTATACTAATCAGTAGTCAGGCAATCAGTTATCCAGATCAATTTACCCAGAAGTAGCTTTTAAATAAGAGACTCATGACCTTTTAAAAACTTTAACAGAAATAAACAGCATCACTTTCAAGATTGTGTATCTGGACATGACATACTAAGTGAAAAATGCCCCAATGTCCTGATATATATGTAAAGTTACCTAAATAATATTTCATTCCAAGATATATATATACATGCGTTTGTGTGTGTAGAATATTTTTCAAAGACTACAGTTATACACTTTATAATGATGCAAGTTAAAGATATTTTACAGCAGACCCTCCTCATTTTCCGATCTCCATTTTGCCTTACATTTCTGTATCTTTTGTAATAAGGTCATTTTCTCTGGTGCAAAGAGACATAAACTTATATTCTTTTCTTCAGTAACAACTTTACTTGTTATTCTGGCCTCCTACTTCTTCCTGGCATTTGCCAAGGCTTAACATGGAGGTTTTCTGTTTGTAGACCTGCCCTTCACAGAACATGAACCATGTGTAGCAACCTCAAATCAAAAGCTTCCTGCTGGCAGTGAAAAACTTCATCTATTGTAATTGAACTTCCTTTCTAGGCACTGTACAACCCTCTCCCCCAACATCAGGAGGAACTTTAAATTTCAAAGTTAGGTAAGAAGCTTCTCAAAAATTTGCAATGACCAAAATCTGTCAAATTCTTGCTATTTTTATCCATGCCATATGTCTAAAGTTTTTTTACCATTCTTTTGATTTGAGTAAAACTTTTTAGTGTTTTCTTTATCATGATACTAACATTTGATCTATTTCTGGTGCATAAACTTCTTACTTTCTTAATGATTAAAATGGTCCATACTTCGTAATTCTTTTCTTTTCCTCCTGCTATTTTCCTTCCTTTGCACTAAAGCATACCAATATGTTATGATTAGAACAGAAAGGATTTCTTTTTTTTTAACGAGCTCATTGTCAATAGTTTCACTGACTTCATATTTATTTACATTTGATCTACTCTGAATTTCAAATAATTAAGATGCAGCAATTTTCAAAGAAAAATACAAACCATGAACACACCACCAAAATAAACCAACTCTAATTTTGGAACTTGGTATGCATGGCCATATTTTTTAAATAATTGTCATGTTGCAAGTAAACCTGAAATGTTTTAGGACATCTGTGTGGAGACAGACAATATCACAAGCTGTTTAAAGTAAGCAGTAACTTTATTTACATTGTGGTAGACAGCATAATGACTTCCTAAAGAGTTCATGCCCAAATCTCTGGATTCTCTGGATATATGTTACCTGGTCAAGGGAAGTTCAGGTGATAAATGAAATTAAGTTCATTAGCTAGTTGGTTAATTTATGATAGGGAGATTATAGCTGCATCTGAGTGAACACAGTGTAATCACCAATTTCCTCAAAGTGGAAGAATGAGTCAAAAAGAGGAATCAGAATTGAAGAGATTTGAAGATGCAACATTGCTAGTTTTATAGATGGAGGAGAAACCACAAACCAAGAAATTAGGAAGACTTCAGAAACTTAAAAGGGTAAAAGGAGTGCCCTCGAGCTTAGTGGTTAATTCCATGGCCTCCAGTATTCCAAGGACCACATGCATTCCATTCATGATTCGATTCTGTGGAGAACAGCCAGAACGAACAACTAAATTAGATAAATAAATGCATCCTTCTCCTTTCTTTCCCCGCCAGCGTGCTCGCTAACCGTCATTCCTGCCTACACTTTTCCTTAAATAAAACAAAAAACAAAACCAAAAAACCAACAAATGGATTTGCTCTCAAAACCTCCAAAAGGAACAATTCTCCCAACCCCTTGATTTTAGGACAATGAGACTTCTAACCTAGATCTTAAAATTGCGTTGTTGTGTTTTGATTCACTGTTTGTGGTAAATCTTATAGCAGCACTAGGAAGCAAAACTAAAACATATGCACCATAAATTTATGCTCTATAAATTATTCATTTTTTTTATATAATTGTGTATTACAGTTTATGTGTCATTACACACAGATCATGCTGCTTGACTCTATGCCTCACGGTGCTTACTGTTGGTTGTCTTCATGAGGCTAGCTATGTCTAACAGGACATGGGCAAAAAGAACTCATATCATCTCAAAGTATGGCCAGTTGAAAACAGTACAGAAAACTTGCCACTCTGTCCACTGTTATCTGACTGAATATAGAAAAGCAGAACAAAGCTATATCCCTCTCCATTGCTGACTGTGACAAGACCAAAAACCACTAAGATATATAGGCTTGAAATGTCTAAAAAGTTAATAATTTTCTATATCTAGCAAGGTTTGCATTAATGCTGGAGGACTTGGAGGAGTAGAGTTTGAACAGGACTCAGAAAGTAAGGGAGACTGCAGCTGGAAAGTTCAATGGATAATAGTCTACCTTGAAGCTTCAAAGTTGCAGTTCTCCTAACATCAGCAAACACCTGCAACAATTTTCAAGTCTCAAAGTTTCTACCAACTGTCTCAGACTATAACTTCAAAGCAAATTTCAGTCCATTGCCAAGAAACTACTACGAATCACATGTCTGCTTGCACGTTCTGGACACTAATAGTTTCTTCTACTTGTATTGCATCCAAATCATACTTTGTTTTGACAGACTAACTCAAAACAATGAAGGAAAGAGAATAGTAAGAAATACAGATAGTTACAACTTCTTTTCTTTTTCAGACCAAAATGGAGACATTAGAAGTGCAAAAGGTTTATTTAAAACAATAAATCTAACACAGATTGTATGTGTGTGTATGTGTCTGTGCATAAACATATATGTAATATAAACTGTTAAACATTAGCTGGGTCAGGCTACTTGAGACATGTACCCGTTACCTCTGGACAACAACTCAAGTTGTGGGTGCCAGAAGTGGGAGCAAATACATGCATGTAAAAATCGCAAATATTCTCCTAGTAATGATGATATGAATAAATAAGAATGGTCAGAGAATTCCGTGCATTAGCTTTGAAGATGGAGATGACAGCCAAGAAGTTAAGGTATGTGAGAGTCCTCTAAAAACTGGAAAATAATATAAAATGTTTTTTCCCCTAGAGTATCAGAAAAGTATACAGCAATTTGCACATTTTGAACTTATTTCAATAAGACTCATGTCATTATTCTAACATATAGATTTGTAAAAAAAAGAATAAATAAATCTGAAGGTGCTATAGAAACACAAAATAATATCTGTAATGAAATAGATGGTATTGTTTAAACAAAATTTGCAAAAATCTGTGACAGTAGAGAAATAATGAAATTAACAACTGCAGATTTGATTTTTTTAAATGACTGAACCTATATAAATATATGAATATCATATGCATTTTATATATTACTTGTATATATATATAATATTTGGCAATAATGCTTTGTAATTTTCTCGACAAAAATAATTTTCTTCACTTTTTAAAAAATAAGCATATCCTGTGTCTCAGTCAGCTGAGGCAGCAAAGGTGAAGACCATGTAATACCTGGGGACCTGGATTTAAGACCTGGCCAGAGTAATAAACAAAACAAAATAAAGCAAAACTATTTACAGGCAATTTCTTATTTTCTTACTATTTCTTCCTAGATGACTACTGGTGATACATGTAGAGATTATTATTCGTGAAGTACCTTATTTTTACTCAAATGCATTGTTGAGTTTTTCTGTTGATTCTAGTGATACATTATCAAAGACAATTTATACATATTTATTATTTTATTTTGTTCAGCACATGCATATAAAAGAAATTCAGACATTTTCTGATAATAGCCCACCATTTTATCAGCCAAAAAACTGTAAAACATATATTTCTGACAGTATGTAAATTATTTTTAAACATTTCCAGAATAAAACATGTAAAATATCCATGTTTTATCTTTCCTTCTCTTTTTCCACCAATTTTGTGCACATTCTCATGTTCATTCAATATATATAATTTGATTGAGTTAGACTGTATATTCAAGTATTATTTATCATGGACTACTGATTTGCTTTTTTTTTTTTTTTTTACGCCTTTAAAAGATTCAGGCCAAACATATATAACATTAGCAGTTTCTTTATGTTTCTAAAATATTACAGAAAGTAGTCAATTCAAAATCATGACAGAAGACTCTGGTAACTAAAATTCCATATATGCACATTTCACTTATTACACATTATGAAGAATAACTATCCAAGGAATAATATACTTATATGAATTCTTTAATGTAAGATCTGACAACTCAGATTTGCTACTTGGCTTATAGAAGCTATTATGTACTCCCATCTGGCACATTTATACTCAGAGGGATTATTCTCCATGTAGGGCTTACAGTTTCATTACTGCCATCTTTAAAAATCAACCTGAAAGCCTAGATGGGAGGAAATGTGCAAAAAATCCTTTCACATCAATCTCAATTCAAAGCCCCCTTCAAAAATTAATCAATGAAAGCCCAATGGAAATTGCATTAATAGATAACAAAGAGAAACAGAGAATTTGCTTGGTTTTATCCTTTTTTGCTTCGTTTTTCAGGTTTTCTGATTTAACATATGTAATGCTTTTGAAGATAATACTTTGAAATAGCTGCACAGAGTACATCAATAGCAATTTTGTCATTTGTCATTAGAAATATCAAAAGGTTTTGACTATTAAGTACATCTAAATATGCTTAATTTTCAGTAAACTAAACTGTGAATCACAAAGAATTTTTATTTGATATTAGGTTAATTAAAATCAGAATAGTTTTCCTTTTTAATTAATGTAGATTTGCAGCAAATTAAAAGATGATGGTACCATTTTCTATGGCATCTTTGTTACTATGTGAATTATCACCAACAATCTTCTCTATCACTGTACTATTTCTGACATTATAATATGATAGCAAGCTATATTTTGCAGACACATATGTATAGAGCTTTCCTGATGAAAATTGGATTTAGATTTTCCTTTCTTTTATAGTCTCTGAATGGTTATCTAATCTATTAAAAAGCAACATGAAATGAGTCAAGGTAGCAGAGCAAAGAAAATTATTCTATCTTTAATCTTATTCTTTCTTTCCTCTAAGTTGATTAAGTTTCACTCATTCAAAAACTTTGTTGAGTGATGTTTCTTAGTCAGGCACTTGGTATATATCAGTGAAAAAAAAAATGGACATGTCTCATGCCTTCAGGGGTGAATGGGAGAGAGGTTCATAAACATAACAAATACAGAAAATACAAAAATTGTGTGTCCATTATAAGATAATGAATACAAAGGAAGCAGAGGAAGGTAAGGCTGCCAGGAAATTGGGAGACAAAGGCATTAGTACAGAGCTTTATTTAGGTTGTTCATGGTAGCATTAAGAGGCCAATTAAAGATTCAAAAGGATAAAGGAATTAACTAAAGAGAGATTGTTGAGAGAAAAATTCCAGGCACATGAAATATTTAATGTAAAATCAATGAGACAGAAATATACCTGTAATTCAAGAAAAAGAGACCAAGATAGCTGGTGAAAAGGAACGAAGGGATATTAAAAGGAGAGGAGATCTGATAACCATGGATTAGAGTGTAAAGGGCTTGCAAACAAGTTTAAACCACTGATTTTATTTAAATTAATTGAGGAAATGTTGCAGGTAAATAAACCAAGAATCCTATCAACAGAATATTGCAGCAATCCAGAAAAAGGTGATGATAATTTGGAAAGAGGACTAAGCACTGCTTGGGACAGGGAGAGTTGTTCAAACGCTACATACATTTTGAGAAAGTTTTCTTGGTTTTTTTTTTTTGGTTTTGGAATGTGAGTGGCAGAGGAAAAAAATAAAAAATTAGTTCAGGTGTTTGTCTTGAGTAACTGGAAGGACCGACTGTCCAGCAGATTGGACAGGAAATTTGGCCTGAGAGCAGCAATGGAAAGATGTCTGTTTTGAACATACTGAGTTTCAGATACATTCAGAATTTAAGAACAGATATTTAGAATTCAGAAGGGGCATGGATAGATAGACTGACCATATTTCCTTGAGACAAAAATGGGAAATGAGGTAGCAAAAGCAGGAGGAGATAATGCACTGTAACTAAAGGGAGGGAGGAGGCAGAGCAATGCAAACAGGAGCAGAGCAGCCAGGTCAGCAAAAGTAAGTGCTATGTGATTTGGATCAGCATTTACGTAGTAACAACATGTGATCGGGAAGAACTTCACAGGAAGAGTAGGGGCCAGTGCCAGGAATTTTTGCACCTTAAGTGAAAACAAAATTGGTGCCCTTTAAGCCCTGCTCTAAATGTCCTGCCTAAAACACATACTGCTTTAACCATTCCAGTGTCAGAAATGCCCAACAATCCCCACAGGGACAGACATAACCCTCACAGTACCAGAGGTAACCCCATCGTACTTACCAATGGCTACACCATGCTAAGGTATTCTGCTCCCTGTGAAGAACCAGGTGCACATGGAATCAGTGGGAATCCTCTTACTGCATTACTCCTGCTTTCTCACAGGGAATTGAAACAGCTGTCACATCTGCAACCTGCTGCAGTCAGTGCTGTCAAGAGCCATCTTTAAAATGGGGTAAAAGGGACAGCTGCTTTTGGGTCCCTTCAAAAACTGGACCCAGGGCAACTTAACTGCCCATTTTCCCCTGCATTTTGATGACCTGGTTATTAAAAATAGGACAAAATTAACATTTATATTAAAACGACAGGATGGTTAGGAAATAGGAAAAGGAGATAGTGTCCCATCTAAAATGGTACATATAGTCAACCTAGGAGTTAAAGATATAAATCTAGGAATCATAGTGAAATCAATAGTAAATAAGGTCATACAGAGGCGCTGATGAATTCATGTGGTCACACCATAGTGAGTGCAAACAGAGAAGAGAAGCTATCAGGGACTGCATCTTGGATCATTTCCACATGAAAAACTCTAGGGGTGAAGAGAAGATACCTACAAAAGAGATTTAGGAATTGAAAGGTTGGAGGAAAATTACAACATTTTACTCTCCTGGAATTTAAGCAGAATCTTAGGAGTGTCAAATGTCACAGATGGGTTATGGAAGAGAAGATTGAAAAGTCACTGGCTTTAGCAGGTGGAGGTCATTAGTCAATCAACCAAGGAGAAAGAATTATTGTAAATAAAATGAGAAGTAATTAGAACAGGCAAATACAATCTTTTCTTGGGGGGGAATTAGGTATAAAACAATTAGTTGATAGCTGGAGGAGAAGGTGAATTAAGAAGTATTTATGTATACATGATATTAGTATGAATGATATATTTATATGTATACACAGATAGATAGATATACAGACAGACAGACAGACAGACAGACAGACAGATAGATAGATAGATAGATAATGGGAGATATAACAGTTTCATCCTGCCAGTGATAATTTAGTAAAGAGCTAGTTATTATTTATTGTTAATTTGTGGACCTGTTTGCTAGTGGAATTTCTGTTCCACTTATTTCAGTTTTCTTTGGGAAGAAGCAAGTGTTATTATTTAAGAATCAAGAATGGTTTTCAATACTTACATTACACGTACTCATTGTATAACATATACATAGCAAACACAATTACATTTGTACACAAACTAAGGACTGCATCTGAATGCAGTATTAAAGACTGCCTTCTATTGTTTAAATGCAATTGTTAATGTATCTTTTTTTTTTTTTTACCATGGCAGATAAATGTTCTTTAAAAATTAATGAAAATGAGAGGAAGAATAGTATAGGATAAAGGAGAAATTGTGAAATACATTGTGAAATCATGTTTGATGGACTGGTGACATTAAGGACCCACTTGAAGCTGGTGTTCATAGGTTTACTGTGGGATAGGCCTACATTAACCTGTACTGAATCATCTATCTGTAGCAAAGACACAAGTATTAGTAACTGGACAGCATATCAGGACCCAAGGAATCCAACATATCTGAGGAATCTAGGGCATTTAATTATTATATAACCTAGTTGCAGATAAACATAACTGGGAGATCCATTGAACCCATTTTTTTTTTCAATTGAGGTAAGAAATCTTGAGAATCCCTGACAAGCTAGCAGATCCCTTATGGGTATCACACTACCTAAAATCAACAAAAGCCACAGAATTCCCCAAGTATCTCACCTTCCCCTGCAGGTATACTTTGTCTATAAAATCTCAGATACCCCTTCATCTGGGGAAGTGGCTCAGAGACAGAGCAGGTCTCCCACTGCCTCAGATGGTAATTCTTGGTAACAAACTTACTTTCCCTCCACCAGCGTTCATTCTTTTGGGTATTGACTTTCGGACTGGTCAATTAAGAATTACCAAATATCTAAGGAGGGCCTACAGAATGAAAAGCAAACTGAAAGAAAAAATTTTAGTAAAATAGTTATTGTTCAAGAAAATATATCTTTAATCCCTATTTAGTAAATATTTCTAAATAATATTTATACTATTTGGTATATAATTGCTACTGTAGTATACATATGTATATATACACACATATATATGTATATATATATAACTACTCTAATGCACATTTGTACACTTACACATAAACACACACATATAAAATGCCACAACATTATATAGAATTTTTTAGATGTGCTAGTTTCAGAAATATCCACCGATGACCTACTCAGAGCTTTAGTATTAAGATTTTTAAGATAAATTTTTCACCTATACTCTATTACTTATTTAATGAGGTGGGCTTTGTCTTATTGCATTGGTATAACATGCTTTCTTAGCTCATTCCTTCTCTTAGTATACTATCATAAATATATATTAATTTTTTTAAAAAGATCACCATTTTATGGGAATAAATCTTGGCCTGAGATTTGACCATACACTAAATGTTAAGAAAACCAATAGCTCTTAGATCATCTTTTCTTTCTCTATCAGCTATGGACCTATTCAAATGATAACCAGGGCTGGAAAAAGATTGTCTAATTTTTCCTGGTCTTTCAAGAAGACCAATATGATCCAAACATATGAAAATTACAGATTTGAAATTTGGGGTATACAAATATAATTTAGTGTTTTCTCAAAACCATAATAGGCAAAACTGTGGTTTCCCAGAGCACTGCTGGCCAAAGATTTTTATGCATGTAAATTAGAATTGATTGTTCTTTCTGATGAGAGAGTGGAAGGCTTGTGGGCTTGGGTTAATGAGGGAGTGCTCTCTGAATAAGTAAAATTTCAGCTGAGTGCTTACAGAGGATGGAATTGTAGAATGGAAACGATGCAGAGATTAGTTTGCTCCAAATGTCAAGGACAATTTAAGGAAAGGAACAGAGGTGAAAGAGGGCAGAATATGTGAAATGAATCAAAACCAAATCTGCCTAGCGATAGGGTAGAGGCAATGTATTCTTCAAATATAGCTTGTATTGGTTCTATGAAAAGGTAGAAAAAAATAGTGCCAAGATTTTATTTTATTCTTGACCTTCTTGAAGACATATAGAACTCATCTGCATATTTCAGAAAATAATACACCCATATTCATGACAATAATAGTCATATTTTGCAGTGCTTTTACATTTATAACTCTTAGGGTATCATTTGACTATGAAACAGAACAATCCTGTAATATGCAGCAGTCAGATATTTTAAAATTCACAAATTCATTTAATTAAAGTTCCTAACATTTACTGAGCATCTTCTGTGTAGAATGCCCTAATGTATGTTCTGGAAATAAGAGTGAAAATGAGACATATTACTTCTTTAAATAAATTGTAGATTAAAAAAGATCTTTGAGGATAGAGGCAAATATAGACATGATTACCTGCATTGTAGAAGTCAAGACTTTTTTATTAAATACATGAATAAAACTTGATTTAAACATTTCATTTTGATATTCTGTGATTTTCTCTATACTCTACACAGTATATAAACATTTCCACATCCTATCTGATAATGATGAGACTACTGCGAAGTATGTGGTATACCTCATTTACAGAAACAACTTTATTTTAATTGTGTATATGGTCACATCTTTTCTCTATTATTTTATAAAATACTTACAGAAGTGCTACCCTTTGAGAAATCTTTATCGTAACCCCTAGTAAGGAAGATAATACATTGCACATAGTAAACTTAAAATTTTCATTGAATTTAACAAATATTTGTCAGTGATACTTTGGAGAGTGTGTTTCAATAACATTTTGTGCTCTATTTCTATTCAAGGTAGAAATATAAAACCAACAGGCATATAGGAAATACTCAAAGAGGAAGTTCATTTGACTGAAACATTTGCTCATTTGAAAATAGAACAATAGAGAAATTAGGTAGACTTATATACTAATTGAATGAGGTCATTTAAGTTGCAGCAAAATATTACACCAAGTTCATATTTAAACTATATATTTATAAATATTTTCTTTATTTTTTTATACTTTCATGAAGCTTCAGAATTTTAAACTAACTTTTCTATATTTTATTCAGGGTTAAATCTGACAGATCTGAAGAGCAACAGAGTAATATATCAGGGACAATTTTCACAGAATTGGAAACAGGTAGAGTTCTCTAGATTTAGAGTTATTCTATAATGTAGTGTGACTTCAAATAAAAAAACAATCAGCCAATTCATCAAAAAAATGGGTTTGTTTCAAAACAACAACAAATCAGTTAGGTAAGTACAGTCTCGAGTAGCGATTCTTGAGTGAAACTCACATGCATTTCCTTTACATGTAGGACAATATATGCATAGTTTATATCCATATTATATATTTTCACATATTAAAATGATATCCCATATTTAAAGATGAGAACCATCAAGCTTACAAAGCTCAGTAGTCACACTTAAAGAGTAAATAAGGACTATTACAGACTCTCTAAAGTTCAAAGCAAACGGCAATAGAAAAGATAGAACATTGCACCATTACATCTATACCCAAAGCAACTATATAATGAATCACATCTTTTCTAGTATTTATTTATATTTTGCTCTTCTCTCGGAAAGCTGTAAACTATCATTTCATTCAACTGGTATTTTTTTCTTTTATAAACATCAAAGTTTTTCTATCTTAGATATAATGAATTTGGGTGATTATATTTATTTTTAAGCTCTCAGAAAGAAACATTTTAGGAGAGGCAAAGGATTTCTTTGAGAAATTTATAACATGTGTAAACACAATTATTCCTTAAAATGAAGGGATTACTATAAACAAATAACAATGGATATGACAGACCAGGTTTTCAGAGACCACAAGTTCAAGTGAGTCACAGACATGCTCTTTATTAAAACTTTGACAATTAGTCTTTCTACTTTTGCTTGTAGAGCTTCTATTGAAACCATATGAAAAAATAATTAACAGGAAATCATTTTCAAACTTTTTAATAAAGTTCTCCTTTGGTCAATATGATGTAGCAGACATTTTATTATATAGTCTAACAGCAAAAACCATAAATTAGGTACATTCATAAATAATTAGAAAAAAAATGCCAAAAGAGATGGCATCATTGATATCATTTTGGGTAGAGGCCTCAGTCTTCAGTGGTGTTCTGCTCACATTTTAATTGGTAATTTGGATGAGTATAAATAGAGCAAGCTCATATGTTCATTAAATTTGTGGGTCACTGGAAGCTTGAAGGGTTAATGAATGCACTACAGTGCAATTTCAATCCAGAAATGATCTTTATAACCTGTAATGATGGGCTGAATTGAGCAAACGCAAGAATAGAGATGTGCACAGGGA
Organism: Solenodon paradoxus; assembly: GCA_004363575.1. Taxonomy (NCBI): domain Eukaryota; kingdom Metazoa; phylum Chordata; class Mammalia; order Eulipotyphla; family Solenodontidae; genus Solenodon; species Solenodon paradoxus. The sequence continues at coordinate 318,366 of RJWH01000207.1, read as the reverse complement.
AGCTACCATACTTAGATCCAAATTACAAATGATGTAAGTACTGAGTTAACATCAGCCTGTGACAAAAATGTTTAAGTGATTCACAGCATAGTGAATTCACTGTGAGTTCGCCTGTGATGTGGCTTTCAAGAAAGCTAATCACACGAGTTCTGTCTGGAATAAAACAGAACTTGATGGTGTATATGTTATATTTGTTCAGATATTTCTGTTCTGATAATCCCTGGGTGTTATACTTAATTTTGAATACTGTCTTTTAAATATGGCTACAGGAAGTTTATGATATTCTATTTAGGACAGCCTTAAAATAATTTGAGCAGTAATCATATAAAGACATTTAAAGAACTGTATGGTTATTAAGTTTAAGGAAAGGCAATTTTCTTTGGGAAAAGAATGGGGAGATTGGAAGCATTAATTAGGTTCACAGAATGAAGTAGGAAGCAACACTCCCGAATATTTAAAAAATATTACTTGGAAAAGCAATTGTGCTTGATATGCATAATTTGAATGGTTAAAACAAGAACTAGTGGATGAAATTGCATAGGAAGTCATTTAGTGTATATTTGTTTGCTTAACAATTATAAATTTTTTTACTCTAAAGCTACTTTTTTTAGGGACCGAAGATACAGATATAGCTATACTCCTGGCTATCACACAAATTAGTGCCTCTATATGACACAGTTTTGAAAACACTACTTAAAGACTTTCTAATTTTAACATTTTATGAATCTTATGATTTCACAGTAATTATAATTAATATACAATTACATCTAAATATTTCAATCCCAAGAAATATTTCTTCATGAGCACAGGTCTCCATCTAATTATTTGCATTGTAGGCAAGCAAAAAAGACATCTCTTAATTGTCCTACAGAACAACTGAAATTGTCACTATAGTTGAAATACTATGCTGACATCTTTGAAAACCCCACTCTTATGAAGAGTTTCTAATGAAAATAAAAACGTCCAGTCTTCAATGAAAAGATTTGAGCATGAAGTTTGTCTCAGCCAGAATGTAGGCACATGAACCCCACTCAGGAGAAAGACAAAACCTCCTGCTTTGAAGTATTTGATGGAAGTCATTCCCTCCAACAGATGAGTTTCTACTTATATTTCCACAGCCTGACTCCTGCTAAGGAAAAATCATCTGTGTGTTCTTATTGACCTTACTCAAAGGAAAAGGACAATTTCTATATTTCCATTTTATAATTTGAAGCAAAGTGTCCCATCCCATGCCATAGAATTTAGGTTTCTACTCTCCTACAAAGACGTAAATATATTCTAATATCTTTAAAGATTACACAGGGGTGGTTCCCAAGTTCAAGAAAAAGATTTTCCTGGGTTATACAATTGAAAGAAGCTTTTAAAAAATTTGCATCACAAAGAAGCAGAAAGAGGTTGACAAGTTTTCTGAAGTAAATGTTTTAAGAAAAGGGTGACTAGAAGTCCAGACAAGAAGAAGGCTGCCTTAGTCAATTTAAGAGAAAACTTAAGGCAAACTTGGTCACCTTGTAAGTCCAGAGTGTCTTCCCAAGTAGAAGAAGTCAGAGTTAGACCTCTGCTGGGGAAAAGCCTTCAGAAAGGTCAAGATCTTTCTCAAAATGGAAGCTTGGTCAGCTTTTCTTTGAATAACATATGTATTATACAAAAGAATTATACATCATATAGAAGATGATGTATTTCCTTGATTGACATATTGTATTACTGATAAATCTCATGGTTATGAGAAACCTGACCTCTGAGGCGGAGGAAGCCATTTTTTAAGTGTTGAAATACATTTCTAGGCCCCAAATGGAGCTGCTCCTGCCTGGGAACCACGTCAGCAAATGGTAACTTTCATAGCTTTCACGCCCTATATATGGTCCACTTGACCAGAAATGCAATATCTCTAGTCAACCAATCCCCAAATCCCAATATAACTTTGAGTTGTATCAGTCTTTCCCTGTTCCTTCTTATACCAAACAGGGTTAATTAGAAGGTTTCAGTCAATCAAATATCTTCTATTTTTCTCCTCTTTGCTCTTTATTATCCTATAAAAATTCTTGATTTTCACTCCATTTTGCAGTTCTCTGGATACTGTTTCATAAAGTATTAAATAAATATTCTTTGTATCTCCTAAATTATTTTCTCTTATAATATTTTCAGTCCAAGAGGGGAGTCTGGAACCCAGGACATGGAAAAGAATGCTCCCCTTTCATTTCCTGGCATAAACGGTTGGCATCATTGTGGAGAAAATAGTATGAAAGTCAAAGCTTTCACTGGAAAAAGTGAAAGATGCTTTTTTGCTATGCTTTGTTTTTTAAAGAGAAGAAAAAATTTGGAAAACTATGCAGTTTTAATTGTAAATCTTAGATATAAATATCCTTAGATATAGGATAAGATACCGGATTCTGCCAATGGGAAAGGAAAACGACATTCTGAACCCCGGGAATAGAAAGAAAACTAGAGGACTAAGCAGAGATGAGCTTAGGGTAAATTTGGTATTTCCCTAAGAGGAGGTATAAGTCTCCCACGTCCTGGACTAAACACAGAGAAGAGAGAAATGAGATACTAGTAATATCAGACAGGTTCAGGAAGACTTGGAAAACAACAGAGAACATGTCATTATCCTGCTTAGAAATCTAACTACACAAAAGTGTGCCTCAATGGGGGCCAAGGAAAAATTCCCTTTTTTTTGAGGTTGTTTATAGCTGGAGGGGAAAAACAAACAAACAAATGCAAACTAACATTAGGCACAATTCCTAAGAAAGCTCAAATTTAATAACATCTTTAAAGAGACTTTATATGGTAGTCAGTTCTAACGTATCTGGGTATAGGTCCAGTAAAGCAGGGTGAGATCCTAAACCTAAAGTCATATCCTTTGATCCCTTCCCAAGGTCAGGCACCAGTGGCAGTCTCTCTCAAGTCTCCATACTCCTGAGCATAGGGCAGAACATAACCCCAAACAGACCACCTGGACAGATATCTTCTCATATGCCAGTCCTCATAATTTTTCCTAGAGGGATAGATTTTGCTTCTAAGCTTTGGAATCAGTGGTTAAATGGCACTAGTACTCACACGTAATCTACATAAACACTGCACTGTCTGCTGCCATTTGGGCCAAGTCTTCCTCTCTATCTGGCCACTCTTTGGATTCATAAGTAAATTTATGCCTCAGGCTGCTGGACCTCCAAATTTGTCCTTTGGGATCAGAAAGCATTATATTGACTATTTAGTGACTTGGACCTATGGCAATATGCTGGAGCAGACCAAAGACATATGCTGATTTGAGGCCTGGGGAAAGGGTCCTGGGGTGTCAGGAGGAAAGAACTGGGTCTTCAGGTAGCAAGGAGGGATGACTCATCTGAAAGATAATCAGTTTAACTTCCTTTGTTACAGTCTTCAAGGGAGTAAGGGAACAATGACCACTTCTCAATTAGGGGTAGGGTGAAGACTTAGGAAGTGGTGCTGGCATCTTTAAGTGAAGAGTAAAACAAAATTAAGAGAAAGGTAGGTTGTCCTCCATTGTCCCTGGCTCAGGAGATCACTTCTGAGTAACTCTGGTTGATTTGCTCTGGCCTCTTCACTCCACATACAGCTTAGTGGCCAGAACTTTTCTAAAGTTTGGTATGGTATGTTTAGACCACCAGAATCACCAGGATGTAACCTCCTGACTCCCAGGGCCTAAGAGTGTAAGAGTAAAAATGAAGTTATTTGTCAAAATAGTAAAGTATGCTGTAAAGAGATAGTCCTAGTATCACAGTGAATGTGTAAAACTGCAGTTATCAGCAGTGGATGTCATCACACTATCATGTAGGTTAGCCTACAGAGGGACCAGAATAGGAAAACAGTTGGGGGAGCCTCAGCAGATAACATTCTGACCAATTGGAGAGCAGCACATACATCTTGCAGCCAAAAATGGAACCAAAAAGGCCCTCTGACCACTGACCACTGTAGCCATGTGGAGTAACCTTTGCTTCATTGTAATCTGCTTAATGTAGAATTATATGTGGGCCCATACATTAAGTTCATTATAGCACTTATAGACTGAGTTATGGTTTGGGAGCATGTGCAGTAAAGGAAATGGCTATTCCTAGAAATATCTACCTTTTTTTTCCAGGAAATCCCCACCTAGGAATGCCCCTGAATACCTCAGGGATAGGAATGGGGAAGGGCAGAACAAGAATCCCTTTTACAAAGTGTGCATTCCTAGTCAGACAGGAGCTCGTGCTCTCTGGAAACTAGCCCACTTCTTGTCTTGATGAGTTCACTTTCTCTTTTACTTGCTGCGAGAAACCTTCTGCTTGCTTTAAAATCTCTGTGCCTGGCATGATCATCGTACCCTCTGGATACAAGGACCTGGACTGTGGGATTTTCCTGAAGCCCATATGCTAACAATATGACCACAGACAAGGCAAGGTCAGTTTGTCAGCAATGGACAAAGAGGGGTCCTGCCCTCTTTATTTAGAATTCTTGGAAAACAGTTTGTAAAGCTCAGATGGAGCCATTGTGCAGGAGGTTCAATGAGGAATAAGGGGAAGGGCTGAAGGGCAGCAGAATTATGTAGAGATGTTAGTCTGTTATGGAGCTCTGCAACTCAGGTGATTGTGCAGAAATATATTCCCTGAAGCTAGCACATGAAATGATTCTTATTTGTAGGCTGCCCTGTAACCTGGGAAGTAACAGCTTTCTTCCACCCAGGAAGCTTCCTAGAGTGAGGCCCTCAGTGGTGAGCCCTCGGCATGCAAGACCCTTGAAGCTTGAGGTAATGTGTGCCTTGATGTTGAGGAGAGTCCAACAGACTCAAGAGACCACATAGGATGGGACACCTCAGCAGAGGCCCCTTTGTTCATAGAATTTTGTACAAGATTTTACCAATCTTCAGACTCTTCTAACAGATAAGAAGGAGGAAAGGGTTCAGAAATGTATGTTTATTTTTACCAAGTTCTGGTGCTACCATCAGTCGAAGATTACTTACAATGAATTTATTTTGAGTTATTTTGGACAATGCAGATAGTGAGAATTTGAGCTGCAAAGCTGTGGAAAAGTTAGTGGGTATTTTCATGCTGTTTTTCTCCTCTGAACTTGCAGAGGATGAAGACTAATTTATTGCACATCCATGTCTGTGCATGTGCATGTGTGCTTTAATTTTTTGTTCACCCTTAACTTTTGGGTCCTCAATTTGTGTGTTCCATCTTTATGTGAAAGAGTTGCCTCTTAGTCTCCCAATTTTAAGCATTCCCAGGATCCTTAACTCTTTCCCTTATATCTCCAGAGGACTTAAAACATAAACGCACATTGCCTAATATAGCATAAACTCTCAAGAATGCTCTTCTTTCTTTCCAGCTTTGCTTATTTTTGATTGATAAGTTCTTACTATTTGTCAGTTTTCTAAACATAGCAGAATATTTTAGAATATATATTATCCAGTTATTTTTGTCTTTAGAGTTTGGTCAGGTGTCTAGTAAACAATATAAATTAAAAAATCAGCTCTTCTTTTTATATTATATTTAGACAAAGACTAAACTAATAGAAATATACTAAATTTATTTCTATTTATCCTTTAAAAAAGTTTGTGGAGCATTACTTGAAATATATGTTAAATGATATGCATTTGTATGTTCAAATGTATATGTGTCCTTATGTATGTGTGTGTGTGTGTGTGTGTGTATATATATATATATATATATATACATATATACACGTTCTTTAATACTTTGATGTTTAAACAGTGTTAAGGTCAAATTGTAGATACTGCATAGAGTATGACTTTCAGAAATGTTACTTTTGTATGAAAATAGATTTTTTTACTCTGATTATAATGCTTTGCCATTATTAAAGATAACTTTGTACCTCAGTCACTTTCTTATGCCTTCTAGTGAAGCATCTAGAATTTTCTTCTGAATACAATTCAAATGTTTTTATTTATATTTAAACTGATGACTTGCTGAAAATGATATTTCAATCAAAATATTTGTAGCACCACCTCCCCCAAAAAACTAACTTGTATTTCTAGGGAGCAGAAAACTTTTTATCTAAAAAATTTAATTCGTTTATTGAAGGAAGAAACATTGCATCATAACATTATATACATACAAAGTATACATCATCATAAATCAATATCTTGTAATATATCAAGTTAGAATAGAATAGAATGTTAAGACAGGATAGTCTAATTCTATCCTTCACTATATAATTTATCTTTTTAATCTGATTTGTCGCACCCCTCTGGATCCCCTTCCCTCTGAAAAGCACCAAATTGATTCTAGTATTTTATTGGCCAAAAGTCTACTTTGATATTGTACTATTGAGTGCATTTAGAAATTTTTATTAAAATATATTTATTAGTTCTGTTTTCTGGCATAACTATTTCAGTAGGAGAGTAAATTATAAATAATAATGAGAACTCACATTTACTGAAGACTGTCCCAGGCAAGTCTATACAGTTTCCTCTTCGGAAGGTACTAGCTTCCCACATTAGCCTTTTAAATAGGCACTGAGACAGAGCCATAAACAGTAACATGTACTCATGAGTCAGATGTTAATTCAAATGCTTCCATTCTGTCTATGTAAACTTTAGGTGAGTTCGTTCATTACTAGTAACTCTCAAATACAAACAATAATAGTTCAACAATACCAAATTGTGCTAAGGGTTACCAACATTGATTTGTAACTCTTTCAGTGCCTTAATAGAATCTGGCAATTGGTAAAAATGTGACAGATGATGAAATTGAGTCATGGGAAACTTAATTAGCTTTCCTATGTCACATAGCTACTAAGTAGCTTAAAACTTAGATTAGAATCTAAATGAATCTAAGGTTGGCTTTCTTAATTGCTACATTAGTAAAAACCCTGAAGAAAGCAGGTGAACTTTAACTGAGTTTGAGTGAAGTGTTTCAGTAAAGGACAATTCACCCAGGTATAGGCAAGGTTTAAGAAAAAACACGAAGAATATTGCAAACCATCGTTGGCTCATTACCATTCTTCTATTATATGCATATAAAATAATTGTATAATGTTTCAAATTTCATTATATAATTATACAATAAGCAATCTTTATTGAAAAATTCTGTTTTTATTGCAACAATACCATTACTCAGTGCATACCAGAATCAAATACCAGCCTTTGTCCTTTCTCATTGTATTCAATAGTGCAATATCAAAGAATGGTGACAGTAAGGAGCTATTTTTTAAAGTATGAGAGCATTAGTGTATGGGGAGTGGACTTTGGCAACAGGATGCAAACAACAGGTAATGTCCTTATAGGTAGCAAGACTAGGCATTAAATACCCACATTTAATTACCTGCAGTGATTACCGTTGGTTAAAATTGTAATCAAATTGCAGAGTCAAGAGACTACAGTGATTTTTAAAGATAAAGCCACAATCAACCTTTCCTCAATAAACAGAAGTTAATTCTCCTTCTGAGTGTGGACTGAGTTTCTAACTGTAATATAAATAATGAGATATGACAAAATTGACAAGCAATCATTTCCAGTATTAGTTTATAAGAAGAGCATGGCCTCTAACTTGGGTACATGAGTGTTTTCTCACACTCTTGTCACTCACTCTGTTGCAAAGGAAACAAGTGACACTGACTCACTTAAAGTTAGTTTCTCCTTGCTTTCCTTTCAGATCTACTCTCACCATACTTTGCATTGTATTCCTATAAATATTTTTTAAGTATTTATCATTGGTGGCAGGGAATTTATCTTCTACTGATTGCCGTTTCCCCAGAATCTAGAACAAATACTCATAGAGTTGAACAAAATAATTTGTGGAAATAATCAATCAGTGATGAATATGCATTTCTCCACTGTAATTTTTCACATGAATAGACTCTAAGTTATATGTGAGTATTCAGAAATAATTGAAAGAAGAAACTTAACAAGAAAAATCACAAATACTGTCCATTATATGTTAACGGCTTATTTCCAAATGGGATGTTCATTTTATGTATTCAGAATCTTAGATAAGCAAGCAATTAAATTTAATATGTAATTGCAGCATTTAATAAATGGCAATATTATAAATGATATTGCAAATTATTTATTTATACTGCATATTTCAAATCTAAATTAGGTAAAGCCGGAAGTTCTCTAGACTCTAAAGAAATACATTTATACCTGATATGTGCAGACTTCGGAATAGATATTTACATTACTCAGCTAAAACTGCTCTGTCTTAATAAAATCAATGATGCCTGATTCTTTCAAAATTGTTTTTATTTTTGCCAGCAAGTGCTAATCTTGTTTGAACAGGTTTACACCTGTTCAAAACTGAGAGGAAAAGTGAACATGCCTTATGGAAAATATTTTGAACACATAATCTAAACTTTACCAGGATCATTAGTGCTAATTTATTGCAACCATATGTTAAGATTGTCTTTTCTAAATTCCCTTTTTGGGACGATAAACTGCTTTAATTTGTTTTTGTAGTTCATCACACTGTGTAAAAGACATGATATTATTTCTTCTTTGTTTTCCTTCATACATAATGGAAGCAATAATCTATTAGTTTCTACATTTAAAATAAATCAGATGAAATAGAAATGGTATCCCTGTCACTTAACTTTAGGAGTAAGACATACAGAACTTCTTTAGTCAGAAACTGAGTGTTCCTCTACCTGAGTGTTCAGAAAATACTTTGATGGTGACTATTTTGAAGAATAAATCACCAAAAAGAGAAATCTATAGGAACAGACTTAGAATTGGAGTATTAAACTTCCCGGAAAACATCATTGAATATTAGCCTAGAAATAGAAATAGAATGATAAACATGTGTGTGTCTATCTGGTAAGCAGATATGTGTTAGCTTCTTAACTATATAAATGTGACAATATCTATTAAGAAAAAGATATACATTAACTATGATTAAAGTTGATTACATAAAAATTCTGTCATTCAAGCATATAGATTTATTCCAAAATTCAGGATTTCCAGCTTCAAGTCCAAAACAGTTTCACTGAAATTTTTCAACTTTTCTCAGGTGAGCATGCTAACATTCTTAGTGTTCTAATTGATCTTCCGGATCCTAGGACTCAGAACACCTGGTAATTTCCTATCACAGCCACATGCAATGGCCATGATTCACCTCACAGACAATATTGTGTTTGTGTAGGGACGAAGGAAGTATAGCAGGGATCCAAAGAGGCATTCTTAATAAGAAACACAGAACTTTGTTCAAGAAATCCCAATACTCTTGCCTAACTTAGCATTGATACTTTCATCCTATCTTCCCTTTTTCATCTCCTTCCCTGAGTCAGACTTATATTTTGATCTGAATACTGAGTAAAACTCTTCTCGCTACCTCCCCACTTTATCTCACAGGTGTTTCTTCTAGTAAAGTTCTTGCAAGTTTTTATTATACTATTATTATACTTGCATTAGAAAATAGGAGAAAACTGTAACTCAGGAATTCCAAATAAAACTAAAAGTAAGACTTTGGGATACCATTGCTGTTAATCATTTCATATTTGAAAAGAGAAACTCCTAGGCAGAATGACTGAGAGAGCAATAACTTGCCATGATCCTGAAAACAGATCATGTGCAAACATTCTGGGTGTGCCCTGATGGCCTGGCAGACAGGTCTGATAACTTTGTCTGGTGTAGCCCACATACATCCCCAGGATTTGAGTTCTTGATTTTGCAGCCTAGGTGGAATGAGTAGGCACCCAAGTTGAACAGCTAAATAAAATGATTCTTTCTCCTCCTTTTACTGCCTCTGCCTTCATTTCTGCCTATACTGCTTCTTTAAAAAAAAAAAAAAATCTGTTTTTAGTTTCCTATTGCTACTGAAACAAATTACAATGCACTTCATGGCTTAAAACACCACAAGTGGTTATGGAAATAAACAGGAAAATTCTCCTTAGAAAGTTAACACCTTTAGCTATGTCTCAAAGATAAAGATGAGTTTTCCAAAAAAAGTATAAGGCAAGATTGAAGGGTACACATTAATAAAAATAAAATCCCTACAGGCAAAGATGAGCATTAAAAGGTAAGAAGCTTTGTAATCAAAGGTATATTTAAGAAATTCCAGAAGTTCTTCAATGCAAATGAAAAGTATGGGAAAGTCCATGGGGAGAAGTGAGAATATAGAACAAAAAACTAGGTCAAGAAATGTTTATCCTGTATTAAGCATCATAGATAGTCATTTGTATATAATGGAGAAAAATTGAAAGGCAGGAGAAATAAAACTAAATATTTTTAATTTATTATGTTAGCAACCAAATTGGGAAGAGCTTTGAAAGACCAAGTTAAAGTGATGAGAGATCAGCAAGAATGGTATTATGAGTGGTAGTGGAAATGAAAGTCAGAGAAATGAGGCAAATTAATATCAAATGTAGAAGTAGCAGAATATGACAGCTATTTATGGAAGGACAGGAGTAATTTATGGATCCTAGATGTTCTGAGTTAAGATGATTGTGTTAACCTAAGTAGAGCTACCAGGAATCAGTTGATATAATAACTAGGAACCTCCTAGAGAAATATAGAACAGAATTTCTATAGAAAAGCAGAATTAAACACTTAGCTGGATAATCTTCTTGAGAGCAGATGTGTACTTTAGTCTTGGGAAGGAGACAAAATACGTTAGAATAGAACATCTACAGAAAATGTCCCCTATGACTGCTAACATAAGCACTTCATTTGTTGATTGAATTAATTGATGGAAGCAAAACTAAATAACAGTATGCTAAAAAGAAAATGTCATCTATGTTGCTGAAAATGATAGAATTTCATCTTTTAAAATAAATGTGTATTTTTCCAATGTGTATCTATACCACATCATCTCTACCCAGTCATCTGCTGATTGACATTTAGTTGTGTCCACCTCTTGGCTATTATAAATAGAGCTGCAATAAACTTCAGAGTGCATGTATCTCTTCATAGCAGTGATTTTGTGAGTTTGAGGTACATACCCAGAAATGGGATAATGGGATCATAAGGGATTTTTATTTACATTTTTTGAAGAATATCTATAGTGTTTTCTATAACAGTTACACCAACTGAAACGTTCACCAACAGTGTATTTTCATAACATCAACAGTCTTACATCATATGATGTGGTATTATGGAAACCAAACAGACAAATGAGACAGCTGAAACTAAAATATACCTTTACTTTGTAAAATAAAATTGGTGCTTACCAAAAGGAAAGGGAAAGAGGATAGACAAATCGAGTAAAAGGGGCAAGTTAGGCGATGAAGGATAGAATTGGAATGTTGATGGTTAACGTATTTTATGCAGATGCTGATTTATGGTGAAACACACTTTAAAACTGCATGCTCGTATGCTACAATGCTCCAGAAGTGAAATTTATTACAAAAGAATAAGAACCAAATAGCAAATGAGGAAATGAAGACATTCGGAATATCATAATTCTCATAAAAATGAGAATTTCTAGGGAAAAAAGTGTTTTAGAGAAATATGTTCTGTTAGAGAGAAAGATTTCTGCCTAGGCTAGGGATGTGAGAATTTTCATGAATTCAAGAGAAAAACTGTATACTAAGGGTATGAAGAGATGAGAAATATGAAGACTGGCTGAGGAGGCACATGCCTAGAGGAAGCATTTCAAACTTGTCTTCCTCTGAGATTAGAAGGACTAGGACAAAGTGGTAGACAAAGAAGTTGAACTCAAGTAAAATGGGAGGTTTGCTAATGGATAGAGGACTTTGATAAAAAAGTGACATGTTTTCTGTCCGTCTATGGAAGTGGTAAAATATTTAAGGACTCCTGGAATTATGTAGACTTTCTTTTGAGGAGAATGGAATAATAAGTTAAATATAGAAAGAGAAAGAATAAGAGTTATTGATCCTAACCAAGAAATAATTCATATGTGCTAAAAATTCTAATTCTTAACATTGATAAACTGATCAGCTGTTTTCTGATTAATTATAAGATCTTTATATAGTAACTAAACTGATTCTGACAATAAACCTATTTGTTTCATCTCTTACTTTATTGACTTCTAGAGTCAGAAACCCCCAGAGCATTTTTTTTTTCCATTGGCATAATCATTATCAATATCTCTGGTTAATTTAGCTCTTAGAATATTCATTTCATAGCAGTGAAACCCATACTTTCAAGTATGGAGACTCAAACATTCAGAGATTAAATTTTTAGATACTGCTTTTAGAGTAAGCACTCTTGTTTTCTGCACCCTTGCAATTTGACTATAAGTTTATTATCTTCAAGTTTATTATCTTGAATATTGTTTTTCAGAACTTTTTCAATAGATTATTAAATTGTTCCATTTTCTTCTTCAGTTTATTATGAATGCTAGGCTATATTTCCTTATATATGTGTCTTTGAACTGGCACCTTGGCAATATGCTATTTTTTTTTAAGTTTCAGTATGGTCAACCTACCACAACAAATGCAACTGGCTGTTATCGTTGAGACCAACATCTTCTCAACAGAAACATTACAGGATTGTTCTGGAGAACTAAAAACTCTGCATTACCAGATGAATAGTACTGGGGCGTTGATGCCCTTGACATTTACCTATGAAAATTGATGCTTCCTTGGTCACAAGCCCAGTAAATGTTCATTATGACTGATATTCATGAAACATGTTCTTTTGTAAGAATTCCTTTTCCATTGAAAATATTCTGATGGTTCCTCATGGTGATAAAAAAGAGATTCAGACTCTGAAACTTTTCTTAGAGTCTCATACACTACTGTACCTCCATTTCACGAGGTCCACAATCATGATTCTTGTAAAACACTGCACCTGAAGTCCACTTAATAACGTATCTTGGAAACCAATGTAAATAGAATGTGTACAGATACAGGACCAAAGAGAACAAGATGTTACAGCAACTTGTTTTCTAAAAGTATCAGAAACCCATAGTGGCATAGACTACCAAATAATTTACATCCACACAGGGCTGGATTTATCAATCTATAATTTACAGAGTCTGATTGATACTTTGGTTTGTAGTATAAGTAGGTGTGTGACCCATAAACATTACAAAACACTCCAGCCTCTTTCTCTTGAGATTTTTGGTTATTCGCCTTTCTGTATTTTGAGAGGCCCTAATTGATTCCTTAAGAACGGCTAGAACAAAACACCTTCATGTTATGTTTAGATCACGCAATTTAGTAAGCACTTCTTTCTAGTGGGTCATGGTGCAGATATTTTAAACGTAGAATACCAGGGGGGCCTTTCATATTAGTTCATTTTGTACAGTCTAAGTTCCTAATATCTTGCTTAATCAAATACCTATAGATACCATGTCCACAGATTCCTCCAAGGATTTCCTTACAATTCCAGGTATGTCTACAATCCTTTTCTGGTCCTCTTCTCACCCTGATCATGCACTTGCTGTTACATACTGTCTGTAATGGGGCATATAGATACACTGATATGTTGCTAGATTCTGAGAAAGACGTTTTACAGTAGTTTTAATGGTCATCATTTCACATATCTTCCAGATATGCGTATTCAATTGTTGCCATTCCATTTTGTATCCTATCATCACAGTTAGGGCAATTATTTGAATTCAGTGATTGCCGTCTTGCAGACTTTTCAAGTTTTGTAATTCAAAGAACGCTTAATTTCATTTATTAATCTCTTATGAATATATTATGAATGGAACTGACAATAAGGAAAATGTATTTCATTTAAAGACAATGTATCTTCATGCCTATATTATGACTGATAAAACCAAGGCATTTATTCTTGTTATCTTCACGTTTCATTATTTTTATTCAATCTTCTGGGAAACAGCTTTCTAACATTAAAAAAAAAATGTGTTTAACTTGGTGATAAAGACTTTAAAAGGTATGTCTATTAGTTAAATATATTAGTTGAAACAACTTGATTGCTTTATAACTTCCTATTCAAGGAAAATATTCCCAGTCATCTCCACCCCACAAGCATACACACTGATTAAAAAAGTTGAAGCTAATTTGATATTCACTTTTACAGTCTACAAGTCCACTCCCTAAATCTAGTTCTAATTTCTGTCATAGATTCTTTTGTTTCTTTTTCTTTAGGAGCACAGAAACAGACACTCACCCACCACTCTAAACCACTCCAAAATGTGTGTGGATTTTAAGTATCTTGCTACAAAGAGTTTGTTTCAAATGTGTCAAATTAACACATTGAGTGGAACGCAGGGTGGCAGATGGTGAGCTGTGCTTTAACAACAGACCCAAGAGAAGTTGAAATACAGAAATGGATTATTCACCAGTCCTAGAAGAAGGATTTGGCAGCTTCAAGTCTATGCGAAGAGAGGTGAGGCAGACTGCAGAGAGGCATAACCCAGAGCACAAGTCTTTTAAAGTCCATGAGTGAAATGCTTTATGGTTCTTGAACTAAGGTTGGATTGATTTAAATCCAAAGAGTGGGGTCTTGGTAAGCCACATGTCTGTCTTATCTTCAAGGCACAAAAGTGAATGGACTGAGAAGCTGGAGTGACTATTGATCACAAGATTTGTTTAGGAAAGTCTTAATCAGGGACCTACGTTTTCTTGTCAATCTTTAGGATGTTTTCCACAAGTTGTTCTTGTATGAGTGTCAGGTAAGGTCACTACAGACTCTTGACCAAAGAAAATGGAGGTGATTAGCTAACTCCTGACAAAGATCATATTCCATTTAGAAGATCAGTTGGGATAATTCAGTGACACTAACCTTTACCAACTCCCTAGTCTGAGCCCTCCATGGCAACTGATCTCATGAGGTACTGACCAGACTTTGTTTCTGTTTCCCTCATTGGTATTTCCTGACCTTGTTATCAAAAGGTCCCAGTGTCTCCTAATCCCTTTACTGCCATGAAAAGTTTTGCAAAGAAGTCTGAAGAAATAAAAAGCTCCCCAAATCATTTCTGCATTCCTTCTCAAGCCTAGTACTCTGGTCATGAAAGAAATTGAACAAGAGAATACAGAAAGAAAGAAAATAGTTCAGAAAAATTGTCCTTAACAAGTCAGCTAACTTGTTTATATTGTTTGTCTAATTTTAGACTATTGACATATAGCATCAAGTGAAAAAATATAACTAGGGGTTGAAAATATTTCTGAAGGTGAGGAAAGTTCTTCATTTTTCCACTGATTAAATATGTGATACTGTATAAAATGCTTCACTTTTCTGGCTTATGGATTTTATTAAAATAGCCTAAAGAATCAAGTAAATCTGTTATTTGATTCTGAAACTTGTTTCTGACCACCTATAGTGAGTTCTTGGGGGTGCTCTAAGGGCTGCTGCTGGGGAATATTGGGACGTTAGGAGCAGAGAAACTACAGGTTCTGTTTTCTTTTCTTTTTGCATAGAACAGCACTTTTAAACTTTGAATTGCTTTTTTTAATATATTAATTTCTGTAAAGGAAGTTCCAGAAAGTTTAAAAACTCTTAACTTTAAAAACAAATAGCTCATAAAAGTATTAAACTAAAACTCAAAGATACTAAGAAGTACACATTTTTGTATACTAAAGTTAGTATATAACAATGGACTTAAAAATGGTAGTAGAGCTCTCAGTAGTATTTGACAATACACAGCATAATGCTTTCTCTATTATATGTATCAGTTCAGATAGAATTGAATTATCCTAAATTATTGAATTATCCTAAACATAGAATTGAATTATGCTAAAAAGATTTTGTTTTCACATCAGAGAAACACTGAATCTAGCCATGTGGATAGTGTAGAGTTCAGTGCATCAACTGTATTTTTCCTCAAATGAAATATATCCTTTTATGAAGGAGTACAATTCCAGTAAATTTATTAAAATGCCTTCCCAGTATAGATGTGAC
This sequence comes from Solenodon paradoxus, assembly GCA_004363575.1. Lineage (NCBI taxonomy): Eukaryota > Metazoa > Chordata > Mammalia > Eulipotyphla > Solenodontidae > Solenodon > Solenodon paradoxus. The sequence continues at coordinate 302,639 of RJWH01000207.1, read as the reverse complement.
CTTTTTCAATATAGTGCATTATGTGAAAGTCAAATTTAAGCAATTTAATTTAGCAAGTAATAATTTGTTGTCAAATTTGATTTAACTTAACCAATGACATATGTCCTATGTAAAATGAATATAGTGTATATATTTGAGATAAAAATCTATTACTTTGTATTCTTACAATTGAATCGAAACTGTATAAGAAAATAAGAAATCTATTTCCTAGCAAAATGAAAATTGACACCACTTTAAAGATAACTGATAATAGATTTTTTTTTTTTAAATTTTGTGTTCTAACTATTTTGATCTCAGATTTTTTTCTTTTTTCTCATGGCACTTAAAATGGCATTTCTCACTGAACGTGAGCAGTTTACAAATTATCACAAAGTGAATATTGCAGTACAGCTGCTATTCAAGTTAAGACATAAATTTCTGTTATTATGTTTGTCTTGCTGATTTTAAGTCTATAGGAGCCTATTTTACTTTTAATAAAGACATTTTCTAACAACTTGTATAATAAATTAGAACATTTGACCATCATAAGAAAGCAACTATAAGTAACTAAAAAAATTAATTCTACTTCAGATGATAGCCTTCATACCTTTCCTTCAATCATTAACTTCTCTCCCCACAAATAAAAAAACATTATATGTCCAACATCATGGATTAGATTGACTGTAGTTTTTGTAGATGGGACAATATTACTCATTCTCCCTATAAACATTATGTGTTGTAAAATTCAACTATGTTATACTTAACACAAGTTTCTTTTCAATGCAGCACTGGTTAAAGGAACTTGCTGCAATGCTGGAAATGTTCTCTCTCTAGTACCAGTTGTGTTGATGAATATTGTCATAGAACATAGTATTTAGATATTAGGTTTGTTCTAAGGGGGATATTTTGAAGAATGCTTCTGCTATATTTGTATGCACATCTTTTGGTATGCATGTGAACTCATTTGTGTCATATGTGTATATTTATCTGTATAACGTTTCTACATCTATATAACGGAATGGGGATGTTTTAGTTAGTGTCAAAGATTTTGCCAAAAGGTAATCATACAGTTATACCAGATATCATGAAAATCTTGCTGCTTCATTCCAACCTCAGAATTATTTGGTTTAGTCTTTTTATTCGGTTTTATCTGTCCAAAGGATAGGCAGTTGTATCATATAGTTTTGTTTGAATTTCCTTGATCATTATTGAGGTTAAGCAAATATTTTAATTATATTCATTAGTTATACACCTAGTTTTGTAAAATACCTGTAGATTATTTTTCCAACACGTCTTACTAATATGCAGAAGTTAGATTATTCTGGTTCTGATTCTCTGTTGCGTATACTTATGCCATATATCTACTATTCTCTTACAGAGGGATATTGAGATGAACAAATTTATTTCATTCTAATTAAGTTTTATTTACAAATATTTTCCATTAAGATTAGCGCCTTTTGGATATGTGTAGGAAAAATTTATAAACTCAAGAACTTGAAACCATTCTTTCATGTTTTCTTCTAAAAGTTTTATAGTCTTACCAACAACATTTAATTCCATGATTTCCTTGGGATTTTTGATTTTCAAGAATCAGGTGATATAGAAGTAAAACTCTTCTTTGATCCATAAGGATACCAAAACAAATAAAACAAAATGAGATCACTTTTCTTATTGTACACTTGATGGATCACTTTAAAAAAATCCTTGCACTTTGCCTCTATTGGTGGTATTTTTAACCATTTTAAAAATTTTTAACTACGACACACAAAAATATGGATTTTTATTTTATGCAGCCATATTACTGAACATTCTAATTATTTTTGTTTCTTATTATATTTTTATATTTAATTGAATGCTGTCACCTGCAATAGTGATAAAGTTTTCTTATCCTTCCTGGTATTAATGTCTGTGTGTGTGCATGAATATGTGTTTGATTACTTTGACTGAAAACTTTTAATCAGTATCACCACCAATATTACCACAAATTGTCTTTTTGTTTTCATGAATATAAAAACAGTTGCTATGTGTTTATTGTTATATATACTATTGAAGTCTTAATTGAGATTATTATTATTTTTTTTTTTTTTTGCTGCCGCCAAGTCAATTTTTGGTTCTAGAAAATGAACTAACTTCAAAATACACAAATTAGTAGTGAACACAATTAGGGACAGAACTTCTAATAAGAGTATTACACAGCAATCTTACTATAAGTTTAAGGCATCTATTTTTGTTAACATTACTAAATTTCCTGTTACTCTTAAAATCATGTTATACTTTAAAGTATTGTACATTCTTCTTGGATGGGAAATTATGTCCATTTTATTCAATGGCAGATGCCTAAGTGCTATTTATAATTACTTCTGCATTCTTATTTTTGTTTCTGCTTGTATTTCTTTAAAATGTATTTTCTTGGAGAAGTAGCCACAAATGAATTGATTAAAATATATTCAGAGCACACACACACACATATATATTATATATATATATATAATTTGAGTCCTAAAACTATTCAATTTTTATTAAATCAAAAAATGTAGTTGTTTAAATTAAATGTGACTACTGAGTTGGTCATTGAAGGAAAACAACAATGGAGGGTTAAACATCCATTTTAGATATAATAGTCTGTGAAATTTGGAAAAGTGGGAGCATAACTATTTTGGAAAAAAGGACTTGAATGTGCAGAACATAATTCTGAGTTATGGGTTAGGGATACCAGGATTAACAAATTTCTTCAGTTAAAATATGTAATGAAAAGGCAGTTATTGAACTTCCTTCAACAAGAACTAACACTCAGTTTGCCAGTCCCATCTCCTGCTTCTCTTCTTGTAACCACCAATATCATTCTATAAAGTAAAATAGAATCAAATAGGGGCCAATTATACGGCGAAGGGTAGACTTGAACTATCAGTGGTATGCATAATGTAATGCATTCTATATGGATGTTGATTTATGACGAGGCTCACCTTAAACCTACATCATGTTAGGATGCAATGTCCTTTCAATAAAATTTTCAAAAAAGAAGAAAAATATGTATTAATTAAAAAGCATGCTAATAAACACAACTACTTTTCTTTTATACAGCTTTTAAAATACACATAGTTGCTTTAGAGAGAATGAGAGAAAATGTCTTCAATACCTCACCGACAAGATGTCTTACCTTGAATAAGTCCTTCAATCGCTGTACAACTTCATGTGTAATAGATAACATATTTGTAATTCTTACAGAATTTTTGAGGACTGTGACACATTCTTGGTAAAATGCACAGTATGCTGCCTGCTGTATGGAATCAGTTCAGTAAATGTTAGCTATTGTTTACTTTGATCTGTTGTTGTCCTTGAACATGAAGCCATCAAATCTGAAGCCCTCAAAAAAGATTATAAGAACATTAAATTCTAACACAGGAAATTCTTTTAAAGAGAATGGTTTACACACCAACTAAAATATGAGTTATATTTGAATTTCTTTACCTCTGGTCTGCTAACACTGTATGTAGTTAACAGAGTTCAATGCTAAATTATTGCATGGGAAAGAAAGCAAATGCCATTTAAATTATTCGAATTTTTGTGTAAGCTGGCGATTATAATTCATTCTAACTTCCTGATCAGTAGCTGGAAAGAAAAGGGACAGAAATGCAGCACTCACTGAATATTTTGCAATCCATTTGCATAAATATTGGTGAATAAATGATATTTTTAAAAAGAGCACAGAATTCTACATCCAATAAAATATGCCACCCTCATTATTATCAGCCGGAGAGGCTCTAAAAATGTTGGCAGATCTATATAGTTAGATTAGTAGGACTCAGTCATACACTTTTATGCTTACATAAATATATCAATGATGGAAATGCATATTTTTGGATGTGCTATAGTTTATTTTTAAAGCATATATTGAGGGAAGGAATGACTTCTCCCACAATGGCAGAAACACATGAAACAAACTATGTTCACATTGCATGACTATGTTATTTATTATAAACACATAGAATTAGATTAAATTATACTTCAAAGTGCTAAAACTAATTCTGTTATGGTGGTATGTAGTGATAATATTAAATTGGCAAAGACTCACCAGGGACTGATTTCAAAATTTTTAGCACTAACATATGTTTCAGCATTAACTAAATCAGTGGTTGCCGGAAAAAGATCTGATAAATTTAACAAGACCATTATTACTTTTGTAATAGAATTGCTAAATAAACTTGATGGAATTTTCCAAAGCTGCTTTATTTGTCATTCTATTTCAAAAGGTTGTTTTGTTGTCTATAAACATTTATACAGTGTTTTTTAACTAAACTTGATAAGTCATTTCCAAGTTCAAGATAGATTAGAAAACTTAAATGAAGCAGTTGAAGCAAAATGAAAAGTAAATGAACACAGTAGTTGCTGTCATTTATCATCCTTAATAGAAAAATTCTCTCTCTTGCAGAATTTTGCCGTCCGTCATCATCAGTGATCACCTTTGTAGTTTTGAATGCTGGTAACTGCCTCTTTCAGAGGACTCACATCAATCACCTCCTAAAGATTTCTCGTCAGTGGAGTTAATAAAAATTGTGCACATCACTTTATAATTTAGGAGAAGTGAAAGAGCAACTTCTGATAATATAGCCATGAGAGATGTATGGGTGAATCACTATTTTGAGAAAACTTTCAGGAAAAGTTTCAAACATATCTTGATAACATCTAAGTGTGATATTATATATTTTGTTGGATGAAATCTATTATTAGTTAGTTACTTGTGTTTCAGTTAAGATCATTTAGAAAAGTAGAAATATTTATGTGAAAATTTGCTATATAAATGAATTTAGTTTGTTTCAATCTATCAGTTTAATTATTGTAATATAATTATTTGACTAATATCTATTTTATATATTGTAATATAGACAAGACATAGTTTCATATATATACAATAAAATGTACTTATTCTAATTTTATGTGGTAGAATAATCAAACTGTATATCTTATTCTTACATCTATATAAGATTCAAGTGCATGACTATCTACATAGAACTTCAGCTCAAAGTTCAAGAAATGCACAATAGAAAGGAGATTTCTATGAAAGAAGAGGAGGCGACAACAAACTTTAAAAATATTTATACCTAGAAATGATAATTTTGAATAAATAATATTACATACTGCCTAATGAAATATATGTTATTGAATATGTATGTAGCTAAAAACTTTAAGGAGACTAAAATAACATTCAAACTCTAAATATAGAAGAAAATTTTGCTGTACATAAAATATAAATTCTAATATATAAAGACAACATAACTGAGAAATACATTGTTTTGAAAATGAGTGATGTACTGTAGCAGCAAATACTACTAGGATACTGCTGTCATAGATGAACTCAGTTTATGATAAATAGATGAATGGATAAATATATACTAGGTAGAAGATGATGATGAAGATAGATAAACAGATAGAGATAGATAAATTTCTTACTCAATGTCCTAAGTACTATTAATTAAAATGAAAAAGGTGATGGAAAATATACAGATATACATATACAAAACATTTTTATACATACATATTTATTTGTGTGCATATATACACACTTGTATCTGTAATGGCATATATATCTGTGTGTATACATGCATGTATTAATATATCTATATGCATGTATACAACTATTTTAAGTGTTCATTTATTTTCAAATAAAAGTTCATATTTTATTAATGTAGGGAAATACAGCAACAAATGTAAACATAAAAAAGTTCATACTTTTAACCTATGTGGAGACAGCATCCACATTTTGTGATTATGTGTAATGGAAAGAGCAGATATATTCAGCATATGCAGTAATATATTTTGAATGACTATATGGTACTATATTTTCTCTATGATCCATAATAGCTTTTATCCAATTTATTTTGAAGTTGGTGGTTTCTTTTTTTAATGAAATATAATCTGAATTCAGTATTATATTAATTTCAGGTAGACAACAAAACAATTCAATCTTAATATATACTATGAAATTATTACCACACTAAGTCTAGTTGAAATCCATTACAATGAAGTTATATATTTTTCTTGAGTGAGAATTTTCAAGATTAATTATCTATCAACTTTCAAATATTGCACTATTTTTGCTTGTATGACTGGCATGACTCTTAAGTGACATTTACCTACCTCTGCCTCATTAAAAGTCTTAAAATGTAAAAGAATCCTAGAAGACATATTTCTAGCTATCTGACCTGCTGTGGTTTTTCCAGTTTTGGAAAATTATGAATAATGGAACTTTGAACATTATTATATATGCATTTTAAACATGTATGTATGTAGGTAGGTAGGTAGGTAGGTAGGTAGGTAGGTAGGTAGGTAGCTAGAAGATAGGGAGATAGATGATAGATAATGGATGATGGATGGATAGATATAGATAGATAGACAGATTGAGAGATAATAGGCAGACCCAAATACATGTACAAACACACATGAATGTATATAGGGCTGCTCATATAGTAGCAGAATTTCTGGGTCATAGTATATACATATATTTAATTTAACAGATAACGTCAAAAGTTTTCCTAAATGTTTGTACCAATTTACACTCCCACAATAAGTAAATAAAATGCCAGATGCTCCACATCTTCAAACACTGAATATTGTCATTTTTAAAGTATTTTATTGTTTATTTACTTTTAACTACTCAACTGTAAATGTGGTATATTATTATATTTATCTCTGATCATTTGTCTTTGCACAAAGCTCTGTACCACTCTGGAAATACTGTTTCCAGAGATAAATGCATTTAAAAAATGTACTGATCATGAACAATAGTTTTTTCCCCAAAATGAACTTGGACTGCCCACTTAGTCTACTCTCCTCCTTATCCATGTCACCAACACCAACATCTAGCAAACTGGTAGCTACTCACTTTTCTTGCATTTTGCACTTTCTAACTATTTGGATATATTCATTTGTGAAGTGCCTGTCCAAATACATGCTGCTATGCTCTTAAATATATGTATTAGTATGGAGTTCCAAGAATCTTATTATGATAGATATCTACTCTCTTTATTAATTGATGCTGCTCTTATTTTTGTTAACATACATTTACATATCGAATATATTTTCTATTTTTCGTTTAGTTTATTTTTGCTTTCTTAATGTGAACATCGTATATTCAGTGTTGATTTTTTCTATAAATATAACTTTATTTCTTATATTTCCAACAAGCTTTCTATATCCCCATTATGTATTCAGCATTTATTCTCACTCCCTGATCTCTTCATCTAATGTGTTCTATTTTAATTGTTGTCATTCTTCCTCATTTTCCTTTGAATTTTGGCAGACCATCAAAATTGTTTTTGCATCACTAATCCATGCAGATTTTCTTTGTTTCTAAAGTTTTAGTTTCCTCAAAATATCTTTATCTGAGTCTTTCAACACATATGGTCTTATTCAAATACATATTGATCGTTTCTTCTTATGTTTAAATATTTTGTTTCTCGGAATGTACTGACAATGAAAATCTGGAGTACAATCTACTTTTGCTAATCTATTTTGTAATACATTGTGCAGTAGTTATTAATTAATAAAGTGCATTGTTTCTGATTATAGGTTTATGTGGTTTCTTCCCCCAATCACTTGTAAGATTCGAAAAGAAGAAATCATGCTTTATCTTTTTTTTAACACCCAGAACATAGCAGAACTTCTGTCATGGAATGTCCTCAATAACTTTATTCATCCATCCATCCATCCATCCAACCATACATGTACAAAGAAAAACATTTATTGATGAATGAATTTACACCATGATATCTTTCCCCATCCCTTCTACTACTTATTTATAGTAGACTATTTTTGAGGAAACCCATGCTGTTATTTTCCCTCTCTATCTTTTGAATAATTATAGAATATTCCACCTTCATTTTCTCAGTACAGAGAGGGGGAAAATATTTACTACAGATATATAGTGAATATAGTAACTGCACCCTTCCCACAGAACTATCATATAAGCTTGACTGCAGTAATGTTAAAATAAAATTAGAAAATAGCAATTATAGCTGTCATGTGTTGAATATATATCATGAACCAATGTTGATCTTAGTATCTAACATGTAACACCATCCATTATACAATACCCTTTTTTAAAAGTACAATAATCAAACATTTTAAAGATTAGTAAACTGATTCAGAGAAATCTAGAAATGTGCTCAGCGTTGTGTTCTATGAGACAGAAAACCCTTAAGTGAAACAACTTCAGCTGACTCTACAATCTTAACGATGCCATAGCCACGATAACATGTATTCCCTAAATTAACCTCCCTTTGCAACAGCCCATTATGATGATTAGTACAGATTCCTCTCCCTCTCTCATAAAACCAGGGATAGTATCGCTACGTAAAAAAATAATAGCTAATATTTTAAGCACTTACCTGCCAGACTTTATTGTAAAGCTTTTTTCATTTATTAATTATTTAAACAGGAAATCTGTGGTCTAAAGTTTTGTCTTTGTTTTCACATATGAGGAATCCAGGGCATTAAAAATTTAAACTATTTCTTCAAATTACTTTCTCGTCATTGCTCTGCTTTCATCTCACATCTCTATAGAATCCGGTCAAGTTCAAACTACAACTTTTCTTCTGTCTCTGCCATTTCCTATTTGCAAAAGAGTAGATGTCCACTTTTGTTATTCAAGGTACACTACGATGTTTTATTAAATCAGAGACCAAATTATAAGCAAATCAAAATTGCTTCATTTTACATGCCTCTCAAACGCTCATTCACCCATAGTAAAATATTTCATAATCCTTATGAGTTACACATCTACATATATTGCATATGCTAGCAAATATTTAACAACTGACTAGAAGAACAAAAGATATAACAGTAATCTTTTCTAATTCCCATGATGTCAAAAAATAAATCTACCGTAACAAATTCTAAACTACTTATGTTAGTTTTCTTTGCTTCCATAGAAAAACACTACAAATGGTAGTTTTAAGAAAGGACATTATTTTCTCACACTTTCAAAGGATTGAAATCCAAAACCAAGGAATCAGCAGGGCTGATTCCTTTGAGGAGGTGGGGGAAGAATTTGCTTTGAGGCCTCTCTCTGGGATTTATAAATTGCCATCTTCTATGTCTCTTCACATCGTTTTCCCTCTACAAATGTCTTGGTGTCCAGGTTTCCCATTTTTATAAAGATACTAGTCATGCTGAATTAGACCCACCGTAATGGCATCATTTTAATTTGATTGCTTCTGTACCTATCTATAAATACTGACCTTATCATTAAATCAAATCACATTCGTAGGTACTATAATTAGGTTTTCAACACATGAATTTTGATGGAACATAATTTATTTATAACACTACCTATTGGATGTTATTACACATAGATAGTGGAAGCTATCAACAATAGAAAATAAAGTAGTACTGTCTTTCCACTTTACAGATACAAAAGACAAAAATTATCTCAAGTCTAGACAACAGCAAACTTCAAATGAATGATTGGAAAACAAGGTATTGCATGTGTCCTCTGTTTTAACACTGTGCATGTTATAATGTATATATAATATTATATAAATGATTTTAATAGTGACTGTGTTTGACCACCCAGCTACAAAATTAATAGAATTTAAAGGTTCTTAATAGTCAAGACAAGCCAGTTCCAGGAAAACTATATATAATCTCTCAATGTTTAATGCAAGTGTGAATTCTAGACTTTAATGTACTCTTAGATTTCATCCCCTTTCAGATCACTTCTTAATAAGCATTAAAACTTCATCCCTATAACTTCTGCTTGATGGTACTCTAAAGTAAAATTGTTTTAATAGCACAGTCTATTTAAAAAATTTATACTCTTTCTTACGCATGTAGATAGATGTTTATATAAACAGCTTGCCTGTGTACTGAGCAAAGTGTTTAGCTTATATCTTCTCTGAATTAATATCCGTATATAAAGGTGGGGTAGCCCCTAGTATATGAGTCCCATACTCAGTAAAACTAGTATCTTACAATAGAATGTAAACTAAAATAGATTAGATACATGACACAAAATTTTAAAAGTATGCTATTTATATTTGAAAGCAACTTTTTGTAATATAGCTAATCCTAACTTCCATGTTATAGATACTTTAAAAAATAGTGAAAATTGTATTACATAAAATTCCCATATTCCTACATACTCATATATATAGCTCATGACATTTATAGATAATCAAATAGAAAATTATGATATCTTTTTAAGAATATTTAATATGATACACACTGAAAAAACACTTGAATAATATTTTTTCTATGTGTGGGAGACCACACATAGATTCAATTTTATAAGAAAAAATGAGAGCTGTTAAGTATTTTATTTATAGAACATTATTAGAATATAGCTAATATTCACAGTCTTTAAATGCTTACTTGATATATGAATTATAATTAAATGAAAATTTTATATCAGAGAATGCAGTCATGAGATAATTGCTTTAAAATCCCATAGCACTAATACTTTTGGTATTAATTATGAAAGAAGGATAGTTTCCTGTTAATTATTTTGTTAGCTATAAAAATTTCAATAAATATTGCAAATGCAGATTACGTTTGCATTATTTCACACAAAATATTAAAAAATTGAGTGGTTCAAACATTGTTCCCATCAACATATGATAAATGAGCAGCCATTTTTAACTCACAAATTTACTGCCTGTGTGTCTTGTATATACTATATTTAGTTATATGAACTAAATAATATAATTGGTGGTCTACTTTTTTTTTGTTTAATAAATAAGTGCTTATTTCCTTCATTGAATTCATAGATCAAAGAGTATGGAAAAACTGACATCTTGACAATTATGAGTCTTTCTATTCATGAACATACAGTGTTTTTCCATATAATCTTTTCCAATCTCATTCAAAATAAGTTTTGCTTTCCTAATATAGATCTTATACACATTTTGTTAAAGTTATATCAAGTTTTCACTTTGATGGTATTCATGTAAATAGTATCTCATTTGAAATTTTAAATTCTACTGTTCATTGATTGCATACTAACAGTGATGAAATTTTGTATATTAATCTTGTATTCTGCAACACCCCTATAATTATCAGTTCAAGAAGTTTTGCTGTCATTTCTTTGATATTTCCTCATAGATGATCCTATCATTTGTGAACAAAGACGTTTCCAGTATTCTCCTTAGTAAACTTTGTCTGCCTTTACTTCCCCAGACTTCCCCATAAGGTCTTCAACCTTAAGGAGAATATATTCTTCCTCTCTATTCTAGGGCCAGAAATTATAAAGGAACCAGTTCTTCTTGTCTATGTCTATTTATATGCCCTTTTCTGTCAGTTGCCCCAAATCTGAAAACACAAACTTAATTTATTTTGTCAAATTTTCTGGTGGAATAAATATGATCTAGAAGGAAAAATATGATCTCCATTACTCCAAATTAGATGGAGAGGGGTGAGTTTCTTTTGTTCCTACACAACAGTTTCTAAATGCATCTAAATTAGTGTGACATGTGAATAATATATTATGAATTACTATTTTATGTATTGAGTTAAAGCATTCTTTATATATATTCACAAATTTTCCTGTGTTTGTACAGTTGCAAGATCTTCAAACTGTAGTCTATGTTCTTTTGCTATGACCCCATAATTCTTTGCACATTTGTGTTTTTGCACAAGATCTCACACCATTTTCTTTTGTTTCTTTTCTTCATTCCCTCCTGCAGTCAAATTTCTCAAAGAGCATGAGTGAATTTAGTGTATAATAGATTTTCAGAACTAATATCTGTGTACTGAGCTATTTAAAGTTATAGTCAAACTATATATAATGCCCTTTCTTCAAGGTTCATATCATTCAATGCCAATTGTTCTCTATACCAGAATCAGTGTATGACTTTTGGTTATTCAAATTCTGTTTCTTAGGTCAGAATTACTTACCTTTATTAAGCTAAGTTTTAGCATTTCTTGCAAAATCTATTCCTAAACTTTGTGATGCTTTTCACTCATTGATGAAATATCATTTTTATGTTTAGCTTTTGATATAAAAATTGCTTTCATATAGTTATATTGTAATGAGGTACTTAACCAAACTTAATTGTTGTTTTCTTTATTTCTTACATGTTTATGTGTTATTTGAAAATACTTATATTTTTATCTGTTCCATATGCCAAAAACTTTATACCTACTTTGGACATTAAATATTAATTATATTAGTATCCCTTTGAACATTTGAATGGATATATTAAAATAATCTTTACATTTATAAATAAATTTAATAATATCTGTTAATTGTGCAAATTTTGGCCTCAGTGTCCTGAAATTTTCTGCAACAAAATGTCTCAGTTTGTTACTATATTCCATAGATTATGATTCTTCTGAATACTAGTATTTAAGTAAGTCACCTTTAAGTTAGAGAGCATCTTTAATGCTGGGGTCATAATAACCATAAAAATTCTAATATGCTCCATGATCCTTAAGGGTTTTGTGCTGGGGATTAGATAACTATTGACCTTGAAACAGTTTCCTGTACTGCTAACTGCTCCCTGAACTGAATTGTTTGGATATAGTATTCTCTTATTTGACTTTTCTTTCTTGTTCTAAATTAAATTGTGTGCATAATAGTTTCTTATTCCTCTTTTTAGCATTGCTTTTGATTTGAAAAACACTGTGTTTTCTTTCATGGCATTTATATCTTTAATATAGTCACAAATTGATTATTTCTCTATAGATGCTTTTTCATACCGGTGAATGTGTGTTAATAACAATCTAGAGGTACAGATAAGCATTTTAATGGTTAGTTGTTTAACATAATCCAAACAAGGTATATGGAGGATGTAATCTATGTAATACTATGAATACTGAATTAGAGCAGTTCAGCACATTGAAAATTACCTGATGTTTAACACTTTAATATACTTGCAATGTAGTTTTTTTTTGGCATATGAGTAATATATAAATTAAATTGGCATTGAATGATATGAACCTTGAAGAAAGGGCATTATGTATAGTTTGACTATAACTTTAAATGCAGACTATACCTTTGAAATTAAAAAATACAAATATTGTATTGCAAAAATATCTATGACTACATAATAGTTTAACTTGAAAGAAAAATTAATGGTTAACTCTGCCATTTCCTAAATTGACTTGATTAAACTTACTGACTATTCTCATTCAAGAAGTGTGTGATTTTGCTAAGATATTTTTTATTCCTAAATTCCTATAAATTACTTCAGAATTAAACTAAAAAAAAGTATGACCCTTGTACCAAATTAAATTTTATATGATAATGTGAGAATTTGTTTAAAAAATGATAGCATCTTTTCTTCTTGAAAATGCTGTCTCAGAAGCCTGACACGGGCTTTATTTGGATAACACAAATAGCCAAGTTATCTGTTTCTGTGACTATTTTTTGCTTCTTTTCCTTATGAACAAAGAAAGGAAAAATAACTTTCTCTCACTAAATATCACATTTTTATATCTAATCACATAGGGCATTTGAACCTGTTGTCATGGGAGCATCTGGCATCTGCTCTGCTTGAATGAGCCTGGGAATTGAAACTTTCAGCAGCCAAATGAGTTCCCAGGAACTTCTAGGGCCTTAGTGGATAGGATTTTAATGAAGATCAGTTTTCATTTCTATACAGGGAATTTCATTTTAAAATACTGAACTTCTTTAAAGTGCCAATATTTTAAATGTTGAGGCAACAGTTGCATGATATCAAATCAGTCATTTAAAAATAACGAAAATTATTTTCAGCATTTTAAAAATTACAGCCAGTAAGAGTGGTTAAATGTCAGTTGCTAATTAGGTGCATTTTGAGTCATTAGCTTAAAAAAATAAGTATTCAGTGTTTACTTTGGTTCTTTTTTTCTGTTTCACATTACAACATATGAATAGTGGGAAAATACTTCTAAGTTGGGTCTTCTTCAATAATAATTCTGAAAATGTTTTTTTTCCTGTCTTTGCATTTTCCCCAAATATACATGCTAAGAAAATATTGAAAAATTTTCTAGTAGCTCATGAAGAAATTAGGCCAAATTTGTATAGTATATATTTATTTATATAGGACTATTTGTCCATTTATATTTTCTATGAATAGTTATTAACAAGTTATTAAGTACATTACATTTATAATCATACTTGGATATTATCCTTGTCTCTTAAGTTCATATTTCTTACTTCATTGTTACAGACTGATGTAGCAGAAATTATTTAAAATATTAGATAACTGGTTTATAATAAATTTATGATATGTTCACAGAGGACCATAATGATTCTGACAAACTTACAGGTGATAAGTTACATTTTTCTCCTAATATAGACAGTTCACACTTGAAAAAAGAAAAGATTAGAGGTGCTGAGTGCCTCTCAAGCATTCACATATAACTATTGCCTCTCTCAAAACTTAACTACTGTTAGCTTGTTGTTTTTCAGAAATCTTACAAACAACAACCGCCCATTGCACAAATTTTGCATGTTATATTATTATATACTATATACTACAATAAAGTAAGCAAGAGAAAAAGTGTTTTTAAGAAATCATAAGGAAGAGAAAGTATATTTATATTATTGTTCACTATTTATTGGAAAAAACCCAGATATACATGGACCCACACAGTTCCAACTCATGTTGATCAAGGATCAATGTGTATTTTCTTCATTTGGTACTAATGTCTTCTTTGAAATAACTGTATTACATTTTTACATATACAAACATTTCTTACCAATTCTTATATTCACTCTATACCTGGGTATTATTAGCAAGTCTTTAAAGGGAAAAGTCAAATGCTATACAAAATAGTATAGTGTTTTTTACATGTTTTATTTATTTTTAAGTATTCTTGTAGGCTATATAACCTCCTTTGTTTTAAATTTCTTTGTCTGCTAAATATGCACACGAAATATGTACAAATAGAAGAACTTTAATATAAATTATATATATATATCTATATATAATTTCATGAATTAATACCAGGACTGGATGGAATAATAGTTTGTGTTTCCACAACAATGTCACTGCTCACACTATGCTCAACTTGATTGAAATTTTGAAAAGTGTTTAGGATTTACTTCCAGTAATTAAAAAAAAATCACTAGAACATTGGAAATAAACAACCATTAAAATATGAATCATGCACTCAGAGGCCCTAAAATAAATTATAAAAATCAAATAATAATACATTATATATTTTTGGGGACAACTTTAGTGCCTGCTAATTATTTTCAATTACTTTTTATCTCTTCTGTATTTTTAGATACTGCACTACAGCCACATTTGACATCTAAGTTCTCTAAGTTCCATATTTATCAGGTTTTTCTCTCAATGCTCCATTTGTTTCTTTTTTAATTTAGATTTTATACGATCTTTTGACAACTCATTCAGATTTATTATTCCCATGTTCTTCTCAATATATTGATTTTATATTTTCCTATCTTTATTTTTGTAGTCATATTTATTTTTTTGATTGTTTTGTATGTTTCTTCAATATTCAGCAGTGATTAATTCTCAGAAGCAAGATACTTTTATAAGTCTTTGATTTAGTTTGATTGATTTGATTGGTTTTCTCCCTATTATAGAGAAAGCAATCTATACAAAATACGGGCTCCCTGCCACAAAGATGAAATCTCTTCTTGATTCCTTTTACTACATGCTCTGTCTCTGCTAGGATCGTTCATGTTTTTAAGTTGGAGCACTATCTGATGTTCATAGTTAACTTCTAGGCAGTGGTTTAGCTTATTTAGGAATTATGATGAATATCAGCCCTTACTTTCTCCTGCAGCTAAGATTATATATAGTGATATAAAATGCCCAGACTTATTAATCGGCCCTGGAAGCAATCTTGCTGTCTAGTTTCTTTATGTTTATTCTTGGTATCCTGAATCAGTCAGTTTAGCCTTTATAATTGATTGAATGACCCGCTACTTCTCAGTAGCACTGATCTGAGTTTTCCTACTGCTGTTTTGCTTCAAAGTTCAAAGTGTGTTTGTATAAATATTATGCTTATTTCCAAGTATGTGTGTATATATATCACATATACTGTATATAGGATATATAGCATACATACACTGGTAAGATGTATATATATATACTTTTGCATATATTATACATTTTTGTACATAAATGTAAATTTTACCTGTGTTTCTGGAATTTTACAGTTTAAAAGAAAGGTAAATGAGCCAAACTTAAGACTACTTTCTAAACCCAACTTGTAGGTTCTTTTCATTTATTCTGTTAAAATTTTCCTGGGGTGTCACAGTCCCGTTCATTAAAAGATTAGTTTTGGCATGCCCTGGTTGGGCAGTGATTAGGTAAATTGCCTCTGAAGGATGAAGTCCAATTATCCATGGGTTCAAGTCGCAGGCCCAGGGGTAACAATCAGTGTGAACAACTACATGAAATATAAAAGGCTTCTTCCTTCTCCCTCTATCTGCTAGCTTGTCTACCTTCATTCCTGCTTGTACCTTTTTTCTTTAAAAAGAGAGAAAAAAAGATTAGTGGCATTCTTCTCATTCATCTGCTATCACAGCATGGGCTCATAATTATTCCAAATTCATTGAAAACAATGCATGGGCTTCAACAATATTTCAGAAGGTACTTAAAACAGCAAACTTTAGAATACAAAAAACAAAACAAAAGAGTTGGATGGGACCAGGAAAAAGAATCCTTGTTTCTTTAATTCTTCAAAATGTCTTTCTTTAAGAAGTTATTTGTATTGAATTCCCACTCTTTCATCTGATATGCTAATCTGAGTGTTCATTACAAGATATTGTTTATATGCTTTGAAAACTACTTGGGAAGCATTACATGACAGCTGTCTTCTTAATAACCTCACAGAAATTAGTTCTTCTATTTCAGGAAACTATTCCAGTGATCCCAGTACAGCTCCATAAATAAATATGTAAATCTATTTCAGAATTATCCTCAGACTGTATATTATAGATGTCTGTGATTCAAAGAACTTGCTTGCTAAAATATATACCTAAATACAATGACAATATGCAAATGGTTTAACTTGATATAATTAAAGCGATTAAACCTAATGATGCCGTAAAAATAAGACAGGTAGATAGGCATACATATAAAACTTATTCACACTAATAACCATCCTGCAATTAAATTTTCCTCAATAAAGTTAACGCTTTCCATTAATGAACTCCATGCAATTCACTAATTTAAATATTTGTTATAAAATAAACATCTGCTTGTAATAAAGTTCTTTTTCACCATTTTAACAGTAGTCAACAGAAGAAATTCATTCCTGCAAAGAATGAAAAGAATAGAGGCAAAAATTAAAGATGCCAAAATTGCCATTTTGAGTAATAGTTGACAATATCATTATGTATGCAATAATTAGTTGTGTAAACTAGAGTATTAGAATAAAGGTACAAGTGATCTGTTATAAATATAATTTTAAGTTATTAAAGGATAAAATATAACTAGCAAAGCACTATTAGAAATCTTTGATTAATTGACAATTCCTTTTTAGGTAGAGAAAGAAATAGCCTCTAAGTTATTTTTTATGGTTTTCTGTTACAAAAGATCAATACACATACTACTAATACTTTGCATATAACATGTTGTCTGTGTTGGTAAACACATGTGTCTTCTGGAAATAATAATATTTGATTTTACCTATGTATAAATTACAGTGAAATATTTGACTTGCACTTAAAGATACTCTGTCTCTGTATGAAATACAGCATAAATATTTAGTGAAGCATTGCTACAAGTTTCAGGTAAAAAAATCAACAGATATTTATTGGCATGTTAGAATGTAATTATTCTGTACAATATTGTAAATTATTCTCAAAATGTAGGTATGAAAGATTCCATACCATCAGTACTGAAAATAACTATTTTCCTGTAATAAATGTCAGTGTGCATGTGGAAAATCCAATTATTTTGTTAGGTTTATAACCAATAAATAACAAATAAATATTTTTATGTTCAATCAAATATGCTTTTGTAGCAACACTGTTCAAAAACAATTGATATGCTACATAGTAATGCCAATAATAAAAAAAAAAAAACGAAAATGTATTTTATAAACATCAGGAATGGTCAAGACAATTGCAAAAGAAGACACAAATGTTTTATAAAACACTGGAATTTTGTCTACATGTTTTACCTTAATTAATGCATCTATTTCCATGGGAAGATGAAATAAGCAACCATTGTAAATTTTCTCTAGCGTTTCCTTTTACATTTTGCTTTCTTTTTTATTACTTTAATTGATACTAAAAGTGTGATCTTTGTATAATTTATTCCCTCAAAAAAATAAAGTTATATATTCCACAATCATCAAATATTTTGATATTAACATTTTAATGGCTTTATTATTACGTGTCAGATCATTTACTTGATTTTTTTGTTGCTGTTTTATTCATTTTCAATGCTATATAAATTTTAGGATAACAAAGTCAGGCCTAAATCAGTGTGGCTCTCACCCCACAAGCACCAGAGTTTTAGTACCAGACACCGCTATTATTTTTACTCTCCTTTGCAGGTTGTTTCTCCCTATCTCCTCTGGTAATCATTTTTGAATTGTCTTGAGAGTTTTGTTATTTAAACTGTTTATATTCCACATATGAGTGAAACCATCTGGTATTTTTCTTTATTTGCTCTGACTTACTTTGCTTAACATAATCTAAGTGCCAGATCTTTATTTCAGGTTCTACTTATTTTTTTGCAGAATTTTGTCTTTGCAGTAGGTAATTTGATCAAAGCATTTTAGTAGGAATAAAAATTGTTTAAGTTATTGAAAACTATCCACAAATTTTATCTACTTCTTACTATACTGTATACACAAGTTTTCGTTTTTTTCATTTGTCAACCTAAAACTTCATAAGGTAATTAAAATAGTAAATTGTGTTTATTCAGCATCAATGAATTGCTATTTGTGGTATAGAGTTTGAGATAGAAAATATAAAATGCACCCTTCTCCACATTTTCCCTGACAAAGTTAGGGGAGTTTATAAAAAGAATATGAGATTAAGTGATTAAAGAGAGTTGACCGTGTTACTGAGCTTAAACTATGCATGGCTATTCACACTTGGTTACTGATTGTCTAGTAAGTATAAACAAGGAAGTTGATTGCTTTTTTCAGTTAAAAGTTCATAATTCTGTTATCCTGATCCTGCTAAGCTCTCAAGCCATTGTTTGCTTGATAGTTTCTTAAAACAATTGCTTTTGGTCCAGCTCAAAGGTCTTTTGGCCTTGTTTAGGCAGACAAATAATACAATTTATCTGTTATGATTCCTGGCTCTCTCTTAAAAATGATTCACAGATGGCAGCTTTTCATAATATTATCTACATAAAGATATAAAATACAAAGAACACATAAAAGACCCTAATCTATTCCATTGTCTCTTCAGCAGTAGGACATATGCATACCTTAGTGCAGAAAGCAAAGGAAAGGAAATTTCTTAGTCTCCACTCTAAAGATGAAATTAATTGTGTGCTTCCTTGAAAAGGTAGCTTTTCCAGAAGCTATTTAAAATACTACTTGTATAATTTCACAACTGGTGTTTTGAGGGAAAACTCACATTAAATGTATCAAAAATCATAAAGTCTTATTTTAAGCCTATATGAATTTTAGGGAAACTGCTTAGATATTGAAATATAGTTTTGCCAGGTATGTTTTAGAACATTAAATAGAACCACAGATGATTTCATATCACAAGATTCAAGCTCCTGATAAAGAGATAAATTCCAGTGATTTACAATGTATTAATAATCTGTATTTCCCAGTAAAATGATATGAATACGTTGGGGATAAAGGCACTAAAATAATAATTTGCATTTATTTGAAATTAAGTGAATTTTCCCTCTGTCACATCAAATATAAATATAGAAAGCATTTAAAACATCTTCATCTGTCAGCTATAAACCATATGTCCTAAATCAATACTCAAATTATAATTTGCATTTAAATCACCTATGGATTTTATTCAAGGGAAAACTATAGGTTTAGGATGGAGTCTGTGATTCCATATTTCTAGCAAGCTTCCAGGTAACATTGATGCTACCTGGACACAGAGAACTTTGAGTTTCCTACATTTATAGTCTTGGGAGGGAACTTCAGGCTGGACC
Organism: Solenodon paradoxus; assembly: GCA_004363575.1. Classification (NCBI taxonomy): domain Eukaryota; kingdom Metazoa; phylum Chordata; class Mammalia; order Eulipotyphla; family Solenodontidae; genus Solenodon; species Solenodon paradoxus. Next base: position 282,612 of record RJWH01000207.1, on the reverse strand, counting down.
CCCTTTCCAGTGCCTGCAGTCATCAAGAGAACAAAACTCACAAGGAAGTTTGAAAGCAGAAGTGAGATGATTACCCAGGAAGTTCTCCAGGTCTGTGAAGTGGCCTCAGGCATTCTCCTGGTTCCCCTTTCTTGTTGTCTTGGGGAGAACATTAAGTTGAAGATTGCAGGAATCTTTCCAGAGGTAAGTTTTGGCCTCTAGTGCTCAATAAAGGACCTGCAGAGTATAACTCAGCCAATATTCCATTCTGAACTCTCTATCAATTGCATGTGTGTGTGCATATGTGCATTTGTGTATACATACATACACACAAAAGTCATTTTGCAATTAGTAGATAGCATAGCATCTATTTTCCTGTCAGCCCCCAACCATTTCAATAGTTGGCAAATGCCATTTTCACTAGAGTCTGCCATTTCTTTTGCTCTTCTATCATGTCCTTCAAATACATGCAAAATATAAATGGAGAAGAGAAGGCTTTAGAATTTGAGTTTCCATAGTTCCACTTTCCATTTTTATAGTGGAATAGATTTGTGAGTTGATAAACAATTATTTTATTTTCTTCTGCTATTAAGTGCAAGTTAAAGAACAAACATCCACCAAGTTCATTAAACTATTTATAAAATTATTAAATTATTCATGAATCAAACAGTATCTCATCTAGCAATTAGAAAGGCTCCAAGAGAAATTGTGAAGTTGATGGTTTCCATATTAAAAAAAAAAAAAAAAAAGAAAGGAGTGAGACAGTTAATAGCAAAAGAAAAATTTTACTTCAGGCAAAGCTACTGTCCATCAGGGAAAGGCAGGGGTCTTATGCAAATAAGAAACTTTATATCAGTGGGTTTAAATTTCAACTTTGGAGAGAGATTGAAATAGTCATTGGGTTAGGTGTTAAGTCTATGTGGGCTTGACATGAAGAACTCAAATTGGATCTCTCTCTCTCTCTCTCTCTCTCTCTCTCTCTCTCTCTCTCTCTCTCTCTCTCTCTCTCCCTCTCTCTCCTCTCTCTCTTTCTGTCTCTTTCTCCCCCTCATACTCTCTTTTTCTGAAAATACCTCTTCTAATTTTGTTGCAATTAAATTGCAAATTCCTTTCAGTGTATGTCTTCACTAGTACGTTCAGATTTATTCAGTAGTTTGTGAACAGTACATCCACCCCCAGTAAGTATGACTTCAGAAATTGTGTTTCATTTTGGGGTGTTTTACAGCCTACACTGTCTGGGAGAAGTACTAACCCATTTTGTTCTTTCTCAGCTTGCCGTAGTAGTTCAGCTCTCCCATGGAGCATGGGACCAGAATACGAAACACCTAAAGTGATGTAACTACTTCAAATTATGAGAAATGGAATCTGAGCTGAGGTGCAGGAGAAGGGAAACTAAGCCAGGGTGCCAGAGCATGTCAGCAGTTTGGTTAAAAATGCAGCTAGAAAGCTAGGGAATGCTCAGAATTACAGGGAAGTTTACAATACAGTTGGCCATCAGCTGAGAAGCTATGTGCTAATGATCAGGGCTCCGGATGGTTGAAGAGGACAAGATAAATCATAAAGAGGTGCCAGTTAGAAGCCCTCCAATCAATTTAAAAGAAGCCACTTGCAGGCCAATCAAAGACTTACTCCACTTCAGGACTCACCCTCACCCCAGCCCTGGACAGTGATACAGGCATAGTGAATGATGAAAATCTTTAAAAACCTCAAGTCCGAACTCTCTTACTGATATTTCCTTTTCAGAATGGTCTGTTCTCACATTTATCTGGAAATACACCTTTTCCATTTCCTTCTTCATAGTAATTTTCTTTCACTTCTGTGTATTACCTCTGCTTTCTGCTCCTGCGCCATACTCTAGAGTAAATTTTCTCTCCAGAGACACAAGCACCCATGATGAGGAAACTAAGGCATGAGTTATAATATCTCTATGTAGCACCTTTGATCCTCTGCAACAGTATCACCTGATTTAACTTATAAAAATCAATTAATAACATCTCTAACCAAAAGTTTTACCTTGCTTCCAACCAGGAAGAAATATACTTGAAACCAAAGTCTATGCCAGTCGAAATAATGCAATATATTTTAGATAAATGTCATTTTTGCACACACATTCACCTTAAAAAAATTAGCCCCTGCCTCAACATAAAATATGATTTTGTAGTTTTCTTATATTAACATTTCCTTATCCTTAACTTAGAGCAGATATATCAGAAAATATTTGAAATATTTGAAAGAACATGATTTCCTGGCAGTTTGAAGCCTGTTATGGGGTAAAATTCTAATATTCTGAGAAGTACATACACAGACCAAAGTTAAAATGATAGATAAAGAAAATGTATTCTCTGGGTGATCTTATTTTCTCCATCTGCTGCATTATATTATAAACCTGTTTAATTTGGTTTTCAAATGTTAGCTAACAGCTTGCCTAAAGGTTTTCATTCTTTTTTTTCATGTTTCAAAATTTGTATGTTGCCTTTTAAAACACATTTTCTCTTTTAAATAATAAATAAAACCATTTAATGCCTACCCATATCAAAGTTATATATACCATGTTGTACAAAATGTTTTTGTTTTTCTAGATTAATGTTATAAAAGTAAATACATCATATTTTCATGAGGCATCTAAATAAATAAGAAATCATGAAAAAAAATATACAGTTGTCATTTCATGCATAACATTTTAAATTTTTCTGCCATCAAAGTTAATATTAATAATATTTTGACTTCACAAGATTTGACAAAATCATTGTTGTATGAATTTGAGAATTGGGTTTTAAAATGTTTTTGTCCTTTGATCTCAGACAAAAGGATTAAAAGTGGTATACAAAAAAGCCCATATTTATGAAGCATTATAAACATTTGATAGATTGTATTCCCTAGATTTTTAGTGCATATAATATAAATAGATTGTTAATTAATGAAATAAATAATAATTAAATAAAAATTAGTAAAATAAATGATAATTTCTAAAATGTGCAAATGCAGCATGTGTTTTGCTTCTGGGACCTTTAAGTTTAATTCACTAGAAAACACAGGAATTATGTGCATCTAGCATCAATTACTGATATAAATACGTTTCTATTACATAACCCTAATTTTATCACATTCATTATGTTTCCTTGAAACAGTTTAAATAAACATTGCTAAGTACTAGGGTGGACAATATAAATTTAACTTCTTAAAATTCTACAATGGTCTGTGCTCTTGGAGCACCATTTCATTGGAGAGGTTAGTTTTGAACAATTCACTATTAGAATCAATAGCCCAGACACTGGATATTTGGTTCCATATTGTTAGGTAGGCTAGCCTAGGGAGGGGCTAGAACAGAGAAAGGAGAGCGTGCCTTGGCAGACAGGATCCTAAAATGGTCAGATAAAATTCTGACTATGGGAGACCAGCACATGCATTCTTGCAGCCAGGGAAGGGAACCAAAAAGGCAGGCCTGCTGAGCCAGCGTAAACCGACAGGGACAATGACCATTGCAACTACCTTGGAATAATCTTTGCCTCACTGTAATCTTCTTAACAAATTTGTATATGAGCACATATCTGAAGCTCATCGTAACAGAGTGAATTATGGATAAGGAGCATTGGTAACAAAGGGAACTCCGATCCTCAGAAATTGCCACCTCTTTCCTGGAAATTACTGCCTAGGAAGACCACTGAGGCAGGAACTGGAACGGACATCAAAGGAATCCCTTTTGTACAAATACTTACCTAGCATGGGGCAATCATTGCTATTCACTGGAACCCACTTTCCATCACCTGAGGAGTGGACTCTCTAGCTTGTTTTCAATAAATTCCCAGCCTAAACTTTCATCTGCTGTGCCTTGCATGCTAATTTTTACAACTGGAAGCAAGAACCTGGAATGGGGCTCCAGTCTCTTGGGGAGCTCTCATGACAGTAATGTCACGTGAGGTCACACCTATTGTGGCATCTCTGAAGACTTTAGTTGGATTCAGAAAGAGCTTTTTGGAGGCAACACGGACTGTACGTATAGATGTAGTCAGATTCAGATGCTTTTTCTTTTAGGGCATGCTTGGGTAAGTTTAAGGATGATTTCTGTATATGACGCTCATCCTGCAGTTTCCACTGTCCTGGAATTTTTGTCTTAAAAATGGAGCTGGGATGGTCCTCTCTTTTAGCATGCCACTATTAATAACAGAATAATTTTCTATTTTTCAAAGCTATTATTTACATATAGAAATTCAGCAATGTAAATAAAATTTTTTTCTCCAGTATTTTCTGTTTAAAGACTTCTACCAATTACTATCAATTCAGGAATAGATTTTCCCTCTCTCCCTGGACTACGATTGAAACCTGCCCTGATGGGTATCTTAATCAAATGTTTCTCAGTGCTTCATATTTGCATTTCCCAGTTCCAGCATTTCAGAGAAGAGATTTAACTTCAATCAATATGTTTCATTAGTAGATATTGGTCAGTCTTCAAATGACTAAGAATTTGAACTCAATTATCACAAGATTATTTTTTACTCAATGTTATAGTAATGTGGGGAAACAGAACACCCCGTCTCTCAGAATTGGTCTCTGTGGATGCTCTGCTTTGACATAAAGAAGTCAAGGACATTGGAGGACAACTGCATATGCAAAGGAGTTTTAATGCTTTACTCCTTCCTCCAGTCAAATAAGCCATCTGTCACTCCCTGGGCTTCCACCCTTCTCCTAATCCAGAGGTGCCTTTTTGTTCTCTTAACTCCTAGAATAGAATAGTTCTGGAAGATCTTAATCTAAAATTTAGTTTTTTTCTGTAACTAGTACTCTCCGAGAAACCTATTTTCCCCCCCTCTCTCTCTGTCAATATCCCAGTTCCCATTTTCATGCCTCAGCAAATGATATAAATATTGGTCTTTGTTAGCTACCTCAGAATTTAGTCATGCAGTTTCTCCATATCTATGTTATTAAATTGGATCTTTTTGCTCATTAATCATGCCTAGTGTTAATTTGTTTATTCATCCAACCTGTGCAGCATCTTAGAGAAATGGTGAAACTTTTTAATTGACTCCCCCACAAAGGCTGAGGAAGAGTGCTGCTATGAAACATTATGAAACAAGGAACTAGAAAAACTTCATTTTTACTGGGTCAGTCTGTAAACCACAAGGCCCTGAGGCTCAGCACATATCAGGAAGGTCAACAACTTAGTTCCTGACTGTAAAATGTTCCAAAGGTCACAAATGACCTGAAGATAATTTCGAGATAACTGCTCCTTTCGACTACTGTAAAATCACTTATGCAAATACCCCAGCACACCCAAAAGAACCAAGCTATAAATACCCTGTGCTATTTGAATGCAAGGCTGCATGATTTGGGTGGTGCTCTCCCCCATGCAGCCGCAGGCTAATAAACTCCTCCTAAACTGAACTCTGGTCTGAGTCTCTCATCTGGCCTGGGAGAAAACATTGCAGCAATTAGAAACAGTTTATAATGGCTGTAAAAAAAGCATTTATAGGTTATCTAAGTTATCTGGGTATCTACATTTCAAGGAAGAGATACTAGTTCTTGTGGGATATCTGGAAAAAGAGGAAAAATATTTATATATCTATAGATACAGTTATAGATATATTAATGCACATGTTATAAGTACATATCTCTCTATATATGTATCTGTATATATTTTAATATCTATAGTAAGATTAAGAGCCAAGTAAGGTAAGAGATGTTATTTATCAGTATTAAGGTAACACCATAGAAATAGCAGGCCAGCAGTAGGAAAGACCATTGCAAAATACTCCATGAGAATATCTTCAAAATTTTTGAAGTCCCCGAGGCAGCTGAGACTTCATTTGAAATCAGTTTCAGACAACAGAATAGACAAATGCCTTGGAGAAGTAAATAAAGTCTTTGACCAGGCTAAATAGTTCTGACCCACCCTTGGTCTTATCAGTCACAGAAAGGCTAGGATTGACTTAAGGATGACCTCTAACTACTTATTTTGAGGAAGTACAAGTGTCATCAAGAATGAGGAAGGCTGAGGATGACTTGCAATCCTCCCCAGCAGCCTGCTCACCAGTTGCTACTCATTTCTTCAACTGGACCACCATCGACCCCCTAAGCAGAGTGCTCTGAGAGGCAGTGAGTTTTCATGCTAACTCGTTACTTGTTACAAGTCATAAAACTGCCTTATTTAAATAAACAGGTTTGTGTCTTTTTGCTGATGTTCACCAAAGGAACAGATACATTGTGTCTGTTTATAAAATGAGACTTTATTCTCCAGAGACTGTGATGTGAATTTGGGACTCAGGTGAGGATAATTATATCTACCGAAAATTTTACCTTTCCTATCTTGGCAGATTATGATGATATAGCAAATAAATGTCTCAATAAATGTCTTCAGAGTGAATGCATAAATGAATATATTGGTGTCCTTAATGTCAAAGAGATAAAAGTTTAAAAATAATGGATACAAATGTTATTTGGAACAAAACTATCAGATTAGATTTGTCAGACAGGAGACTTTAGACAATCCTGGTAAAATTTAAATAAAGTAAGCAGTCACAAACTAAATGTGGTTGGGTTGAAAGTGAAGGTCAGCAAGTGGGTAGAAAATTAGGATCCAGTGTACTTAGCCATTCAGCAAAACAGGAATCTATAACATTTAAATAGCATACAGTCTAGTTACAGATAAAGATAACTAGGAGAGACACAGATTGCCCATTGAACTTATTTTCTTCCACTGAGGCAAGAAGAATTATTATGGGCCTGATAAACTAACAACCCTACCCACACAATGCTCCACAGTATTTTTAATCATCAGCAAACAATGCCTGCATAATTCACTAAAAACCTTACCTACCCGACGTTGATCCCTACACCTGCACTTTGTATACATAATTTTTGTTCCTCTTTCTGTCTGTAAAGTGGATCTGAGACAGAGCAGGACTCCCACTTGCTCTATTGGCACTTCTCAGTAATAAACCTACTATCTTTATATCAATGTTCATCTTCTCAAGTATTAGCTTTCCAGCAGCACAAAAGAACTGGGTCTTGTAATAATATAGGTGATAAACTGGGGAAATGAAAATAAGTATTCTTTCTGCATACCTAAATAGGATGAAAAAAGAAGAAAGGACAGATTAAAGAATAATATTGACTAGATGAAAGATAAACCTCAAAGTGCACTATTAATGAAATAAATGTAATAGGAAATAGATGAACCTTATGTAGAATAACAGAGGAGACATAATATCAAATGTAGGTGGTAGTTATAAGGAGCTTTTGTCTTAGGTCAGGTTCCCTACAAGTAGGTACTAATATACAGATTTATATGCAAGGGATTCACTATGGAAATGTTCTGAGGGAAACAGACAGTAAAAGAATCAAGATAAGCAAAAAATTTAAGCAATGATGTTATTTTTTTCTTACCATTATCCTAATTCTGCAGCAATCTCTGGATTGAATAATGACAACTCAAAATTTCTCCCTAGGAAAGGGAGTTGGGCTTTCCTACTCCTGTATCAATAAGTGATTGACTAAGAGTTACCCTAAGGGCATATAAACCCTAAGGGGAAAGTGTTTCCAGTAGTACAAAGAATAAACAAAATCACCCCCTGGGTTCCCCTCTCCTTGATCCAAAATAAGCTAGCATTAGTGGAAGTCAGAACATATCTGCCTAGTGCTACAAAGAAACCTTCTAAGAATGTGATGATTTGAAGCAGGCAACTCTCATGCCATCTTCCTGATAAAAACTTCAGAAGTCAATGAGTCCTCCTTAAGGTTCCCTTGACAATGACATTTAATCACCTGGTGCTTGCTTCTCTTGATCTCCAGATCTTAGGTAGAGCCATAGGTTCAAACACAAACTCTTATGTGATATAGATGCTAGGCAAACAAGTTACTCAAATGTTTTTGATACCAAGAGCCACCTAGGACTGCCATCTATATAGTGTCATCTGTCTTACTATTCCTGGGTTCAAATCTCAAGTTGAATAATAAACCATAAATTTCATCATTTCTGGTATTGTTTTACTCCAGCTGTCAAAGTTTTCAAGGCAAATTATAGGAGCAAATCTCATGGAAATTGTTACACGGGAACCCATGAAGATAAAAGAAATCTAGGAGATTTTGCATGTAGAAAGCTCCCAGTGTCAGCAATAGATTTGGATAACAGGAATTTGATAGATTTCTCCTTTGCTAAAGCAAACGAAGGTAGAGTTTGGAATAGATAAGTTTCTTAAAAGTGTAGGAATTTAATGTAGTAAGTTTCTGATGCCTCCTCTTTTCTTAAAGGAGTAGGGTGCGACTTCAATTTGTGGAACAAGAGGAATTTCAAGATTTTAAGAAGGTCAAATAAAAGTCTCAAATATTAGTAAACAGAGACTAGGCTTTGATATATATATGTATGTATGTATGTGTGTTTGTGTGTGTGTATACAACTATTTTAATAAGTGATATTTTATGGTAAAGTACAAAATTCATATAGGTTCACAATTTTAATCTGTTAATTTTCATTAAAAAGAATGTCTCATGGATAATACATTTATCTTTTTTCCTGGTTGGTATGGTTTTTTCACTTTCTCTTCCCTTCATATATTTGAAGAAACCAAGTCATAATTAGAGAACTTAAAATGGTCAGATGGTCTTACAGATGGGTTTAGAATACTTGAAGTACTTGGTTGGATATTGTGAATGATTATGCCTACTAATCTTTTCTTCTCTTCCATGGGTAACCAACCTTTTCCAAACTTCTGGGTATCATTTTTAATGACATTTATTAATAGATTCAATTAGATTTCATTCAAGTTCAACGCAGCAGGCGACAGTCTGTCTCTGGAGGTGACTTTGAATAACTGCATTCCTACTCACTAAAGATTAGGATGTTCAATTCTGAGGGCAATAATTAAAATGAAAGAATTAAGGGATTGATATAGTAAGTTTCTAGAGGTGATAATTGGAGAGAGAATACAAGATTGGATAGCTCACAATCTATTTACATTTTCATATATCACAGGAATTTGACAGACTTTTTATGTGATGAAATCCATTTTCACTGTGAAAATTTGGACAATGTCATTTGATAAATATAACAGAAATTAATGCAGGCTTGGATTGTCTTTGTGAAGAATGTAAGAAATTGACTAGAAAAACATGTGAGGAATATCAATTAAATAAAGTTACAGGCTTTCTTGAGTACTATATTGGGGGACATGACTGAGTAAGTTTGAGAGGCTGGACAAGGCAAGAAAGAGAAGTATGCTGGTGATAGGTAATATGAAGTGTGAGAAATTAGATGGACAGGGAAATTCATGACCCCCAAAAAGTGAAAATTGACATAGAGCAAAATAACTTTTATGAGAATAGAATTTAAAATACAAGAAAGTTTCTATAAATGATAAGTGAGATGAGGTTGATGAATAGGGAGTAAGGAAGAGAAAAGGATATTGGAACAGCATTTCAAAGTGATTCAAGTATGAATAAAGCCGTGTATCAATGGTCATATGGCTTACAGAGTCTATTTTTTAAGTTAATTTTGGCATATATGCATGCTATGAAATATTAGTACTAAAGGAAAAAAAATATTATGATATATGCAATAAGCTGATGAATCTCTACAATATACTGAGTGTGAAAAAAACAGGCAACTGATTTAGATTAGACTAAATAAGCATATGAAACATCTTATCTTGAAGATTTTAAATGAAAACAATAGTTGTCAATAGCTATGGCTCAGACAGAAGCACTCAGACTACTTTTTTGGTGTTATAATAGAAGAACTATCCTTTCTTCATGGAGGTTTAAGAAAACTCGTATTATGCTAAGAGAAATAGGGGTCAGTAAAGAAATAGAGAATACTCACAGAAAAAAATGAAGGACTTGTTTTATTGAAAGGAGGTCTAAATGACAGAATAAAAGAGTTTGAGAAATAAATCGATGGTGGAATTTCTTTTCAGAGAGTGAAGCTAAGGCATGCGATAATGAAAGGACTGAATGAGGCTGACTGTATGAAACGATATATTGGCATTTCATCAATAATGCCTGATTACATCAGTCCTGATCCCTACAGAAATTTCCAGCTTCTATCAGACTTGAAGTGAGGAAGAAAACTAACTGATTGAGATAAGTGAGAATTTTACTAACAACAGTATTATAATCAGCCATTAGTGAAAGTTTCTTATGATGTAAAATGAGTCATCAAAACGCAAGGAAATTAGATAACTGGTTTGTAGATTACGGGCCCATCTGTTGAACTGTAAAGACTCTTTTTGTATATCATGGATGCATATGCTTTCTGAAATTTGCCATTGCAATACATCTGAAACTTTTTATATGATACAGACATACATAGACACATTTCCAGAAAATGAAAATGTCTTTGCACTTATAATGAAATATCTTCACACTTAAAAACTAATGGTTCACCAGTCTGGTCCAATACAGAAGAGTAAATTTGAGAAAATTACATGATGAAATTAATCATATAATATTAAAAGAAAAACATATAAAACTAGACATATTAGACTATGTCACAATATAATCCTGTTATCTATGTGTGAGTTAATCACATTATATACACACATACACATTTCAAATTTCTAAATACTAGTATATATTAGCTGTTATTTTTTACTTTTCATCTTTAAACTATTCATTACTATACCAGTGTGAAAACAAGATTTATCATTCAAGAAAATCAGGAAGACTGTTTTTACTATCCTAGGTCTCTATAATTCATCTCACCATATGTATAATACTACAAAAAACAATTTTCTGGTTCCAAAGATCTAACACCATTTGCTTCTCCTTGTTGCTAGGGGTGGAAATCTCAGTTGTGGTTTCTTGGAGGGTTCACAATCCCTCTGTTGTTACCATTAAATAATGTGACATAACGCTGCTTCTAGCAATGCTGAAATCTAATGTTTTGATGTAGAAAGCTTGTTTGAAGTTTCCCCTGATTTCTGTTACTGCCACTTTAGTCACTTGAAATTTCTATTACTCAATACTACCACTGACTCTGATGACAGTCCTAAAAGAAGAATTCCCTTGTCTAAGTTAGTGCTTGAGGTTAAGCACTTTTTATCAGCTTATATAACTTAGATGGTTAAGTAAATTTTGTCACTAAAGAAAGTGAATTTTGAAAGGTGGATGAAAACAAACATTTTTCCTGTGCTTAGAAGTGGTACACATTTCGTGCCAACATGTTCCTTTGTTGTTAAACAAGCGTTTCTCAAAAGTAGTCAAAACTGCAAACCTGCTTATCCCACAGCAGATAAACATATAGTTGGTTATCTTGCTCATAGGAGATGAACATCTGCTGTTCCCCAGTGTCATAAAAATGTTGAGAAACACCATCATATTTGGGACTATATTAGAAGGAATAGTATCTGAACAGATGATACCACCACATTGAATAGAATACTTGTAATGATGGGGTAAATCTACGTCATCAAGGTGTAGCCGTTGTCAGTTTTCCTTAAAAATTTATAATATTTTTGTATGATATATGATGTCAAGGTCTAGAAAATTTTAAGAAAAGAAATAATGAATTTGCAAGGACATATCTTTTGAAATACATCTTTTGATTGACTAAAAACAAAGCAAAAATACCTTTTGTCTTTTCATGCCTGTCATTATCATCCTATATTGTTGTTCATCTTTAATTTACCTCTTTTGCTACATTTTTTTCACTTCATCTCAGAAATATGCAACAGTATTATTTCTTCATGTATCCAATATTCCCTGACCCTTAACAATTTTTTCAATCAAATATCAAGTTATTTATGAATTAATAACAAATATTATTCAATGAGTATTTGATGCAATATGGATAATATTCTAGGGTGACTTTCAATTTTAAGTATAAAACTTGATAATTTTTATGGAAGAGCTAAACATTTGATTTAGATTCCATGTTTTTTTTTAAGGAAAGTCACAGGCGAGAATGAAGGCAAGTATGCAGGTCAGCAGGAAGAGAGAAGAGGAAGAAGCTTATTTATTCCGATTTTATTTAGTTCACACTGTTGCTTCCCGCTATGGGCCCAGTACTTGAATGCAGCAGTATGTGCCTTGCTCCTTCAGAGGCGATTGACCTAATCACTGCTCCCTCAGGGAACGCCTCCATATCTGCTTTAAGAAAAATTATTCTTATTCATTACAACTTCTTCAGCTCTAAATCTTAATACTCACATGGCAAAACTAAATTTAAAAAACAAAATCTATATTTCATAATGCTTATACTTTTTCAATAATGATGTAATAGTATTTAAAACTGTAAGTCAAAGTAATTTATAATGTTTAAACTCTAAGTCAAAAGTAACATTTTCAATACTTCAATTCTGTCACTTTATCTAAAGATATTAAGTATAATCATAAATGATTCATACTGTGAATTCTTAGTAACTAATAATTATTTTGCTTTAATCATGTTTTTCTCATCATATTATTGTATCAGTTTACATTTATATTTCAATACTATGCAGAATTTTTTTCTGCTAAACGATATGAACTTCAATAAGATTAGACCCTATTTAAATAAGCATTTTAGAACAGAGTATAATATACATGCTAATTTTTAAAATTTGTAAGATGTATACTAGAGATAATCAATAAATATGAGTTGTCATTGTCTTGTGTGTTCATTTATAAAATTGGTCACTCACCTTTCAGATATATAAAGTTGGAGTTTAATTCTTATTTCCTGCACACTACTTAATTTTAGGTAAATCAGGTATAAATGGAAAATCTGTGAAAATCAATGCTGACTTAAAATTGTTTTTAATTATAAAAGATATCTATAACATTAAAATGTCTTTCTTTATTAATGCACTATAGAGAGCTATGTGTTTCAATATTGAATTTGCTATAAATCAGATACCGGGCTAAAAGAAATCACATAATCTGCCTTAGATTATTATTATCTTATTTGGAAAATGACAAAACACTTTTGTGAATATCTTATTGTTCAACCTTTATGAATGCTCATTATAGTTCCTAGCATATACTTTCTTAAATTTCAAATGATTTTTTTGAATTAGAACAATTACTGTAATTATTAAAAACACATAAAACAAAATATAATTGCACTCTATTATAAAAGTATTTACATATTGATGTTTATAGATGTTGTTATAATTTTCTCAAATCCAGAGGTTGTGTCAGATTACTCAATAGTTTAGAGTGTGGGCCTGCAAAAAGACTTAATATTGAAATTATGACTATGAACAATTTACCTGACCTCTGTTCTCCTTACTTTCTTGATCCATATAAAACTTGTTTCTGAAGCTTCCTTGAAATAATCAGTTTATTATACATATATATGTGTGTATATATAGTTAGTGTTTTATACATGCATATTTGTGATATGACTTTTATCCTCTATGATATTTCTTAAGATTTAGCTTTTCTTCATCAATCAAAAGTATCTTGGAATTTTGAAGTAAAAATATGAGTAACTGTCTTTAAATACCTGAAGTAACTGTACTTGATCAGTATGTCTTGAAAACAGACATTGAAATAGCAAATGGATAGACTGCTGTGTTCACTTCAGATGGATCATAGAAAAGATTTTGCAGAATAACACTCAGCAGACGAGAGTCTAGCTAGTATATATAAATTCCCTTCAGCATTTCTGTTGTCAGTGTGAAGTCTGCTTAAGTGCACAATTTCATGGTTGACTAGTCATTGTCCTTGGTTGAATTTATTTTCAGTGATGGTAAAAAGATCATTGGTTTTCCAGTTACTGCTCAGCAGTAATAAATCTGTATGGAAAATACCTATTCCACTGAGGTCTTAAACTTTAGATTACATGTGTATCTTTAAGTCAAGAGCTCAACATCTTATGTGCATCAAAGTTGCATAACTGAACTTGAAAATTAGCTTCCACATCAGTAACAAAAGACCAATTGTCTGTTCAAATAATAGCTTTAAATAAATAAAATAATTGAATCTGTACATCACAGAAATAAACATCATAATAAAAATTCACTCTTCACAATGAAAGTAGAAAGTGTGTTAGGCTAAGTTTGTTTTAAATGAGAAGTTTCAAGTAGTCTATAATTTATTTTCATCACTTTCAGGGTTAACCATTTGACAAAAGATTCCTCAGTATTCCCAGAGTTTGGTTATATATCTCAACTCTGTTTCACTGTTAAGAATGCTAACACATTCCAGGCATGTTGATATTTAAATAATAAAAATCAAAGACAGTCAAATGCCCAGATTGATTTTAATTTCCTTTTCAGGGAAATTACACTTTTAGTGGATGAACTAAGAAGTTAGTTATTTATACCCCATTCAAACCCTATTTCCTCCTAATTTTTGTGTAGCTAATTCCACAAAGAGAAATTTTCTTTGTTTATATTTATGCAAATAATTTTGTTTATTATTTACCTCTGAAAAATATGTGCATCAATATTTGATTCTGAATTTTAATCTTTCAGGTTTTTATCTTTGTCAATAAATAAATCAGTCTGCAAGAATTCTGAATCTTTTAATAGATGCAAGACAAATGATTTGAAATAAAGCACCCATTACTTAAAAATGAAAATCAATTGTAAAACATCTTTTAGATAATAGTCTTTCTCATGCAAAGGATAAAACAGTAATTATATATAATTCATACAAACTGATGTTTAGAAAACCAACTGAGACTGTCTGAAGTGGTGTATTAATTTATATATTCTGCATCACAAATTACCAAGGAACTGGGTGGCTATAAACAGCACATGTATTATCATTTCAATGTTTCAGAAATTTTTATGTGACTAAGTGGGTGGTTCTGATCCAAGGTTTGTTATGTGCTAGTAGTCAAGATCTTGACAGGAGCTAAAGTTATCTGAAGAATAAGTATTCTCTTCCAGGATGGCTCACTCACGTTACTCTTTGCAAATGATCACAGTTCCCTCCTGACTTTTGGTCAGTGTCCTCAGTCCTTGCTTTATGAGCCTTTTCATAGTGTCTTAAATGTACTCATACACAGTAACCATCTTCCAACAAAGCAAGTATCTGAAATATCAATCTAAGAGATATATGTGAACTAGTCTCCCAAACCACCAAACATCACTTCTGCTTTATCCTATTCATTGGAAACAAGCAATTATAGGTCCACATTCAAGTTCAGGTGAATTAGACTCTATTTCTTTACAGCTGGATTTTCAAAATATGTATGGACATATTATAACTAATAAAGTCCATGCGCTAGCCAAATATTATTTATATTTTCCACACATGTGAAATAAATTCACCTCCTCACAGAGCCCCTACCAGTTATATCCTTCTATAGAATCAGCTACAACAGCAGAATCCAGCTTTCTAACTTAGTCCCATGTGCAAATGAAACTCATAAAACACATTCCTAAGTACATTGCTTGATCTAAGTACCAATGAACTAAAGATATATACTATCATCCCTTCATAGATGCAACATACAATGGTGAGAAAACAGGAGAGAGAATAGTCATGTCCTTACTGTGTGTGTCTCTGTGTGTGTGCATGTGTGTGTCCGTGTGTGATACATCACATACCTAAATATTAAAATTAAAAGTTTAGACCTTCACAAAGAAGACATTTAAGAAAATATTTGAAGCCTTGGATATGTAAAGCATTTTTATGTAGGATGCCAAAGATGACGTATAAAGTAAAAATTTGATCAGATCTTTGGCTGGAAGAAAATGTTTGTAAACCACATATCTGAAAAATAGCTTATTTCCAGACTATACAAAGCACTAATATCTAAATTTTAGGAAAACAAAAACACATTAGAAAAATATAAAATAAAAGAGGAAAATAAAGTTTTGAACTGACAAAGTAGTATGGATGACCAGTAAGCATATGAACAACTGATGTTATTATTCATAAATGTATGATTTATAAATCAAAGACAAATGATATCCCATCATACCCCTCTTAGAGTAACTACATTAGAACACACTTTTTAAAATGTCTTCAGCACTAAGTGATGTCAGATTGCAGGGCAAGAGAATCTCTCATTTACAGCTGGTAGAAATGTAAAATGCTATAACCACCTAGAAATAAAAGTGGCATTTTATTTTAAAGTTAAAACACACTATCTTATTATAATATTCCACAATCCCAACTTGATAGAATCTCTAAAATGGAAACAAAAATTTTAGTCACACAGACACCTACATAGGTATATTTATGCTGGTTTTACTCATAATTGCTTCATGCTGTCAAGAACTCAATGTCTAAGAACTGGTGAATGAATGAATGGCATGTGGTATAGTCAGACAATTAATTACTCGCCAACAACTGGAATAAATCCAACTACTAAGGCTGTGAGTGACGTTCAAGTCCATTATAATGAGAAAAGTAGACTGAATCCAAAATTTCATGTATTATGATCAAATTTGCATGACATTTCAGAAAAGAAAAAATGGCAGGGACACAAAATAAACAAACAAAAGCAAAAGCAAAAAATCAAAGATACATCATTAGCTGCAAAGGACAGGGTTTAGTGGAGATGACTGCAAAGTAACTGCGGGGAATTTTTTTGAGAAATAGAACTTCTCTGTATCTTGATTGTGGTTTTACTTACATTCTTATATAATTTTGTCAAAATGCAAAAAATGTGGATTAAAATAAGTTTTGCAATATATAAATTATTGCTAAAAATTTTTAAAAAGCTAAATAATGAAGGTGAAAGATAGTTGCCAAATGAAAAAGATTTTTCCTAAATTAGATTACAATTGATGTGAGACTTTATCACCTATGAATAAAAAATAAAATGTGAATGTGAAACCCACCTTCGCCCGAAAGAGATAAATCATGTTTTCTTTGCACTACTAATAAAGTTTATAATATTGCAGTCTTATCAAGGTTCTGTCTTTATATGGATATCCTAATCATGTTTATGCATAGCCTGAATAGCGTTAAACTGCATATACGCTGGACAACTATGTATGCTTATCTGGTGTCTATGTTTTCCTATATTCTCCACAAATTACTGCAGGGTTACTTTCCACTAACCTTCCACCAACTTTTCCTCTATTATTTTCCATCCCATGAAATTTTAACTTCATTTAAAATAATAAACCTTCAAAAATTAAAGTTAGCTTTAACCTGAGGACACCTCTCAAGGAGATAATTATTTTTATTTATAATCCTTATAAAAATGAATGAAAGCATATTTATTCTCTAGCTCCTCACCTAACTCCAGGTATATTCTTATGGGAAACACCTGTTTCAAAACCATACTCCACCCTTCACCCTCTTCTAATGATCAGGTTTCTGTTGTTATTTTGAAACAACAAAGAAGCTTTTCTGAATTAAAGGAGATATTGTCAATCAATACAACTGTGATAAGAAGAATAGCTAAAAAAATATATCAAGAGATAATAGTCTCCCTACTCGTCTTTGGCCTCAAACCCTTTAAATAAACAAGCAACCACAAAAGAGATTTTCTCCTCAATAATCAGTTAAAATTTGGCTCTGTCTCCAATTTTTAAAATCCAGACAAATCAGTATTTTGTTCTGCTCTAGTACTCATGCTGGAAGTCAGCCAGTTCTTTAATTTTACTTCAAAACCTGACCAAATCCTCAATCTTCCTGAGTTCTGAAAGTCACTCAATAACTCTTAACTGTCAGAGAAATTATTTTATACAAGTACTAGTCTCTTTGCTTAAATGATAATATTCAGATTCATTTCACACGTGTACTTGATGATTCCTTCTTGAAACATCAATTCACAGTGTTTGAATGTAGTCTTTGCCAAATAACAAGCTCCGACTACAAGTGGGTAGCTGAGAAATTACTTCATTATCAACTAACCGCAAAGTAGCTCTACGTTAAAGCAATGACATAGACCAAGAATTTAGAACATTGAAGGAGAAAATGAGTAAAATCTTTTAAGTAGTGAGAACAGCCTGAAGGGGAATAAATTATGCAATGGATAAGTGGGTGAGGTTCAAGTGTTTGACCAAAAAACTATTTGGATTATTTTAAATCATTTGCATTTTGAGAAATTGAATCTCCAGGCCAGATCTGAGATCCATGTAAATCTTCCTGAAGTTCAGATAGAAGAAAGCATGAGTCAGGCAGATATAACTGATAACTCCAGGCAGACACCAAGCCAAGTGTTTATCAACATAATAAGGGTACCGTCTGGTCATGTCCTGCCTGGCACCTGGGCATGTTCTTGAAATTACATGTATAATTTTGCATTAAAAATCACAGCACATCAACTTTTGACATAGCACATAACCAGCTGACTCACATGTGTCAAGGTCACTCCATTCATGGAAGATGTTAATACCTGCTAGAATTTTCTTAATTTTAAGAAAGTTTTCCCTCAATTTAAATATTCAGTGTTGAAATGGTCTTCATCATTCATTTCAGTTTGCTTTTCTCTTTCAAAAGTTTCTGAGAAAACTTTCTCAGTTTCCTTAAGGGTTCTTCATGCCCTAATCTACTGACACACTATCTAATACTCGATGGGGTATAAGTAGGAGTTGCAGCTTCTGGAACACTTGATACCACTTTTGCACAAAAAGACATATTTTTCCCAGTTGTTCTAGAGAACTGAATCTCAAAGTTCTGAAGACAGCATGAGACTGAATGCTGGTTGTCACAAAGATCAAGTTTGGATTAGAAGGTTGGAACTCACCCCTACCCACAACCTCTGAAGAGGAGAGGGTGACAAGATTGAGTTAATGATGGATTTACCACGTCTATGCAATGAAACTCCCATAAATTTCCCCAATGCTGAGAGGTTTTGAGAGCTTCTAGTAAGAGAACAATAGCCTAACTTCATGACACAGAAGCTACTATGCTCAGTCCTGGAGACCTTTTCCTTTGTACCAATTCATCCGTCTACTCATTTTGATCCTTTATTATATCCTTTGTAAAAAGCAGTAAACATAATAAAGAGGGCTCCTGACTTTGTGTGATTTATTCCAGCAAATGATTGAACCTGAGGAAATGGAGATGGAAACCTATCATTAACAGTCAGTCAGGTTAGGCAACTACCCTGTGAAGCTAGGAGGCCTGAGCCCTGAAGTTAACTCAAGGTAGTTAGTCTCAAAATTGAATTCACTATTGAAAACCCAGTTGGTGTCTAGAGAATCAGAAAATTGGCTTTTTGTGTTAGAAGACAGGAGAAAGTACACACACATTGTCGAAGATGGTATTACTCTCAGGACTAAAACTAGTTTCAAACATGAAATACTACAGAATTAATTTGACCCCATATTCTCTATTCTAATTTTATTTTTTAAATTTCTAAGAGTTTTCTTTTCCTTACCTTCCTGAGTTTACTATCATCTTAACAAACTCTTAGGTAAAACAGGGAAATAATAAGATTAGTTAGGGTTGTTTAGGATATAGATGTTGATTCATGTCAAGCATTGGGACTATTTGTATACACAGTTGTATATCAGTTTAAAGCATTAAATGGAGAAAAGTTTAATTATCAAATGAATCATCTTTGAGACTTATAATTGTCCTTATTACATAATTTCTATTGTTGACATTAAACACATTTTACAGAACTGGCATATTATTTGATTTACTTATTGCTGAGTTTACCTCATAATGCATTTTCACATTGACCTAGTACATTGGCATTACATGAAAGCTAATACATGGAAAATATATGTAATGGAATAAAACAAATATGGTAATAATATATACATAATTATTTGTGCTGCTTTGTTTAAAATTTATTATATTCAGTTGAAATTTGTATTATATTTCCTTTTCTTTACATGTTGCATATTTTCCCTTGTGAATTCCTAAGGGAAAAATCTTTTCAATAAGAGTCTCATTTGTAAATATAACCACAGCTCCAATTCACTTTTTCCAGTTACAAATTATTATTAATATCATTTTACTTTTTGTTTTCCTTTTTCCTAGCTATTTTAGTTTCTCATTTTAAAATTGTTTTAGGAGTTATACTGTGAAAATTCAAGCTTTCAAAAGATATGTATTTTACTTAGTCTTTAAAGTATTTTATTTTAATTTAAATATGTATTTTATATGTGGTTCTTTTTCATTGTCCTGTTTTATTTTTTTCAGTTTACTAGCATTACTAATGATATGACTATTAATGCATATATTTCAATAAACATGCCTTAAAAGGGAAAATTTGAAAACATTCTGTCTTTGACTTAAAACAGGACTGCAATTATAAAATTATTCTTAAAAAAATGAATTTTTAGACCTCCAAGCATTATTTTGGGAAGTAGTTCTGGAACTGGGAAGCATTTTTTTAACAATGTGGATTACGAAGCTGTAACATATATATACACACACGTATAAGTACATATTAAATATTATATGTAACACATTATATGCACAAGATATATCATATAATACTTAATAAAAATAAAAATTGAATATGATTCAACTATTCAAAATGATGACATTTTGTCATTTGCAACAAAATTGATAAGCCTAGGGGGAATTATACTTAGTGAGATAAAATAATAAAAAGACAAATATCATATGATTGCACCCATATATGGTAAAGAAACCAAACAAATGAACTAAATAAAAAAAATAGACTTTTAGTCTTTAAGCCAAAATGAGTGATTACCAGAAAGTAAGGGGAATGGGAGAGAGCAAACTGAGTAAAATGATCAGTTGTAATGTGAAGGCTAGAACTGGATTATAGGTGATAAACTTATTATACAGATGTTGATTCATAACAAGGTCTAGCTTAAACCTATATAATGGTTATGATGAAAATTTCCTTAATTAAAAGTGATTTGGATACAGAATTCAGATACGCAAATTCTGAAGTATTTGTTACACATGATATATCTCTACATTTTTCCAATGATGGTGTGTTAAATCAAATCTAATACTATTATAAATAATTGCCTTATTGTGCGTGAATATTACTTTATTTCATCTTTCAGTTGGAGATGAGAGTAACTTACTCTAAATTTAGAGGAACAAATTTTGGATATAAATAAGCTTCATATGCCAGATAGCTTGTTGGAAGAGGCCTTTGAGTGGTTCATGTAAACTAAAATTATTAGAGTACAATATGAATAAATGGCCTTACCATGTGTAAATTATGGTGTCAAAGATTGGCGAAATAAACTGCCTACAAAGTTCAGGAATATAATTGTGAAAGTACTGTATTTTTTAAAATATAATTTAATGGCGGTAGCTTTTTTTTTCTATAAAGGATTTAGAAAATATTCACATTTCAGTTCTTTAGACTGTCAGTCTGAATTTGCAAATAAAAAGAAACTCTGAAAGAAGGGTTTGATTGTTTAAAACCAAGTATTCTAAATTATGGAAATGTACCTTAAAAGAAATGAGGGAGAAATCATAATAATAAAGCTGCTTTCCTTTTGAATACATTCTCCAGAAATATTGCAAAGTAGAGCATAATATTTTAAAATATGCTTTTTTAAGATGAAAAATCTGTCTCCTTAAATAATCAGAAAATTTTACATGAACTTTCCACGTTGAACAATTTTCAGTAAAAATCCATAAAGCTTATATTGACCAAACTTTTAAAATACAACAAAACTTCATGAACAGAGGTCCTTTCTTTTCTCAAAAGTTAACATACTTTGATGATTATGTTAAATGAGGGAAAAGTGACATCTGACAAAATTGTTATTCAATTAGTAATTTATTCATAGAACCCAAAGTTTAGACATTATAGTAGCAATCATTGTTTTTCTCCCTGCAATTACTTTAAATCTGAGCCAATTATATCTAACTACCTATCTCGCTATTGACCTATCTATCTATCTATCTGTCTAGCTATCTAGCTATCTATCTATCTACTTACCTATCTGCATGTATGTATGTATGAGATGGCCATTCACCAAAATCTCAAGGATCTGGGAAGAATTTCAAATGACTGCAGTGTCATTCAGACTGTTATCATTCCTGGGTTGTGTTTGCTGTGCTGTTATCATGCAAATGCACAGATGGATATAAAAAATTGGGAGAAGATATTTGCTCATTTCTTCGTTTTTCATATATTGAAAACATAGAGATTAAACGAATGAAAAAATGAGATATGCATCTTTCATGATATTTTAGTTAGAGACCTTTGACTGTTGTAGAATTCCTGGATTCCTTTCCTATCCATTCCTGAGACAGAGAAAACTTTAATTTGTCCTAACCTTTCACATATCTTTGAGGCTACAACTGCCATAATTCAAGGCAAACATGCTTGAGATGTGATTCATTGTGTCTGGGAATACACAGTGATCTCAAAAAAATATTTAATGGACCCAAAAATAGTTAGTAAAATGAAAAACTGATAATTTTACTAAATCATGTGCTATATTAAACAACCAACTACAAGCAGCATATTAACAGTGTTGTCTAAGAGCCAAAATTTAGCAACTGTAATACAAGGGAGAGATCACTAAAACTACTTGAATAATGTTATTTTTTTAAATAAAGGTTTTTTAAAGTATTCATGAATTTAAGCCTTATCATACAAAATGGTAAATTAGTAAGTGAGTTATACAGTATTTGAAAGTTTAATAGAATAGAGAGTCTTAAAATGGAAATTCTTCCAGTTAACTATATTTTACTTCTGCACAGTAAAAACTCTTTTTAAGAACAAGTATTAAAAAATTGTATTGGTTTGCCAATGATTGTCATTTTCTGATATACTTAGAAGAATCAAATGCAAACATTCATGAACATGCACTTGCCCACACATATATATTTGTCATATCCTAATGAATTAATAAGATAAAATATGTAAGTACTGGATGCTTCCTTGAAAGTGGAATGAAAAGAGGTACAAATGAAAAGAGGTACAAAGGTGATGGAAGACAAAAATCCCAATTTATTCCTAATAAAAATTAGACCATTTATTAATAATGAATATAATCTTCAAATGTGGTTATTTGTCAAGCTATTTTTCCTTAACAATTTGTTGTGAAAATTATCAAACACACAATGTAGAAATGTTTTTACAATAAACACTAATATATTTATTACATAAATCTGCATTCAATATATTATTAAACTTTCTTCACCATAAATCTGTCCATATAGTAGCCCATTATATGTCCATCCTTTGTCTTGCTGTTCTATGGCTTTTAAAGTAAATTTCAGACATCAGGACACTTAGCTCAAGATATGTTAATATACCTATATGTGTAGTTCATTATTTATTGATTTCATTTATTTTTGAGATAAACTTAAACACAATGAAGTGTAAAAGCTTAAGTGTTTCATTAATTAAAATTTGACAACTACAAACTGTATAACTCAAAACTCTTTTAAGATACAGAGGTTGTCAATACCTGGAAAATTCCCTGAGTCTTATTCTTCATTCAAAACACTTTTTTCCCCCTGAACTATACTATTTTTTCTTCTTTTCCTATTTCTATAAATAGTTGTGTGCATTATGTTCTCTTTGGTATGTGTTTACTTATTTAGCATTTCATTTTTTGAGATTTATCCATGTTCTTTGAATTAGAAATCCATTCCTTTTTAATCAGTCACAGTGTACTATTATATGAATAGATGTGATTTTCTTATTCATTTCACATACCTAACTTTGGATAATTTTTAGGGTACATGTTTCCAGTTACTTAGGGCAAATATTAAAAGGGTAATTGTGGCATCAAGGAATATTTTTTTTATTTTGATTTCTGATTTTGTAATAAACCCTAAGGAGATGGTCAGCATAAATTAATCTGGAATGCCCAGTAGGGGTGAGATTCCAATCCTCCCCACAGAGCAACTAGAAATTTATTTTCTAGAAAATAACACTGATGAAAAACAGGCACAGCAGCTGTAGAGACACAGCAGCAGTAGTGACCACAAAAGTTTGGTGAAAACTTCAGGGTTCAGAGATACATCAAAGATTTAGAACTTGGGATTCTGGCCACGACAGAGGGTGTGGAACCATGGGAAGTAAAGCGCCTCCTGGAGAGATGCTTCAAAAGCAGCAAAGAGTCTTCCCAGAAGAACTGGGACACAGAGGTGGGGGAGACAGTCTCGGCAAAGGACAAAAAGAGAACCAGCACCCCAAGGTCTGAGCTAGAGTCCATGCAGTTAAATTACACTCACCTCCACTGTAACCAGAATGCAGCTAGGGGAACTCCTCAGGTCCAGCCCCTCACACCATATTGCAACAGAGTCTCGGGTTCTGCCCACCAGATATCCCACACAGTAAATTAAAGAAAAAAGCAGTCTCCCAGAAGAAATGAATCCTCAATGCTACTCACTAACAGCACCCTGAGGGTGGAGGCAAATTGCTGCCTGATTGACAATCATGGATCAACAACAGGTGATCACCCTACACACCACGATCACTGCAGGGAAATCAAATCCACAGAAACAGAAACATAATCCCAAAGAGAGAAAGACACAGAGACATATGTGTTAGAGGATTAAATCAATCAGAAACCGAGGGGAAAATATAAATAAAGCAGACTTATGAAAACTGCCTCAGGATGAATTTAAGGTAACCATGATAAACATATTCATGGGAATCAAAAAAACAGTAGAAGAAGAAAAAGAGAACAGAAAAATATTAAAGGATGCTCTATAAAGGTTAAAGAGACCCACATTAAAAACAGTAAGATGATAAATATAAAAAGTGTGGAGGAATAAAAATTTGGATGATTAGAATGAGTAGAAGACTAAACTGCATTCAAATAAAATAGAAAATAGACTAGAATTTTTAATACTAACTTCAGTGTAACCTCAAAACACATATTCAAGGAAAAAGCAAAGGAGAAAACAAAAAGGGAAAGCAATCAAAGCATAACTGCTAATAAAGCAACCTGCTAGGAAAAAAAAGAGAAGAAAAAATGGAATCTTACAGAACAACACACAGAAGACATATCAAAAATATCAATAAGTAGTTACATATCAATAATCACCCTGAACATTAATATATTAAACTAACCAGTCAAGTGACATAGAGTGACTGAATGGATTAAAAAACGTAACCCAACCATCTGCTGCATTAAAGACATTCCCCTTCTTTCAAATGACAAACAAAGACACAAAATCAATGGTTGGAAGACAATCCTATAGTCGACTGGCAACTGCAAAAAATCAGGAACAGCTATACTAATATTAGATAAAATAAACTTTCAACTATAAAGTATAACAAAAAAAAGAGGTGGATATTACATAATGATTAAAGAGTTAACATAGCAAGAAGACATAACACTTATGAAAAATATGCATAAAATGAAACAGCATCAAAATATATTAAACAAGTATTATTAGAGTTGATGAGAGACATCAACACCAACACAATAATAGTGGGAGACTGCAATACCCCACTTACAACAATGGACAGACCAACCAGACAGAAAATTAACAGGGAAACAGCTGTTCGAAATTACCATCTGAGATAGATACACCTAATAGAAATATACTAAATATTTTATCCACGACTGCAGACTTCACTTTATTTTCAAGTGTGCACAGAACATTCTCAAGTTTTGATCATATGTTGGGATACAAAACACCTCTCAACAAATTTTCAAAGACTGCAATCATACCAAGCAAATTCTCTGACCACAATGACTTAGAGTTAGAAATCAACTACAAAAAGAAATCTTGAAGACCCCAAATAAATTGGAGATTATACAATATGCTTCTGAATGATTCTTGGGTAAAAGTGGAACTTAAAAAATACTTAGAGACAAGTAAGAATTAAGACACTAGCCACCAGAATCTATGGGAGTCAGTAAAAACAGTAGTAGGAGGATAGTTCATAGCAATCCAGGACCACCACAAGAAATAAGAAAAATCACATATAAACAACCTAAGCCTACATTTGAAAAAACTGGAGAATAAAGAACAATTAAAAGCAAAAATCAGCAGAGTAATGGAAATTATCAAAATTTGAGCCAAAATAAATGAAATAGAAAAACAAAAGATAATACAGAATTTCAATTAATCCAAAAGTTGGTTCTTTGAAAAAATAAACAAAATTGACAAACAACTGACTGGAATAATAAAAAAAGAAGAAGAAAAGAAAAACTCCCATAACTAGAATCAGAAGTGAATGGGGAGAAATTACAAAGGATACCAAAGAGATACAAAACATTCTAAGGGACTACTATGTACAGCTCTATGCCAACATAGTAGACAACCTTAACGACATGGAGAGATTTTTAGACAAATGCAGTATACCAAGACTGAACTTGAAATAATTGGAAAACCTGAATTGAAAAATCACATGCAAAAAAATTAAAGAGATGATCAAAAGGCTCCCTAAAAATAAAAGCCCAGGACTAGATGGCTTTTCTGGTGAGTTCTACCAAAACTTTGATTAATACCTAATTCTTCTCAAAATTTTCTAAAATATTGAAGAACATGGATCATTCCAAAATACTTTTTTTATGAGGCTAACATCACACTGATACCAAAAGTTGATCGAGATATCACCAAGAAAGAAAATTAAAGACCAATATCGCTAATGAACACAGATGCAAAAATTCTTAACAAAGTGTTAGAAAATTGAATACAACAATGTATCAAAAAGATCATCCACCATTACCAAGTGGGATTGATTCCAGGGATACAAGGATGTTTCAACATACAAAAATATATTAATATAATACATCATATCAACAAGAACAGGGAGAAAAACCACATGATCATGTTAATAGATGCAGAAAAAGATTTTGACAAGATCAACACCCACTTATGATAAGAAACCCATTATGATGAAATGGGAATAGAAGGTACATATCTCAGCATAATAAACATACATTGCAAACCCATAGCCAACATCATAGTCAATTGCAAAAATTTAAAAGCATTTCCTTTAATATCAGGAATAAGGCAAGACTGTCCACTCTCATCACTGCTATTTAACATCATACTGGAGGTCTTAGCCAGAACAATTAGTCAAGAAAAGGGAATAAAAGTAATCCAAATAGAAAGGAGGAAGTAAGACTATCATTATTTACAGATGACATGATTACATATATGGAAAACCCTAAAAATTCTGTCAAAACACTGCTAGAAACAAATACATCAACAAATACAGTAAAGTGAAACTACAAAATCAATGTATAAAACCTGTTGCATTTTTATAAGCAAACAACACACTAGAAGAATATGAAATCAAGAGGTAAAAGTAGTCAAATATATTGGAATATGCTTAAGGAAGTTAAAGCCTTGTACAATGAAAATTGTAAGTCCTTCTTAAAAGAAATAGAAGAGTATACAAAGAGATGGAGAGACATCCCCTGCTCATGATTGGAAGCATCAACTTCATAAAATGGTCATCTTGACTAAAGCAATACACAGATTTAATGCACTCCCCATTAAAATCCTACAGGCTTAATTCCAGAAAATAGAACAAAAATTCTTAAAATTTGTAGGGACAACAAAAGACCCTGAATAGCTAAAACTATTATGAGAAAAAAAGAAGGAATCTGGAGAGATTAAGCTCCCAGACAATGAGTTATATTATAAAGCGATATTGATCAAGACAGTGTGGTACTGGAATAATAACAGAGGATCAGATCAGTGCAACAGAAATGAATCATCAAAAACTGACTCACTCACATACAGTCAGTTAATCTAGGGCAAAGGAGAAAAAACATATGATGGAGAAAGGAAAGCATCTTCAATAAATGGCATTGAGACAACTGAGCAATCAAATGCAAAATAATAAAGTTAGATCATGCTCTAATACCATTCACAAAAACCAACCAAAATGAACTTGAGACTTGGACATAAAACTAGAAATCATAAAATTCTTGGAAGACAACATAGGAAAGACATTCTATGACATCAACCTTAGGTCTTTGGGGACTCAATTCCAGCATCACTGAACAAAAAGAGAAATAAACAACTGGGACAACATCAAACTAAAAAACAATTTCATAGTGAAAGAAAGTATCACTGAAACAAAAAGACAACCTACTAACTGGGAGAAGATATTTGTGTCCCATATTTCTGATAAGGGTTTAATATCCAAAAATAGAAAGAATGCATAAAACTCAATAACAGAAGAATAGGCATGCCAATCAAAAAATGGGAAGAGGAATTAAAGAGATATTTTTCTAAAGAGAATATGCATATGGCCAACAGGCATACAAAAACATATTCCTACTCCCTGGTATCAGGGGAATGCAAATCAAAACAACAATGAGATAACACCTTATACCTGAGAGACTGGTTATTATCCAAAAGTCTGGAAATAACAAATGTTGGCAAGGATTTGGAGAAAAGTAATCATTTCTACATTGTTGGTGGGACTGCAAATTGGTACAACCCCTTTAGAAAAAATTATGGAGATTCCTCAAAAACTTGAATAGGGAAATTCCATATGAAACTGCTATCCCATTTCTCAGAGTTTGCCCAAAAGATTCAAAACATTAATTAACAGAGACTTAGGGACTCCCATGTATATCCATCTAAGAACTGGAAACTACATAAGTGGTCAATGTTAGATGAATGGATAAAGAAGGCATGGTATATATACTCAATAGAATACTATACGACCGTGAGAAGAGATGAAATCCTGTCATTTGAATCAACATGAATATAACTAGAAAGGATTATGCTAAGCGAAATAAACCAAGAGAAGAAAGAGAGATACCAAATGATTTCACTCCTAGGTGAAATATAAATATTAAAATAAGGAGAAGATGAGGCAAAAGCAACTCCTAGACACTTGGATTAGAACTATTGTATTGTCAGACAAATTTTTTCATTGTTTTGTAGCTATACACCAGTATCTATTATCCCTTAACATGCAATTCTAATATGACAAATGATGTTCAATAGTTTTGCATGTATATGCTTTACTGACCATTCATATATCTTCTTTTTGAGGAGTTATTAAGACTTCAACAGTCTGTATTCAATAATAGAACAATGAGACAGAAGGTCAAAAAGGAAATATGACTTGAGAAATGTAATAACCTAAATAGTTTAACAATCATTCCAGCAACATTATTTTCAAACATAAAATGATTGTGTTTCATAATTAGAATCAAACAACATTTGACCTCTTTTTTTCTTTTTTTTTAGTTAATATGCTTTCTGGAGTCATCTGGTTATAACATGCAACAGGACTTCATTTATTTTATGTCTTAGCATCAATTCATTGTATGTATATACCATATTTTGTCAATCCATTTAACTAGGCTTCTCTATTAATTTCACAAATCATATATTTATACATTATATTTGCATCAAATTGAATTTATAAAATTACCCTAGGCAGTTGTTCTTTCAAGGAAATAATGGTTAAAACAAAAAATACATTTATATTGTCACATACTAATGCCAGTTCCTTTATTGGTGGTCTTTGTTAGAACAGAATTGATTCATTGTCTAATGTCCTGTCACTGTATTTGTTGTAGAGTATGATGGAGTTTCTATTATGTTTATACAGGAATGCCCTAATTTTGAGTTTAATTTTGAAGAATAGCTTTATGAGAAATAGAACCCTTACTTGACCTGCATTTTTTTCTTTTAGAACTTTAAATATGTCATCCCAATGCTTTTTGATCTAGTATTTGGATAAGAAATCAGCTTTTAATTTCATTGACATTCCTTGCAATTTAATTGATTCTTTCTGCTCTTGTTGAATATTATAGTTTGATTATGATGTGTATGGATGTGGATAACTTTAAGCTTTATTCCACTTGATGGTCATAGAACATCTATATTATGTTAATGTTTTCATCAAATTTGGGAAGTTTAAGCCATTATTCCTCCATTGTTCTTTCTGTTCTTTCCTTTTTATGCTGTGTCTTTACTCAATTCCCACTGTACATATTTTGGTATACTTGATGGAGTCCCACCTGCCTTTGTGATATTGACCATTTTTTTCCTTTCTGTTTCCTCCACCTAGGTAATCTCAATTAACCAATATTCACATTCAATAACTTATTGATTTTTTTCTTATTGTTTATGAGAACTATTTTCTTTTTATTTGCATGCTTTGCAAGTTTTTGTTAAAAATAACGTTCAGAGAAATAGGCTACATCACTATGTAAATAGGATTCTCTTCATGATATTTTGTTTCAACTATTTATTATATGTTTGCTTTTCATTTGTTTAGTGAAAGCACCTTTTTTAACATGCATGACAAATTCAGGTTCACTTAATTTAGTTGTGATTTCATGATTAGACAAGGATTTCCTTTGGAGCTAAATGTTCTTCCAAACTTTGTGACATTATCTGTATATGTTTAAGAGCCTGCTTTCAGTACTCAGTGAGGCACTATCCAACTTTCCTTTAGCCTTTATTTCCTGCTTTTACAAAATCTCAAGATCATTTGGAGGTGAGAACTTAGAGTTCTTTCTTGATACTTGAATAGCACTGAGCATTCAAGGAGACTTTTATATTTCCAGAAATATATTTGACTTCCTAAAGTCCTTACAAACATCTCAGACTTTCTTCCAGACTGGGAATTTTTATTTGTTTGTTTCTGATGTTTATCTTTTATGACCATAGGTGTTATTTCTTGTCATAGGCTCTACCGAAATAATTAGCCCATAAATATTTTTGACAAATACCCATTCTTCCCTGGAAGTAAGGATAAACTTGCAAAATGAAGATAAATTCTTTGAGCCAATTTCCAGAGAACTGTCAGATAGTTGGAAAAAAGTAATTACAATATTTTGTATTTTGTAAATTAAGTCCTTCTTCTTTATGCATTACCAACAATGTTCATTATTTGTTTAATGGCTATTAATGAGATAGAGAGCAAAGAATGGGCTTGAGATATATTAAAACACTATTAATTACTACTGAGAGCTGGCCATTTTCTTTAATAAGCATTCCCTGGATTGCTTCAAGCCTTTGGCTAACTTCCAGAATTCTGAACAAAAAGTTGATTTTGACTATTTATCTCTCTGTTTAAAATAGCTATTATGGAGGAGTCATATCTGGAAGTCCTTACTCCACATTTTTGCTCATATCATCATTCAAATGATTTTTGAACAAGAGTGCCAGAACAGTTAAATAGGAAAAATAACAATGTTTTCAACAACTGGTTCTGAAAAATTGAGTATCTCTATGCAAAAAATAAAGTATAACCTCTTTCTGATATGCTAAACAGAAAATGAACCAGAAATGCACCACAGATGCAAAAATAGCAGCTGAAATTATATAATTCTTAGGAGAAATTGAGGGATGTTTGTGATCTTGGGCTAGGTAAAGTATTCTTAGATATGACATAAAAAAAAAACAAGCAACAAAATAGATCAATTGAACTTGCCAAAATTAAAGATCTTTGTGTTTTGAAAAGAATACCATCAAAAACTGAAGTACAATCCAAGTGTGGGAGAAAATGTTGGCAAATTATTTATCTGATAAGAGATTTGTATTCAAACTTAAAAATAACTCTTAAAATTTAGCAAAAAGGTACATACAGTAATTTTAAAAAGGCAAGGTATTTGAATACACATTTATTGAGGACGATGTACAGATTACCAGCAAATACATGAAATATCAAATCATTACCTAATAAAGGAATGCAAATCATGCCACAATTAGAATATCCACTAAGAAAGCTATAATAAAAAAGAAAAATAATAAAATGTTGATGAAGATGTAAATAAATTATAACCTCCTACACTGTTGATAGGAATGTAAAATGGTGTCATCTACTTTGAAAAATAATTTAATAGTTCTTCAGAAGATTGAACGAAGAGATGCTATTGTCAACTAGGACTTTCACTTAAGCATATACCCAAGATAAAGAAAACATACATCCACAAAAACACTTATACATAGGTATTCAGAATAGCACAACTCCTTAATAGTCAAAAAGTGGCAACAATTCAAATGTTCATTAAGTGATGAATTGATAAATAAAATACGGTATATCCATAAAATGAAAATACCACTCATACAAAGGATGAAGTGGGTACACGAATCTAGAAACATACATGCTAAGTGCAAGAAATTAGACATGAAAAACCAAAAGTGTATGACAACATTATATAAAGTTTATAGGCAAATCTGCAAAAAGAGAAATTACATTTATGTCTTTTTGGATTCCAGAAAAGGGCAGAAATTGAGGTATAAATTAAAATCAGTATAATTTGTTTGGGGAGGTGATAAAAATGCTCTAAAAATGCTTGGCATGACTGCTGCACCTCTCTGTGGCTCTATAAAATGCCACTGGATTCTATATTCTGAATGAATGAGTTACATAGCATGTGAATTATGACTCAATTATATATATTCTATATATAGTATACATACACACATATAAATACATATATATCATATGGATCTTATGATCATACCTTTACTCTCCTGAAACTGCAAAATTGAGTTTCTGGTATACTAGAATAAAATCTAACATTTATTTAATTATCTAAAAGGATTTTCATAATCTTATTTATGGCTACTTTTCCAATTTTATCTCATACCTAAACTTTCCTTTTTGTTATTGTGCTTATTTTTTTCATTAATTTCATTAAAGAAGTATTGCACCATAACATTACATAGTTTTAAGGTGTGTGCCATTGTAAATCAACATCTGCCTGTAATACATTAAATTTACCAACAGTCCAATTCTATCTTCACCTTACAATTGATTCATTTTACCCAATTTATTCCCCACCCCTCCCCCTGCTTCTTGGAATTACACTTAGTAAGACAATCCAGAGGGAGAAAGACAGATATCATATGATCTCACTCATGTGTGGTATATAGAGAGGTTAAGCAAATAAAAACTAAGTCAAACAAAAATAGAATTTGGACTCTAAAAAGCTTTTTCTTGCTTACTGTGCTTATCTCACATTGGCTTCACTCTTACAGGCACAAGCACAGAAATGCGTAAGTACAGAAACTCAAAGGCAGTCTTTGCCCTGATGACATTCCTAACAGACAGCTACATAGGTACCATTTTTGTCTGTTATATTTTCACTTACATTTTCCCTCCTCAAAGAAGTTTTTATTGACAATTCTATCAAAAGAAAAAAACGCCACCCTTGACCAAACTCTGTGTTCCTTTAGTTAAATTAATTTTCTTTGCATCATTAATCACTACCTGAACTTGTACCAATTATTTGTTTGTTTGTTCACTGTTTTCTTCTTTTAGAACAATCATGAAACTCTCTTCCTGGCACCACAGTTGTGCATAACATTTTGAAGCCAATCAATAAATACTTTAAATAATAAATTAATGAAAGTTATAGTAGCATCAACATTTATCTGATTGAAACAGTTTATATTTTATATGCGTTTATATGATCACACATACATATGCATGTACATGCTTGTCTTGAAAATAATTTGAATACATATTGCAATATGCATTGTGCAATGTCTAATTAGAACAGTAGCTTATCTGAGGCAAATTATTAATTTTCTAGGTCATAGGAAGATGAAATATTATTTAAGTCTAAATGGAGTCTTAGTGAGCTACAATTTGGCTAAATAAAAAATAACTCAATTTATATTGATTTGCACTGAATTTTGTATATATATTTGCAGTATTGTAGAGCATATAGAATATACATATTTTTCATTAATATGAATATGACTATTCCCTTTTCTTCAATAATATTTTTCACTTGTTTCCTTTAAGAAGAGAAAATATAAAATTCAACTGAATATTTTAAAGAGTATGTAGGTATATCTAAATATCTAAATGTATGTGAGATTAATGAAAATATTTGTTAATGAGAAACCTGATAATTATGTTAAGAGAACATTGTGTCTTTGGGCTTTATCAGGTATGAGCTGACAACATGTAAGACCCTTGTTTGTACTTATCATACTTCTGATTCCTTAAATATAAATAGGTTTGTATTTGAGCTACGGTCACCAAATTTTTTTTAATAATCTGTATGTTATGTTTTGAGGTTTTTTTTTGAGGTGGAGGTGGGAAAGTTTTGGATAACCTTGTTTCATGAAGGTTATTGCTACCAACGGCTAATTTTTAAGCATTAAAATTATACACAACTGCTTTGTTCATCTTTTCAATCAGGTGCAAAACTCAGCTGTACCAATATCTTTTAATTGCTTGGCAAAAAGTAGCAAACATCTGCTCACACACAAAATAGTTTTGAATTAGTAATCAAAATAAATAATGCTTTGTATTTTCAGATGCTGCATGATTCAGTAGGTTGAATATATCTGTGTTATAAAAGAAAAAAATTTGACATAGTGCTATAAAAAGTGCTGTTCTAATTCTTAAAAGAAGAAAACTTAAAATTTGTGTGTGTTGGTGTTTGTAAAATTGCAGTATTGCTAATGACTACGAAATAAGCTACAACATGTTTAAATTTAAAAATGATTTCTAGGTAAGTACTACAAATATAACTTGCAAAGTTTTGTTTGTGTTACTTTGCTTGACATATAGCAATTGATTATGAAAAATAAAATATTTTAATTTAGTTAAGCATATTCTTTATTGGCATGTATTATTCATAATAAAACATTCTTCAAATAAAATAATTTATAATTAAGTCATACAATAAAACATAACTTTTAAGAAAGTCATGTTATATTCTTAAAATTTTTTTCAGAAAAAATGGTACTACTAACACAGTTTACCTTACATTTGTTAGTTATGGGAAAAGGCCATAAGCTATAACGTAGTATTCTACTATTTCTAAACGCTGTTTAGAGATGAAAACCATTACATAAACAGACACACACACATACACACACACACACACACACTCACGCCACATACAGAAAGGTCTAAGCTCAGCTTGGTGGTTCAGGGGAAACAACCAAAATAAATAAAGTATTAATTAAAAGTGCTTCCTCCTCCTCTTCTTTAAAATGTTGCTTCCTCCTTTCTCTTCCTTCCTCTCTTTAAAATTATAAAGAAAAGAAAAGAAAGAACATTTCTAAGATACATGTAGTGCCTACAGGGTATGTCCATGTAGTGCCTACAGGGTATGTCCATTGCCAGTCATAATTTCAGAGGTATTCGTTTAAAGTTCACTTTCCTTTTGTTGAAAATAATGTTATTACTAGTTTACTTTATAGAAAGTCTCTTTAGTTGAATTACCTATTTGAAAAAAAATCCATGTATATATGATATTCAGAAATCATAAAAAATCATGCCAGAGCTTTATAAACTTTAAATATTTGAACATCGAATTTATTCCTCAACAGATTCCTTACATGCAAACTGTTTTATGATTTATAATTTGTCTCGTTTCCACTTAATTATAAATAAAATGCATGTAAATACAAAATGCAACACTTTGCCTCTACAAAAGAACAAGTGAAAACCATGAGAATGCGAATCCTTTGGAAATAATATAAAACAAATAGAAATTATTATCATATCATTGAAATAATATTATTTTTACATCTATTTATTCAATAGTGTAGTCATGGTTAAATCCCTTTTTCACTTGCTAGCCTATGTTCATTAATATTCAAGCTACAAAATTTGCATAGGAAAACAAAAATGTATGTATTGCAGGGGGAAAAAGTCAAATAGGATTCTTTTAATAAGTTTACCTTTTGTCTCTCTCTTCAGGACCTAGGCCTTCATTCTGTGAGCTCTGCTGCTCCTTTGAAGAAACTGGCTCTCTTTAAAAGCACTTTATCTCTGGGGAGCCCCTAGAAACTTGATTACACATTAGGTTCATACACAAAGTTAACTCAAAAGGTATAAAAGATATGGACATTGGTCACAAAACCATAAAATACATAGAGAAAAATGTAGGGAAAATACCCCATGACATCAACTTCAGTGATTCTTGGGTGAAGTAACAGCAATGGCAAAAGAAACCAAAGTAAAACTTAACTCTTGGGACTACATCAAACTAAAAAGTTTTTGTACAGTATAAGAAATCACCACTAAAGCAAAAAAGATAAGACTGAGAAAGATATTCTCATAACATGTATCAGACAAAAGCTGTACCTCTAAAATATATAAGCTCACACACCTCAATAAAAAAGTTAAACAAATGACCCACTCAAAAAATAGGTCGAACTCAATAGGCACTATCTACAGAAGACACACAAGTCACCTACAGACATCACTTATCTTTAGAGAAATGCATAGCAAACAAAAAACTCTATAAGACCCCACCTCACACCAGTGAAAATGGCTTATATCAAAAAAACTAAAAACAAGTGCTGAAGAGATAGTAGATAAAAAGGAAGCCTCTTACACTGTTGGTAGGAAAGTAAATTAGTGTTATCTCTTTGGAAAACCCTATGTAGCTTCCTCAAAGAAACAAAAATCCCAGAAAACACATGGAGCTACTATTTGATACAGCAATC
The DNA here is from genome assembly GCA_004363575.1 of Solenodon paradoxus. Classification (NCBI taxonomy): domain Eukaryota; kingdom Metazoa; phylum Chordata; class Mammalia; order Eulipotyphla; family Solenodontidae; genus Solenodon; species Solenodon paradoxus. The sequence continues at coordinate 246,516 of RJWH01000207.1, read as the reverse complement.
CCCCTTCCAGGCAAATACCTTGAGAATACAAAGCTCCAATCAGAAAGAATATCTGCACACCTTTGTTCATAGCAGCACAGTTCACAATAGCCAAGATAAGGAAGCACCTAAATGACCATCAGCAGATAACTGAATAAAAAGAAGCTGTGGTCTATCTATGGACTGCAATTCTACACATCTACTTAAAAAATAAAATTTTGCCTTTACAGAAATCTGGACAGAACTGGAAGATATGTTAAATGAAATAAGCCAAAAAGAAAAGAGAAAGGGGATGGTTTCACTTATTTGTGGAATTATAATGAAACAAAACAAATGAACAGACAATCCCCCCAAAACTCATGGGACACAAGATAGTGGCTGCCAGGGATATGCAAGGAGTAAGAGGAAGAAAGAGGGAACAAGTGGTGGTGAAAAGGGCACTAGAACTCTGTTGGTGGGTGTGGTGTGAAATACACCCTGACTGAGCTGTGATTTCAATATCCTGAAATGCACATAGCAACATAAACAAGAGAAAAATAAAATTATTACAGAAAACAAATAAAAATTGAAAATAAAAAGCTTCCATTTCCATAGGGAAAATCTATCTTGCATGTGCTTGTTCTGAGTTAAACTCAACAATATCTAGAGATAGTATGCTGTTGCTGTTTTAATCTATTTCAGTTTAAATAACTTTCCCTGCTACAGGATAGGAAATGTATGATTTGTCGTAACATGCATATACTCCAAAGTATCATAATAGTTTGTGTTGTGAAATCTGTTTTGGACAATTTGCCTAGCCCCACTTTGACCTGCATACAGGAGACACTCTTCACATATAACCAAGCTGCCGCCATTACCTATTTATGACTGTATTAGTTTCTGTGGATGCAGAAACAAAATGTACTTGCTTTATAAAGTCATTCAAAATATATTCTTTCGCAAAGGTTAGAAGTTCAAATGCTGGTAGGGCTCTGCTCCCTCTGGAGGCTCAGAGAAAGAATCCATTACTTGTTCCTTCTAGCTTTGGATAGCTAGCAAGGTGGTATTCCTCACCTTGTTGGTGCATCAGTTGAATCTATGTTTCCATCTTGATATTGCCTTCTGCTCTTTTTATCTGTCACCGAACTCCTTCTGCCTTTCTACAGATACCTGGGATTGTATTTAGACCTTCTGCAATAATCCAGAATAAGGTGCTCCTCTTAAGAACTTTAATATAATCACAGCTTTTGTCATGTAAGGTAATCTTCAATCTTTTGTCATACTAGGTGATACTGGAAGGTTCTGGGGGTTAGAAGATAGCCATATCTTTTAGGAGTCCAAAATTTAGCTTACAACAATGATCAGTTTTGCTGTCAGTAAGGGTATGAGGCACATTATTCAAAGAGTCCATAAAGAACCTACTTTTCATGATGAAAGGATCAAATAACTAAATAAATAAGTGTATTAAAAAGCTTAATGACTGAATTTAGTGTCAACAAAATTTGTCTGCATTTATTAAACAGATAACTATTTTACTGCAATTCTTTTCTGAAGACATATATATATGTATATAGATATTAATATTTAGGCTACACATATTCAAATGGGATAGTGTAAAATTAGGTATACATTAAAGATTTTTTAACTTAAAATAAATTTGCATTTTACTAAATTCTTCATATAAGCACAAAATTGAATGCACATATTTTTGTGTTTTATAGTTTTTATGAACAAATAACCCTAAAACTGCTTGACTTAAAGCTCTTCCATGCCACATTTTATGACATCCCAGTTTCAGTCAAATGACCTAGCGTGTCTGTTTCTGGCTACATTTTGTGCCTAGTCATTCTCTGACTCTAAAATAATTCCATGCATGCTTGTTTCTTCTTTGATATGATTGAGTTATTATGGCATCTACCATATTATTAATAATATCATATTCTGTTTGTGGGACAAGTTAAATTAAATTTGAGACTATGTTACAGCAGAAGGAAATGTGATTCAAGAACTTTCCAAAGCATAAAATACAGTTCTGTTTTACAGAAATGATCATGTATCATAGAAAAATAGTATGCAAAATCCGGTAGCATATACTTTGAAATAAATGTATAACAAATGAGACTGAGTTCAATACGTTTGAAAAATTAGGAGAAATATACCCCTAGCTGGGGGGAAATGCAAAGGGTTTAGCATTAAGAAGAAATCTCATCATCCATGGCAAAGTCATAAAACTAATTTTAAAATCTTGTTCATTCTCTTTAAGAAATTTCTGATTGACCTGGTGGATTGTGGTAGAATACAAGGAAAACTCTGATGCACAAAATTTCAATTCAAGACCAGAATTGTGGTGCTATCTCTTAGTTAGGCATTTCATTGTTTTTCAATAGTTCTGATCTATTTATTGATATTTGCCTGTATTTAAAGAGAGAAAACATATTTAAAATTGAGCAAAATTACACAGCTATTTAGTGGTCCTGTTTTTATAGCCAAGAAAAAAACACTTCAAAAATAAATTTGGACTCCCTCATTTCATTATCTAGCAAACGATGTAAAGAATTATTTTTCATAACTTTCAGGAGGATGACAGAGAGCAACTAGTTAACAGATAACTAATCAAAATGTGATGTATATAAGGGCGTTTCAAAATTTTCTTAACTGATTCAATGTTTTTTTTTCTTTTTGTAAGAATATCAGTAAGCTTGCTTATTAAATTAATGATTTGATTTAAAGGAAAGCATACTATTTTTTTTTCAAAGTCACAACCCAGGACACAAAGTTTGGATACTCTTCCCATTTAAAAAAATTTAAATTTCCTACAATCATTGTGTAGATTTACTAATTTTCTCTAACAAATGTTAGTGACATAGCACCGATCCCTTCCAGTCACTTTGTTGTAATGTTTATTACATTGTAACACTGCAAATAACTATTTTCCCATTGTAATTAATAAATATCTTAGAGGAGGGAATTTGAAATATACAGTATCTTAATTCTCTTTAAATTTTTGTCCTACAATTATGACAATGGTGTTCCAGTAGAGACATTCTGCTTTTCTTTATTCCTTCCACACTAATTGAAATTTTTTCTGTAAAGGAGAGCTTCCCTTTTTCCTCTGTATATTTACTTATTCAATTATCTATTGAAAAACTAGTAGGGCTTTATGAATATTTATTTTATTCAGATAGATTATATTACAATGCTCTGGTTCTTTATTTTTCCTGTTCAAATTATTTCAGGTTTGGTCACCGAGGGGTAGAGTCATTTGGTTTGTTCCTTTTGCACTTAAAAACATACCTTGTTCAGTTTGGAATGCTTTCATAATGTATCCCGTTATAATGACCCCCTTTATCCACAGGGGATACATCCCAAGGCACCTACCGGATGCCTGAAATCTGAGACTATCAAACACTATCTATACTATGATCAGTCCTACACATACATACCTATGATGCAGTTTAAATTATAAATAAGTGATGAACATTACCTTATAATTGAATAGAACAATTATAACAATATACACTAATAAAAACCATACGACTACAGTTCTCTTACTCTCTCAAAATAAATTAGCGTACGCAATATTTTTTAGACCTCAGTTGACCACGTGAAATGGGAATCTCTACTAAATGGAACAATGGGTAAGAGGTCATTAGGCTTATCTTGCATTTTCCTGTCTTGGAATTATGCTTTCTCTAAGGATTCCTGTGAACATTGTATTTCTAAGCTCTCTCCGTTTTAGTAAACAAACCAAGATATGTCTCAGCATTTCACTTTCTCCCTTAGGTTTTTCCTCTTTTTCTGAGGCATTAAATGAGTCTTCATTATTGGTGATTAGAGAAATTCTTTATCATAGCTGGTTTTTTATAACCCTATTTTATTGATTTTCTTTTCCTTTTTCAATAAATGCATTTTTTTCAGTCTTAAATTTTACTTTCAACGAAATTTGTCATTTACTTGCTCAAGATAGACTAATTTCGGTATTACTTGTTAGTGACTTTGAGGGCATAAATTTTATTTATATAAAATTCATACTACTTTCCGGCATTTTCCCTTGAGCTTGATATATTTATTTTTCCTACATATTATTGTCTTCTCTCAAATATCAAACAATTTTATCTGTAGTTGTCCGCTATTTATAAACAGGGGCTTCTACTTATATGGTCTATTTGTACACATTTCCTTAATGTAAGTTAGATTTTTTGTTTTTCTTGCAGTGATTCAAGGAGCTCTTCTAGGAGTCATTAAGTATCTGGCAGGCTTAGGCTTTCCTTAAGCTAGGTAGCCATACACATAATTTTAAATGAAACAGTATCTTTTTTTTTTTTCATATTTCCCAGCCCCCCTTCATTTTAATAGAAATGTCATTTTTTTTCTGTTTTTTAATAAACCAGGACCATCTTTAACATGGAGCAAAAGGGGCAGTTGAGTTTCCCCAGAGCCAGTCTGTTGAGGGGATTCAAAAGCAGCTGACTCTTGCTTTGCTTGTCAGCGCTAAGGTGGGCCAAGGCAGCTACTCTGTTCTCAGCCCAGTGAGGAAACAGGAGCCACATGGAAAGAGGATCCCCCCACCCCACCCTCCAGCACACCTATGTCTTCAAAGAGTAGAACATCGAAGAATGGTGGAATCACAGGTAAGTACTAAGGAGGTTATTTCTGGCACTTTGCGTATTATCTCTGGTACTGCGAGGGGTATCTCTGGCACTGACACGGTTAAAGCAGCATGTGTTTCAGACAGGACATCTAGAGCAGAGCATATAGGGACACCAAATTTGGTATTCGTCTGAGGTGACAAAATTCCTTGCACTATTTCTGGTCATTTGTATGAAGTCTAGCCTTACTACGTCATTACTATGTGATCACCAATCAGCATCACATAACTACCTACTTCTTACTGGCCTGGCTGCTCCGCTTCGGCTTGGATTTCTCTGCCTCCTCCCTCCCACTTAGTCGCCAGTGCATAATCCCATCCCATTTTCACCATTCCAAACTCCCTTTTTTTGTCTCAAGGAAATATGATCTTCTGACCTTAAGGTAATGTGGAGAAAGCAACTCACTGGAATGGGAATAGTCATTTCTTATGGACCAGGTATCCAGGGTTTCTGCTTAAGCACCAGGATCTATTCTGTGGGTCTCCAGAGGTGTATTTCTCCATTAGATTGGTGCCCCTATAATTTTGTATGCGCAGAAAATGCAGGAAAAAACAAACAAAACAAAACTAAGTGAAACATGATACCTACAGCTGTTCCTGTCAGGAGCCTCAGAGGTACTTCCAAAAGATAAAAGCAAAGCAAAACAATAACACATAAACAAAAGATGTCAGAAACAAAAGCAATAAAATTTTTTTTAAAAAGCCCTGCTACTTCTTTACCGCTGTCTTGAAGCTAACCCAATCATAGTCCAAAGGTAGAAAAACTCTTTTTTTTTTTTTTCAGGTTGTTTGGTCAGGGGACTGGAGTGTGTGTGGGGGGGGGATGGAGGTGGGGGAGTGGGGAGTAATAGACTGTTCTGCTTACACAGAAGAACACATTTCTGCTTCATTGAATTTTAACTATCTTTGTAATAGAATATGCATTATATTTCAAGAAATATCTGTTCATGGAGGTAGGATGTACCTTTCATGATTTTTTCAGCTATAAAATTTGTGCTGATTTAAAAAAATGTTTATTGTGTGATTTTAATGGGATTCTGGTTGGAGAAAAGATAATCATCTATGTTCAGTCAACCATTTTTGAAGAATAACCACTGATTTTTAAAGGAAGTCACAATAAGGAAAAAAAAATTACCATAAAGATAAAGTAAATTTTATTACCTTTTAGAAATTGAATGAACCCTGTAAACTTTTAAAATAAGACCTTATAATACAGAATTATTTTTAATTTTCATGCATTGTTTTCTCAATTATGTTTTCTCTATTTTGTTAAAAAAAAAAATAGCCACTTCTCTTTGTATAGGATTTCTGAGACTTCTAATTTTACTCCTTTCATAAGCAAGAAGGAAAATAACAGTTTTAAGCTTAATTTGTTGTAATTAGTTTGATGACATGAAGTCAGACTGCTGAAAAAATAAAAACACAAAACAAGACAATCCATGAGGCCAATTTAGCCAGTGGATGTGTGTGTATTGCTTATAAATTGTTTGTTTTACTTTTCATGTTTAAAATTAAAGATTTTATTTGATATCTAGATTTCTAGCTTCTGCTAAAAATAAATTTAACTTATCTGGTAATGGTGGATAAAATTCTGTTGTCTTGTAGATAAATGAACTGAAGTTAACAAAAGTTTATACTTTTAAAATGGTGCCTCACTGCCCATTTGCCTACTCTGTTCCCTGTTGAAGACCTAACAATATTTGCACAGTAAACTACAGTCCATTTCTACTTCTCACAGTGCTTTCTGACTCTGTTAGTGACTTTACAACACTTTCTTTAATGGAACAAAATGAAGGAAGGAACTGCAATGTCATTACATATGTGTGTGCGTGTGCGTGTGTGTGTGTGTGTGTGTGTGTGTGTGTGTGTATGAAGAAAAACGTGAAGGAAAAACCTGTAAGCAGAAAGAAGAAATCACTTCCTTTTAGTGTATTAGTGCTAATGCACATTATATTCAAATATTACTATATAGAGCAGAAATAAAATTAGCAAAGTGACATTGTTCTCTGCCTGATATTTTCTTAGTATTACTGAAAATTACTTTTCTGTGACATGGACTGTCAATGAGTAACCACCAGACAGTAGCCATCTTCTTAGTTCTCAATTTTTACTAGAAATAACTCCCATTTAATGCTGCTCCTTTAACAAGCACCTTTACCATGCGAGACACATATAAAAGTAATTAAATTTAATAGTCTCGTTGCTTTTAAGCAAAGCCATATGGTGTACTTAGATTGCAAATTCTAATTGAAGTCAATGAGATTTTATGTAGAAAATACTTTTGAAAATGTAGCTGTGTAATCAAGTATATATACAGCACACTACTTTTATCTTGACAGAAGCATCGCCCCATACCTTTTTTCATTGTCTTTTTTCATGCATACTCAATAGCATTGCAGCTGAACTGCAGCTTAACATAAAACAAAAGAAAGAAAACGACTTTAAATATAATAATACTAGTTGCTTGATATGCCCAGTGCATCTCTTCCATTACCCCTCTTTCTAAGTTTTAATATTGCAATAATCCCTGGAATTGTATCTTGGGTTACAAGAATAGTGTGTAACTGAAACATGGCCCCATTCACTCGCATTAATTTGTTCTAGTATACATTATAAAATGAAAGCTCCATTAAAAGAAAAGCTGTAAATACATTAAAAAAAAATAATAGAACATGGATATAGCCTAGCCTCACTGATTTCTCTTATTTAGAATAAATATTCAGTGAGTTTTGCATTTCCAATGTAGATTTTAAAGAAAGAGAAATAGCATAACTCACCAGGAAAAGCAAACTAATGAGACTAATAACTAATAAGAAGAAAATATTTTGCCAACCTTTGGACTCCAGTCCTACTCATGTTTCATTGGGCTTGGGTGGTGTTTTTGACCTCGTCCTGATAAAGGGTAGCTGTTGTGAATAAGCCACGTTAGTCCTCCAGGTGGGAGAGGAAGGGCTGAGTAGAGGGAAGAGGTTTTATTTATTTTGTGAAGGCTCACGAAACTTTCTACAGATATGAGATACTAGCATTCAGAAAAAAATTAAACACTCCTCATAGGGTTGTAATCATCGAACATTATTATTGTTATATCCTATACTAAAAAACATAGTACTGAAAATCTTCCAAATATGTGGAAAATATATGCAGTAACTTTATGGTGTTATAAAACATACACATGCATAGAGTCATAAAGCACATGGTTATAATTAGATATATTATTTGACATATTTTATATAGTGTTATTTGTAAACATGGCCGTTGTCGTGAGAAAGTTACAAATATTGAAATGCTAATGGCTGAATATTATTTCAAATGATGGTTGATTGATTGAATCTTTCCATGCTATCTCATTGTGTGTGTAAATTTTTAATTTTATAATAGTTCTAGATTTATAGGGGAAAGACGTGAAGACAACATAAAGACGTTGCATATAACCTACACCCAGTTTTTTACTCTGTTGTTAATCACATATTAGTATGACATACTTGTCAAAATTAAAAAAATGTTGATGTATAATTAACTGCTCTTCATTAATATTTATTTGTATTTAAGTTTCCACCTGTCCTTTATCTGACCCATGATCTCATCCAGGATACCATGCTACATTTAGTCATCATGTCTCCTTTAATTTCCTTTGGCTGTGGCAGTTTCTCAGAGTTTCTTTGTTTTAATGACCTTGACAGTTTCAAGGAATACTGATTTTGCAGAAGTCCCCTCACTTGGGATGTATCTTGATTATTTTTTCTTATTGTTATGAATGGTGTGTACTATTATTATTATTATTGTTATTATTTTGAGAGGAAGATCACAGAAATGTTGCTCCATTGGTATCACATCGCACAAGGGCTCATGTCATCAAGATGGCTTATCGTTGTTAATCTGGATCACCTGACTGAGATAATACTTATCAGTCTTCTCCTTTACAGAGCACCTTTCCCTGCTTCTTCTAAACAGTACCTGGTGGAAGGGAATCACTAAAGTCACCTCATACTTAGAGAGTGCAAATATTCTCCACCTTTTTGAGAATCGTTGTTGTTATTGCTGTTTTATCATTTGAAATTCTGCACTGGAGATAGTCCATCTTCTCACATATATTCAGTGTTCAGTCATTTATTTATGTCAGTATGGACATGTGAATATTTCATTTTGGGGGGAACAGCATCAACCAGCTACAATAACTCATTTATTTTACTGCTTAAATATTTCTAGCTTTTGGTCTTTGTAAGTATTTTCAGTCCTCATTTTCTTTGTTATAATCCCATTGTTGTGGGTGTATGTGTGTTTTTTGAGCATATCCAGCCCAGCTGTATATGATGCTCTAGGCTTATCCTACTCTTTAGAATGATCCATTTCTCCAAGAAGTACAAGTTCTCTCTAGCAGGGGAAAACGGTGATAAAAGCCAATATCTAGGTGCTGAATATATTCATTGCTACCAGGATGTCCTGATTCTAGATCCACTCATCTGACAGATAAAGGGTTTATATATCCATACTAACCTGAATGGCCTCATATTTATAGACAAATATTTCTAAGTACTCTTATATGTTACTATATATTTATATTAAGTTAAATGGGCATTTCTACTGATGTTTCTAGCTCTCATTCATTGCCATGTATATTATTCCAGTTTTTTTTCTTTTGCTTATCTATAACTTCTTCCTCCAGTAGTGAGATACCTAATACCACCTCTTGTCATATACTTACTGTTCAGTTCTGGTATACATGCATAGTGATTTAAGAAATGATAATCCATACATCTGATTATGAGTATTTAAGGTAACTACTACATGAAAACATTTTTGAAATATACTTTGGAATATTTGGGGAAAATGTAATAATATACAAATATACACGTATTCGATCCTATCCTTTCATTGGACTGTGTAAAAGATAGGGCTGACTTACAGCTGGACAGGGTCAACTCTGCTTATTTGAAGGCATGCCTGAAGAGTGTGGTGATTTCTTTTGGCCAAATAGAATGAAAATGACTAGGTAATTACTTATAATATACTATTGAGGTTTTAGATTCCTCTGTCTAGGAGCAGTTATGTTATATTATCTAGGTATGTGCAAATGATGGCTTATGTCTACCTTAAGGAGTTACAAAGCCTGGCTTGGCTTTGTAACAAATGAAACAAAAAAACCACTGCTGAAAACTTTTGCTTAAGCTTCTCTGAAACTAAGATTTCTTACACATGTTTTGATGGTTATATTCTGGATAAATTCATCTTAGGATCTATGCCTGGAAGTCTCTTAGCTCCTCACTGCTTGTCTGTGCTTATTTTTATTCCTGTTACAGTAATTTCTTTGCATTTAGGGGCACCTCTTACCAGTATGCTGTTCAGTGTCTTGATATTCACTCATCTGACCTTGTGACAAAGGCTCACTGGCCTTTCTGGGGAAGGATTTATTATAACTCTATTCTCCTACAGAATTCATGCAGTATGAAGTAACTGGAAATATTTCAGGAGAAAATTTTATGCGTGATGATCACAGTGACTTCCTACCCCTCTCAAGCATCCCTTATTAATTATGCATCTGATTTGTTTTAATCTTTCATAGTTAGTTATTCCGGTTCTTTAAAGTCCTGTGGTGAAGGGGTTTGGGAAGTAACTTTATCTTAGCTTGTTAGTAACTTTTCCTGGCATGAATTCTTATCCAGATCCATTATCTCTTCTTGAACATGTATTATTATCAGTAAAACACTGTTCAAGTACACAAGCAGCAGGAAAAGGGTTGTCATTGACCTAAATGGAGTCAAGGAATTAAAAAAAAAAATTAATAATGACCAAGATCAGAACTGAATTATTTTCACTGGGAGAGACTCAGTGCATTTCCAAGTTATTTTTATTTTTGTGACATTAATTCAGTAGTCTGGGCAGTACATTTTTTCTCATGTTTTTCATTTATAAATTCCATAAAAATTTAAGTTAGTTTTCCATATTTTTAGTTGCAGCTTTCATTTCCTTTTTTGATTGACCTATTTTCGCAATTAAATATATATATTAGATCAAAATATTGAATATGTGGTCTCAAGGTATGTTTTGTATCTTATGTAATTTATTTTTATGGTTTTGCGTTTGTGTGTTGTTAAGCCTATCTTGCTTTAAATTTCAGATGTCTCATTAAACTTAAATCTACTTAACCTAGTCAATCCTAATTGGGTTAATCTTTATTTTCTTTTGTTTTGTTTGATAACTTTTAAATTTAAGAAACATAAATCGCTAATTTCAAATTTAGTGGTGAATACCTAAATTTGTTCTTTTAATTTTTTGGTTATAAAATTTAACTGTTTTCTTCTATACAAATTAATAAGTAAAATTTTAGCTATATCTTAATATCTTAGTTAAATATGATAGGAATTTGAGTAACATATGTTTGAAAATTAGAGGTTGAATTTTTCTTGGCTTAGGATTTTTTTCCTTTTTTTGTTTTTTGGTAAACACTGCTAGGTTTGTTCTTAAAAATTTTGCATTATGAGATTTTTGCAATAGCCTGACAGTAAAGATAGTTGACAGAACACTTTATTCCTGCTTAGACATTTTGTTTCTTCAAACCCCAGAAAAACTTTCTAACAGTATCTTGGTTTCCTGATAAAAAGAACAGAAATACACAAAATATAGTGTCAAATCTAGATAAAAGAACTACAGTCTTGTTGGTTGCATTGAATGTGATTAAGATCTATAGTTTTTGAATCATGGGGAAAAATGGAAGGAAGGTGCTATGGATTTAATGTTGTGGTTCCCCAACATTCATGTGTGATTGCACTTGCCTTTGATGGTGACGGCCTTTGGAGATAAGATCTGTGGGAGATAATTAAGCTTAGATGAGATCGTGAGTGTAGTGTCCTCATGATGGGTGTAATGTCCCTGTCAGTGGAGACAGAAGCTTTCTGTGTGTGTGTGTGTGTGTGGTATGTGTGTGTCGTGTGTGTGTCGTGTGGTGTGTTCATGCTGTGCTGTGATGCTGCAGCAGCAAGAGAGCCATCTGAAAACCAGGAAGACGGCTCTTACCAAGAATGCAGTCATGTTAACACCTTAATCTCAAATGTACAGGCTCCAAAACTGTGAGAAATGAATGCGTTTTATTTAACTGTATGGCGATATATTTCAGTAGCCTGAGCAAAGAAAAATATTGGTAAAAGTAGGTGCTATTGAAACAAATACTTAAAAATGTGGCAGTGCCTTTGGAACTGGACCGTGGATGGAGACTGGAAATCTTCAGGTGCATGCCAGATAAAGCTGATCAATGGTTAGAGGCCATCCAATGAGATTTCATAAAGAAAATCGAAAGATGATAGATAAAGCATTTATTTTCTGAGACAATACTTAATCTTGAACAGAATGCTGTAGAAATATGGACAGTAAAGGTTTTTTGGTGATGTTTTAGACAGAATTGAAGAGCATGCTATTGAAAACTGGAGGAAAGGTGATCCTTAAAACGTGGAAGACTTGACTGAATTCTAGTTTTTGTGCAACCTAAAACTTTCAAGTGATTAAATTGGATAATTAGCTCAGAAGAGTTCTAAGCAAAGTGTTGAAGTTGCAGCTTGGTTTCTCCTGAGTGCTTACATTTAGATGTGACAGAAGATATAAATCGAAGATAGAATTGTTAAGGTAAAATGAACTATCCTTTCATATTGAAGCAAAAAAAGTGAGAAAGCTTATTCTAAGAGACACTAGGGTGTAACTGAGCAATCATTTGATAAAGAGATCATGAATAGAACCCATGAGCGTAATCATCCAATTTAGCAGAAGCTATTAATAGAGTTGAGATTATACCTGCAAAAGCACCACCACATTGAACTAAAAGGAATAGATCAAATGGAACAGAACAAAATCTATTTGCATTTCTTGAATTTTACAAGACAGGTCATGGAGGCATGAACAGGCATTCTTCCTAAAGCAAAAGAAAGAATAAAGCCAAAAGCAATTTAAAGATCATCAGGGTTGCCATTCCCACCACAGACCTAGGGGACATGGCTAGTTCCGCCTCAGTCTCAAGGTTGTAGGACTGTCTTTCTGGTTTCAGTGGGCCTGTTGCCAGCCCCGTGAACTTGGAGAAGAGACCTTTGAAAGAAGGAGGATTACTCTCCTGTCCTAAGATCTAAGAGGACTTTCCTTGCTTGCCTTTGAACTTGGCTGGGGTCTATCAGTGCTTTTCTATGTCCTATTTCTCCTTTTTGCAATGGAACTATCTGTTTGCAATGGAACTAGCTGTATTTTGAAGTACCTTAATATACTGGTTTCACAAGTTTGCAGTTGGAGAGGAACTTTGCCTCAGTTGACATGTTCCTTGAAAATCTTACATAAATTTGATTTAAATTATACTTGGAGAGACTGTGGCTTTCAGACTTTAGAAGTGATACTGCAATGAATTAAGGTTTTACCTATTGGCATGGAATGTATGAATTTTTCATTGAGAATGACATGAATTTGAGGTGTGAATAGGTGAAGAATTCTGTGGTTTGAATCATGTTCTTTCAAAATGTTTGCATTGAAGTTCTAATCCCCAATGTTATGGTATTTGGAAAGGGGACCTTTGGGAGGGTGGGGCATTTATATGGGGTTAGTGCTGTTAGAAGAAATAAGTGTGTCTGCTCTTTTGCTTTCATGCTCCTCTCACGGAGGCTCTCTGTCTCTCTCTCTCTGTCTCTCTATCTCTCTGTCTCTCTCTCTGTCTCTCTCTCTCTCTCAACCCCTTCCTTTCTCTTCTCCCTCTCTCCCTCTGCATAAACAAAGAAGAGGCTCCTGATCAGAACTTATTCATGCTGACATCCTGATCTCAAACTTTTTAGCCTCCAAGGTTATGAGAAGCAAATGTCTTGTGATTTCAGTCACCTGGTTTGTGGCAATGTTATAGAGCAGTTTCAGCAAACTTACAAAAAGAATATAATCACACTTCTAATGACATTTTGCAGCATTGCGAAGCATGATGACTATGGTTATGTTCCTGTTCCTTCTTTACTCTTATTTGAAATGCACATCCATTGAATGTTATGCCTAGTTTTTCCATTTATGAAGAAGCAGCTATTCAGAGGTCCTCAAATAAAACCAAATGCTATGAAGTGTTATTTTGCCATGCGAGGCATTGTAGTAATTATCTTCAATCTACTGTTTTTAAAATCCCATTTAAGGCAGATAAATGTGATAACTTGATATATTAAGCTTTTTGTTTTTGCCGCCCTTGCCCTCAAAGTTGTTTCCTATATGCAGTGTAGATACCTTTAGGCTTATTGCTCTATCTGGTTTCCTTCACAATGATTTATTAGCTTCTCTTCACTACTTATGGCTCTCTTTTTCAGTCACTACTTGGGTTCATGTATCATGGAGATTCTCCCATATTGGGATGCTTTATCAAATACATTTATCAAGAAAATTTTGCTGTACGAATTTCAGTTGTACGAATATTGGAACATAGAGATGAAAAAAATAATTGCTTTTATTTTGTTTCTTCCCCTATGAGTCACTACACTTAGTTAGATGGAACCTTAATGTTGAACTCATGTTTGTTGCTAGTCTAAAGCACAGTGAAATAATAAAAAAAAATTATATATGGCCTCATTTTCTATTTTGTAGTTATTTGCTGCTTACAAACACATTTATGCATAGCAGAATGCATTGTGAAAAGAAATACTTCATTTGCTGCTGTCTAAAGATTTTTTATCAAAATTATTTTTATTGACAATCATATTACTTTTAAACAGATATAAATAAGTGAATAAAAGTCCAAACTCAAAAATGTCAAGCTACATTTGCAATTAAAAAAGGATAACTGCAATTATTCATTACAGCAAAATTTTATGTTTATTATTAATAATCATAGCTATTTGACTATGTAATTTTACATTACAATAATATATGTACCTAAAATATATACTATATGCTTTTAAGGCTATCAAGCAATCATGCAGGCATCCTAGAGTAAGACTCAAGAAATGAGCCTTCCACAAAAGTTCACCTTAATTTAAAGTATTTGTAGAGGTAATTAGAATACTGGATCTGTTCATTAACATTTCAAATCTCATTTAAATGTAAATTGTAATATTCTCTTTTTCTGCAACACTAGGTAGTTAGTGTCTTTCATGAGTAATAAGTAATTTGTTTCCCATTAGCTACAAGCCTGGATAAAGAGATAAATCACTATCTCATAAGAGTCACAGTTGAAGTGATAACCTATGTGGAAGGGAAAGTATGGAAAACCTAATTTTCATTCTTATTTTATTATAAAATTCATCAAATACATATTTAACAGCTGTGGTATCTGTTATAAATGTATGTAATGACAAATATATATTGTATAAATTATACAATTCCTTTTTCATGGCAACTCACATTTTTAAACAAATATAAAATAATACTTTGTTTATAAATAGATTGTAAAGAGAAGAAATATCAATAAACATTTAGAAATTAGGCATTTTTTTTTCCAAAGAAGATCCGTGGCTGGCCAACAGGCAACTAAAAAGCTGCTCAACATCATTAATCAGCAGGGAAATACAAATCAAAGCCACAGTGAGTTATCATCTCATACCTGTTGC
The DNA here is from genome assembly GCA_004363575.1 of Solenodon paradoxus. Classification (NCBI taxonomy): domain Eukaryota; kingdom Metazoa; phylum Chordata; class Mammalia; order Eulipotyphla; family Solenodontidae; genus Solenodon; species Solenodon paradoxus. The sequence goes on along the minus strand of RJWH01000207.1, from coordinate 231,372 downwards.
AATAGTCAATATAGAAAAAAAAAAAAAAGAAATACTAAGTGTTGGCAACAATGTGGAGAAAAGACCACCCTTATACACTATTGGTGGAATGTAATTTGACACAACTACTATGGAAAGCAAGTATGGTGGTTACTCAAAAAGTTAATTGCACTGACATATAACCCAGCAAATTCACTTATTCGAAGAAACAAAAAAAGATAACTTGAAAGTATATGTGCACTCCCATGTTCATTGTTTGTAACATTAATAGTAGCTAAGATATGGAAACAAGGTAAGTTTATATCTATGGATAAATGGATGAAATATTGCAAGCATGTATGTACATACTTATATATATATATATATATAATGTGCACGTATATGCTCATCTATGGTAAAGCTCTGTGAATAGTACTCTTCAATACTTCCCATGTTTGAGATGGCTTACGTATATATGACCAAGAATCTATGGTAATGATAAATATGCTTTAAATAAGTCACAAAATTAATTAAATAAAATAAAAATTTAGTAACATAGATTGCGAATAGAACCTATGTGTTTTAATAATAATATCACACCACTGTAGAAATAGGTTTTTGAAATTTGTATAGGTAAGAAATGTGTGAATGTCCAATGATTTGACCCCTTTATTTATTAACCTTATCTCATGCCTACCTATTACCTACTTCTTCATGCTGTCAGGTACCTAGTTGGTTTTTTTACTGTGCTCTTTTTAAATAATGTTTTCTTTATTAATATACTTGCCAATTATTTACAAAAAAGTAAATTTTCAACATTTGTATGTTTGTATGTTAGAATGTGTGCAAAAGTTTACATTTGATATGGTATGGAGCTATTAAACTTTTTTGTTATTTCCAGCATTTGATTCTCATTCAGTGATCACTACCCCACTTGCTATATTTTTGGAAAAGGCAATATGATACCATGGTATGAAATCAGGAGTTACATTGACTGTTTTTCAAATTTTGATTAGGTAACTTTGTTCGTGCTACTTATCCATTCTGCACGTTAGTTCTCTAATCATGAATTGAGAATAATTATTTACGTGCCTTATGGGGTTGTTGTATGAGTAATTTAATATGTTCTAGGAGACTGTATTTTAAATGCTCTCATCAAAAAACATTAATTATGTGAGGTGGTGGAGGTGTTATTCTAAGCATGGCAATCTTATAGCAATTTATAAATACATATCAACTTGTTGTGCATCTTAAACTTGCAATGTAACACTCACAAATACATCTCAATTAAAAAAGAGAAATGAAAATAAAGAGAAGTGGAGGGTGGGTGGGGAGATTTTTCACCATCAAAAAGAAAAAAAATAATAACACATAATGTTGATGACAGTGGGAAAAATGCTCTCTAGCACTACTCATAGGTGTCATTTGATACAATTTTTCAAAGGGGAATTTAGTAATATTATTCAAAGTCCTTAAAGCACATAGATCCTTTTAAATAAATTTTTGTTCTCAGCTGTTTACTAGTTATCATTTCTCAATTTCTTAATATTCTTTCTTAAAAGGAAAATTTGGAAATAATCTAATTATAATCTAAAACATCCTAACAAGAAGCATTTGGTTAAATGAATTATGATTTTCTTGAGACTGCATAATATTAGGTATCTGTTGAAGTTGATAGTAAGAATGTATCGACATCTGAAAAGATCCCATTTATCAAATGGGAAAACAAACCATGGAACCTTATTTCGGATATAATCTCAACATTTTTTGATTGTTAAAAAATACTGATTAAAATTCTGTAAAAGCTGCAATGCGGTATCAATAGCAGTTCATCTTGGTGATGAACAGTAAATGTGTCTGTGTGTGATGAGTGTCCTTGGGGTCCCTAATACTCCCTTCAAGTGAGTCCCTTTCAAATGGTTCCTGCATCTCCTAATCCCTGACTTAATTATCAACCTTGTCTAGAGTTTAGAAAATCCAAAGAAAAACCATTATTTGTCCCAGCCTCCCTTGCAGCTCAGCAATCTGTTTAATCTTGCAGCTTTTACTTTTTATGATACTGCAATTGACTGCACTGTGTTCTTCAAAGATTCATATGGTGAAGCTATATCCCTCCAGATGGTGTTTTCAGGTAGAACATTAAGGAGGTAATTAAATTTATATGAGGTCATGGGTGCAGGACCCTTATGATCCTATTAGTGCTCTATCAGAAGAAATATCAGATAGCTCAGGATCAACTTCTCTCTCTATTAAGCGAGGGCACAGCAAGAAGGTGACCCTTTGAAAGCTCAGAAGATTGTCCTTATCAGAAATTAAATCAGCTAGCACCTTATTCTTTGTTTGATTTCTCAGATTATAAAACTGTGAGTAACTAATGTCTACTGCTTAAGCAAAAACTAAACAAAACATATTCCTCCCCCCAGAAAATATGGGCTTCTCCTGATCAGTATTGTTTTTGGTTAGCATCTATGTCAGCCTAAGGTTAAAACAAAGAGATCTGGGAAATTGCATTTTGGAAAGATAATCACATTATTCCCTTACCCAAATCTCAACCTTTAACAAGATGGTCAAATTGACTGATTCTAAAGATAATTGCTGTGGGGTTTGAGTTATATCCTGTTTCTTCTTCTGAAGATGAAGTGTTATCTGAAAAAGCTCTTAGCTTATAATAGGTAACTATTATTTTATTTTTTGTGCTCCTTGTTTTATTATATATGTCACTTTTGAAGGATTTTAATTGTGGCAATGCTTTTATGGCATGCCTATATTTCTTCTTCTAGAGTGCTTCAATAAAAATATTTTAACTCCCGTGAGCATGAATAAATATGAACTTTATCATCTTATTTAATTTTTTTTCAGTCCCAGTTCTTGAAACGGGTCAATGGATTTCCTGTCCTGCACCTTATCTCCCTGAGCTATGGGGAAAGGGGATGCTGAACTACATATCAATATTGAGGGAGGATTCTGAAAATTTTATATTTTTGTATTTTCTTGATTACTTAGCAATGTGATAAATAATGTAAGCAGTAAATATACATTGATCTTTTTGGCATAACTTGATTTTTCTAATATCTTCATTGTAAAAAAACTGGAAATGATGAACCATCTTTCTATTTATATTTATGATCATTATTACCTGGGATTTTATTACTTTTTATTTATTTCCTGTTCCATTTTTGGAATATTACTGGAGAGACTTGATATTATGAGAACTGACATCTTCTTGTGATACTGTACTTAATATAAATTATATAAATCAAGATGAAGACACAGCATTCAGATAACACTTGGCTATTCACATTGATAACTTTGAAACCTTTAATTGATGATGTGAAACTGTACAAGGAAGAGAGTACATTTGTATGTGTTCTCAGAGGGCCTATATAACAAATAGAGTAAAAAAAGATGGTTAATAAATCGATGCTAGTACGCTAAAAAGCGAGTTGTTTCTTCTGCTTAATGGTCTTGTCTTCACCATATTGAGGAACCCGGAAACTGCACTTGAAATTATTGTGAGCATTCTGTTCCCTACTGTGTAACAGTAGGATATTTTTGTGAATTCTGTGCATAGAACCAACTGTGGTTACTTAAGTGACTATGTAGCCCAGGGATGAATGAGAATGATGAGATTTATGCAGACTTTCTTCCTCAAATAAGCTTGAACAAAAGTTCATTGTATTTAAAGTTTTATGAGGAGAGAGGTATTTAATCTTTTTTATCATGGGGTAATGCCAATTCACCCAGGTTTAGAGATAATGGAAATTTGTTGGCATATGACAAACAATATGTTTAAATGATTAATATGATCCTAAGTTAGATAAAAAGAAAACCAAAATGACAGAGAAATGGCAAATTATCCTATTCCGATACTGATGTGGAAAACATTGCAAAGTGAAACAAATAATCATAGAGATGGAGACCCTAATCATATTACTTTAAGATTAGTCTTGGAAAAAAAGAACTGGCTCACACTGCCATTGTAATGCTTTACATGAGACTTCAGGAATATCATAATCATAGTAGTATTTCATTTAACTTATTTTTATGGTTTGTATTGAGTTGTTCACATTAGTTGTTTGCCTCAATCATGGATCTTGAACCCAGGACCTTAGGCTGCATGTGGGACTGGTCCGAGGGTGTACTAGACCACTATGCCACCAGGGTGCGGCTCCATGTAATTTGATAACAAAATTTAATGCTTACAGGTTCAGTGAAGGAGTAAGGAATTAACTACCCAAACTAAGGACTTCATTGTAAAATAATTAGAAAGTATATGGAAAAGTAGTGGAAGATGCCTGAAGATTACTATTTTGTATTGTTAGATTAAATGATTGAATCTAATCAAATTACGTGAAGCAGATCATTATCAAGGCTTTGTTTCTGATAACTACTGGCTGGTCAGTGACTTGCTATGATACTCAGCTTTCATTATTAACCATATATTCTTACATAAAAAATTATCACATACTTACACTTTACACAATATGTGTTTATTATTACCTCAGATTTCTATAGATCTGGAACCTGGCAATGGCTAAACTGTGTTCTCTATAGTCTGTCAAAGAGCTATCATTTCCTCATTTCAATCAAGTAATCAAGTAGAGACAGAAGCTCATTTGAATGCTCAACTTGGAATGGATCTGCTTCCCAGATCACGTGACTGTTGACATCAGTGTTTGTAGAACAGAATCCCCAATTCTTTGTTGGTTGTTGTAACTAGAGTACACTCTTTATCATGTAAGCCTCTATAACACATTCTTCATCAAAGTATGTAAGTAGAGAAGGCAACAGAGATAGTCTGCTAGCAAGTAATGGCCTTTATTTCCTATAACTTTGTCACATTTGTGATACACTATCATCTCTACCACATTATATCAGTTGGAACTAAATCTCTAGAACCAGCCAACCATATGACAAGAACTGATACGTTTTTAGTAATAGAATAGTTTTGAGTTTTATGACTCTACCCAACTACAATAAATATGATAGTATGAATATGAAATATGATAATATTTGTGTGTGTGTGGTGAGGGGAAAGGGTAGATATTTTGTAATCAGTAAATCTTAAGTATATCCACTTCATAAACAAATATGCCATCCTTGACCAGTGATTTTCTTCATATTCTTAGATCTATAGGCTTGTTTCTATTTGTGTAATTGCATAATTTAAACTAGCTCAACTGAAGATGATCATTTTTTGCCAAGAAATGCAATTGTATCTTAATGTGGACTAAACTTTGCTTACAATAAGTAACATTTTTTACCACTTAGCACTCATTCAGTAATATGTTCCCTATTGATGCTCTGTGTTTATTAATGCTAGTTTTTCAGATGGAGATGCAATTAATGCAATATTTCTACAAATGTTCATGTTTGTGTAAATTAGAACTACCTTAGGTATTTAGTTCCTAAGGCAAAATGTATGTTTTGGAAGACATATGCTTTTTAAAACATCAATTTTCTAAAGTATAACAAATCTTAGCAGTGGAATAACATGAAGAAATTCTTAAGTTGCATTTTTCAACTTTGATGAGGTATAATGGACAAAATTGCATATATTTAAGGTTGAAAACTTGATGCTTTGATAAGTGCATACGTTGTGCATTGACTACCACAGTTGAGCTAATTAACCTATCCATCAATTTGAATAGTTTTAGTTATGATTTTCTTTTTTTCTGTGTGTGTGGTAAGAACACTTCAGATCTGATTTACTTTCTTAATAAATTCTAAGTATACAATACAGTATTGTTAACTATGATCACCATGATATACATGAGAGCTTTAGAATTTATTCTTTTTGCATAACTGAAACTTCATGTTTTTTTGACCTAACATCCTATAACCCCCTTCCCAGCCTGCGAAAGCCAAACTTCTACTCTCTGCTTTAATGAGTTTGACTATTTTAGATTTTATGTATTAATGAGGTCATCTAATATCTATCTCTATGAAACTTTTTGCATTTAGCATAATGTTATCTGGGCTCATTCATGTTGTCTCAAATGCCAAGGTTTCTTATTTTTCAAGGCTGCATAATATCTCATTGTGTGTATATTTTGCTATATTTTCTTAATGCATTCAATAGCTGACAGAATATCTTGACTAATATCACTAATGCTATAGTCAAAATAAGAGTTTAGACATATCTTAAAAAACTTGTTATTTATGCAGAAATTAAATGATTAGGTTTTAAGGTAATGATCATTTTTAATTTTTCACTAATCATGGGGGAATTGCTCATCAAAATGACAGTGTGGTATCATCTCATATCTATCTGAATGGCACTTCCCAAAAAGACAGAAGAAGCACATGCTAATCAGAATATAAAGAAAATGGTATGCCTATACACATTGGTGAGAATGTAAATTGATATAGCCATGAAGGAAACCAGAATGCTGTGTTTTGATGATGTTTGGTTATTATTAGCCCTGTGCTCTTACAAATGCCACAGACTATCTGCTCCTCAGTTTTCACAGTTAACAGAATGTAAGTGATGAATTGGATTGACACATTGTTTTTTAAAAATATCCCACTCCTCTATTAAAAATACTCATTTAAAACTTGATATGTTGGTTGAAATAATACCAGTTTGTTGTTATCATTGTTGTTTACTTCTTAATGACATGTTAAACAGAATGGAAAAAAAAAATCCCCTAGACTTCAAGTATACACATACATAGATCTTAAAACTATTAGCAGTGTTTTACAAAACATTGCACTGTCATTTTAACTGGATAATTTAATCTCGGAAAAATGTTTATGTATAAAGAGGCTTGTCACTTTGTTTTTCTTTTAAATATTCACTTTTTTTCTTTTAAAAATGTAATGTGTAGCTCTAGGAAGTTTACATTATCTCTTCAACCATCTCTTACTATAGTGTAAGGATAACACAGGTTATTGCTGGAAACAACAGTAAGCAAACATACCTGTGAGCTTTTAATATACAATAGTCATTGCAGTCTACTGATTCTAAGATTGCTTTTAATTCTCAGAAACTTTTACATAAAATGTTGGTTTTGTCTTTGGATACAAATTTCCACAGCTAAGCTCACTTAAATATTACTTCTTTTTGAATAAGTTCAAAAAATGAAGAAACTCTTCAAGGGATGTTACGTATCAATAAATTAAATACCTTAGCTATATTGATAAAATTGCTGTTGCAAAGTTAGCATGCTCATGTTTCCAAATATAAGATTGAGCCTTTTAGGAAATAAAGATTTTATAGTTACTATTTAATATCCATAAAAATATAATGAAATCATGCTATGTAGCCAAGGGTAAAAGAGATTTACACATTTGCCTATGAAATGATCTGTAAATTGAGCATAGAAGGATCTCATAACTGACACTTTTCATATAAGGAAAGATTTTTTCATTATTATTATTGAATAATATTGCCGGTGAAAGATTAATTCTCTGCTAAAAAACTACTTTCATAAGCAAGTTTTTCTCTCTCAGTGGTTTTTGTTGAGTTCTGCAGCCTGGTACACTGTGTCTTAGATTATGTTGTCATTAAAAGTTCATGTCCAGAGATCATCTTCCAGATGGTGACTCATTAGGATGCACTTTTGGGTTGCTCCCCACAGACACCAAAAAAAACAAAACAAAACAAAAAAATCAGCTGTTTTCCTGAGACAAACACCAAGAAATGACTGGCACTTCAGCTGAAGACAGAACAGTTGAAAACTAACAGTGGGTGAGGATACCCAGCGCAGTTCTGAGATAAGCCACAGGTTTGGATTTGAAATGGAGCTCAGGAGTCTCCGGATGCACCCTGAAGCTGAGACTAGGGATTTTGGGACCAGCTGCGAAGGTAGCAAGAGGCAGGCCCAGTGGGACTGAGATGAAGAACCACAAAGGGCCGACTTGTGAAGGGGTGAAAGGAGAGCCAGAACACCGGGAGCTGAGCTGGAGCCCATGCGGTGAAATTGCGCTAGGTGCAGCCATAAGCAGAAATCAGTTAGAGTTCAAACCCCTCCCACAACCATTTCGCACCAGAGCCTAGGGTCCACCTAGTGGAAATCCTGTCCACTGCATATCTGCCCACCAGAAATCCCGCCCATCGGATGCCCCACTCCCCTGGAACAAGGTGAGAAGGCAGTCCCACACCTCAACACTACCTGCTAGCACCACCTTGTGGGTAGAGGTGAAACTGCAGCCTGATTGCCAATCCTGGGCAAGTCAAACCTATGCAATGCCAGGGAAACTGAACTCTCAGAAATACAAACAGAATGCTGAATAGAGCTAAGACACAGAGAAATATATGTGAAATGATGGATCCAATGAAAAACCCAGGGGAAAATCTGAATATAGCAGACATATGTAAATTACCTGATGAGGAATTTAGGGTAATGGTGATTAATGTACTCATGGGAATCCAGAAATCAGTAGAGGCAGTAAACGAGAATGTCAGGAAGCAAAGAGAAGAATTTAAATAAGATGTCAAACAGGTAAGAGTCACACTGGCTGTATTAAAGAACTCAATAAAGGTACTCAACAATAGGATGGATGAAGCTTACAACAAAATCAGTCATCAGATAGTACAGCGGAACTCAGTCAAGCAAACCAGCAAAGAAATAAAAAAAAAAAATTCAAAGCACCAAAGACTATATTTAAGACCTCTGGGATAGCATCAAAAGGAGTAACATTCACATCATAGGGGTTTCAGAGGAAGAGCAAGAAAAAGGGGCAGAAGCCATATCAAAGAAATAATAGATGAGAACTTTTCCAATTTGAAAAATAAAGCAATTCTCCAGATGCAGGAAACTCAAAGAGTTCCTAATAAAAGAAACCCGATAGAAATACATCTAGACACATTGTCATAAAAATGTCAAAAAATGTGTGATAAAGAAAAACTATTAGAAGCAGCCAGGGAAAAATGTGTTACATACAAAGGATTCCCTGTAAGATTTTCAGCAGACTTCTCAAATGAAACTCTACAGGCCAGAAGGGAATGGCATGATGAATTTAAAGTATGGAAAGAAAAGGAGTTTCAACCTAAGATACTATATCCAGCAAGATTATCATTCAGAACTGAAGGAATGATAACCTTTCCTGATGAGCAAAAGTTAGAGTTTATCACCATAAAACCAGCTTTGCAATAAATGTTAAAGGATGCTCCACAAAGTATAAAGGAACCCCACAGAAAAACAATAAGACAGCAAACACACCATAGTGAGTGTCATCTGCCAAGTCTTGGTCAAATTTAAACCTCCAGCATAGTTTCTTGCTTCCAATTCTTGTTCATCAGTACAACTCATCAACAACTCATTGGAAGTGTCCCTTTTTTGTCTGCCAGCTTCTGTGTATTTTCCAAGAACTAGTCTTGACCCAAGACAACACAGTGACTTTCTTCACCACCAATGGACAACAACTACACCTTCTCCAGATGACAAGAATCTTATCCTTATGGAGAGGGTCCATGTCTTCACCCTGTTCCTTCCTTCATACTCAGCTCTCATCTCCAGGGTACATTTTAGAGAACTCAACCTCTTTATAGTTAGTGCCCCAATGTAATTCACATTGTATGTAAACTTGCCATGTTTTCATTTAAAAAAATTCTGTAAAAAAAAAGTCCATGTCCAAATGTTAGTTTGATGTAGCCAATTCAATGAAGTTTGATCTCACTACGTGCCAGGAGTTTTGTTCTAAACCTGACAAAATGTTGCAAATCATCTAATTCACTGATGTTGTACTTGTTCTTTTTGTAATTGTTATTGAATAAAAAAAAATACCATCTGTACTTAGAAACATCACTCAAAAGGTGACTGATTCCAGTACACCTTTTTGTCCCATCTTGATGTTTATGTTTGGTTTAGATTTTGTACTTTCTAAACTACAGCAAAATGGTGTTATTTCTTATTCTATTCATGTGTCATTAACAGTTATAGTTAAACATCTGTTTCTTGATTGACAAAGTGCCATTAACTGCTAAATTCTTCCAATATGGCACTTTTTTGTATGATTTTCTTGTACATTAATAGTCTTTCGTTAGTCAGTTACTATTTGCTAACCAAAGAGCAATAATTTATGATCCCAATAAAAATTACATGTCAGTGGAATATGATGTCAAGATTTTTGAGACTGAGATATTCGTTGATATGTGAATATGTTACTCTGGAACCAAGTATACTTGATAAAATCTTTATCTGAGTCAGTCAAATGAACTATGTAATGTTATATCAGTTTAACAGATGACTTATTTATGATTGAATAAACAGGGTCACTTTCTGGAAGTAGTAACAGTGATAAACTTTAACCACCAGAGAGGAAGGAAAATAGAGTAGAGGGGAGGAAATGTTACTTGAACATGAGAAAGAACTGCGCAAATAGAGATACCTTATATAAACAGCGACCTTTTAGCAGAGAAAGCCACCAGTATGCAATAAACACTCACAGAGGGAATTAAGGCAATAAATATCTCAACCTTACTCACCTTCTTCCTTTCATTGCTCTGCCATCATTGACCTCCCAAGAACAGAGAACTAAACCGTTTAGTAATGATTTATAAGTTTTGGGGAACAAAGGTAAAGGTGGATTAATGGAAAATAGCTTGCACATAACCCACTTTTCTACTACAGTATCCACCAATGTCCTATTTTCAGTTGAAAAATATATAACACATAACACAAAAAGGCCTCTCGTAACAAATATTCCTGATAAAATGGTGTCAATGAGAGGTTTTGTCTGACAAATAATCAAATTAACATCAAGCAGACTCAATTTCAGGTAAAAAAGTATCTAAACAACCTCTTGGAGATTGTTTTTCTTCATGCACTGTGACTTTGAACTCAGTTAGCTGGGATCACTGGCTAATTCAAAGGAATATCTCCAGTAAGGAACATGGTTATTGTTTCATTTAATCTGAAATTGAGACGGTTCTGTGATGTTGGTTTTCAAGTAGATATGGGTGATACTAACCAGGGGGTTCTAATTGTGAGAGATAGAGTAGATTGTACCTAGACACTGTAAGACTGGAAGATTATGTCTGCAATCTAGAGGATTCGCTGGAGTGCCGTCTTGTGCTTTCTAATCCAATAATCTTGGTCAATAGATACCTGAGGCAATGAATAATAGATCCTCAGGAAGAAAATTGGTCTAGATCAAATATTCTGCATATCCATTAATTTTAACACTGACGCAAACATTTCATCCAAAGATGCAATTCCCTTTCCTGAATATGTCGATACCAATATGGAGAAAGTACAAGCTCTCCATATAAAGGTGTTCAGTAAAATTATTCTGCTACCAGAGAGTTGTCTGATTGCTAATTAAACCACAGCACCCATGGAATGGTGCTCTATCTGGATTTATGTGTTCGCATATGCAGTGGTGATAACTAGATGAAAACTGGTGAGTGGGAGCTCATACTGCACAACCTAGCATCGCCCATGATATTTGCCACTGTGACTACACAATAAAAAGACCTTGAGCACAAAAGCTCTAATACTGACAAGTTGTACCTTAACATTTACATGATTATTTAAATTCTCCATAAATACATATTTTTTGGTAGGTGCTAAGATGGAAACATGATTTTTACAGTCTGTAGCTTATTTTTCAATTTTATATTTCCAGTGTATAAACAGCAAGCAAAATTATTGGTTGTCATGTGGATACTGCAGGTAGATGGCTGGACTATGGGTTTTACCACAAGTAAGCAAGCAATAGAAAGCTTTGTGAGTAAGCAATAGAAAGATATAGTTAACTCTCCAATGGAGAAGAGGGGCCGGATTCTAGGACGTGAGACGGCTTTGAATTGTCAAGGACTGGGGTATATTTGGACTTGTAAGGCTGAGTGAGAAAAGATACAGGCGGAAGGGTGCAGGATACTTTTTTGTCGTAGAGTGGGTTCTTTTAGGAAAACAGGATTTCTCCAGGTTCTCATGTAGTTTGAAGGTCTAGAATTCTCTGGGAGATGGAATGCCTTCCAATTTTCCAAAGCAGCTTAGAATCTTGCATCCAAGATGTAGGTTCCACCTACATGGGTCTACATGGGTCTGTTGGTGCTGGAATTTTCTGTTGATGGAGGCCTCGAAACAAAGCACTGAGAAGAATTTTTTGTTGTTGCTGTTCTGTCTCCCTTACAGCCTCTGCCCACTAATTTCATATCTGCAAACAGCATACCATTTTGATTAATAAAAAGATTAGGCTATGAATATCTCTCCTCACTTAGGTATTGTCATAGGTAATATTCCATTTGACAATAGAATGGTTTTAAAGTGTGAATAAACATTTTTACAGCAGTATTATGGGCTGAATTGTGTACCTTGAATTTCATATATTGAAGTCCTCACTACCAGTATCTCAGAATATGAATGTTTTTTAAAAAAGGACTTTTAAAGTAGTGATTAACTATAAATGGGGCCTTAGGAAAGACTCTAATCCTATCTGATTGTTTTCCTTATACATGAAGGAAATTTGTAAACAAAGAAATACCCAAGACTTGTGCGTACAGGGAAAAGACCCTTTGAAGACATGCTGAAATGTAGTCATATAAGAAAAACAGGCCTCAGAATAGAACACATCTTATAACACATTGATCTTTGGCTTCTAGCTTCTAGATTGTGCAAAAATATATTTCTGCTGTTCACATCACCTAGCTTGTGGAATTTTTGTTAAGACAGCCTTATCAAACTAATATAAATAGAAACAGGTATAATAGAAAGCTGAACCTGTTTATACCATCTAAACCTTTTCATATGGCCACCTAGTTAATATTTCCTTTTCGAAATTAAATTTTTCAGTGTGTGTCTTATTTTCTGGGTCAATAAAACAATTAACCTTCAGTTCAAAATAGGTTGTTCAGGTCAAATATCAATTTGGTGCAACTGCCTTTATGGTTAGGTAGTCAAATAAAAATGAAGAATCAAGCCACATTCTTTTTCAAATAGAATAATGTCACAGGATCCTATATTTCACTGAGTGTATTTTTGTTATTGGAGGAGAAGGGAAGTGAGGGAAGGGGGAAGAAAGAAGGAAGGAAGAACATTTGCTTCATAATGACTCTGAAATCTCCCAATTCTAAATCCAAGGAAGTCAGCACTTCTCTTTTATCTATCTTTCACATGTAATCATGTGCATTTTCTTTATTTCCATATTTAATCTATATATTATTGTTCTATTTTTAAGAGACCAGTGTGGTTGAGTATAGTAATAACAGAGTGATATTACAAGAGTGCATAGAAATTGACTTAGTCTAGTCGTATTGACTCTCATTTATCTTGGCAGAAGTTTAACATATACGCTAATTGGAAAAAATGATGGTTTATAAATGCACTTTAGATTTTGCAGATATGAAGCATATCTTTTGAAATATCATTGTATCAGGAAGACTGTTCAAGAGCAACAACAATGAAAAAAATCCCTCAAATGGTGAATATCTACCTCTCCAAATTGAAGGGTAGCAAAATACACCACGCCAAAATATTTTTCTTTAGTGTAAATATTAGTTTAAGCTGACTATTTTTAAGAAACAAGAGACACAAAAATACTCTAAAATTAAGTGGAGGTTTCTCTTATGTAAAATACCTTGACATTTATAAGGGAAATCTCCATGTGTATCACCCTCTCTGCACCAAGAAGAGAAAGGTGACTAAATTTCTAGATACTCTTGTCAAGGAGAAAGCAGAGACATAATTCTGCATGACAACTGTACCCTTGTTACTTCTTACTGTGTTTTTTCCTGATATTTTCCCATTACCTGATTTTCTCTCTCTGTCCTTGCAGATCTCAATATCTTTCTCTTCTTATTAGTTGAAGATGATATTTAAGGTCATATTTTTGACCCTTTGGGCAGTTATTTTATTTTCCTAGATATCTTCCATGTATACAAAAGCTACAAGTTATTAAACTTCTATTTGTTTTTATCCTGTTATTCTGTCTTTTTATTATAGGAAGGATCTCAGCAATGAACCTACAAAATTTAGGGAAAAATTATTTTGGCTCTCCTACAGAATCAACCCAGTTCTCACTTTCTTTGTTTACTATTTTATTGTCTTCACAAAACTCATGATTACATGATATAATTTTGTTCCGCTATGCATATTTGCCTATTTCTATGAAACCACGCAAGAACAGAGATTTCCATATCATTTTTACACCTTGTATTTATTTATAGTATCCAGAGGGTCGCTGACATCAAATGGGAGCTCAGCAGAAAATTGAAGAATTTGTATTTCAACTGTCAGATATAATTACCTCCCTAGAAGTAAATAAAAGAGGGAAGGGTTAAATAATGGCATCAGTTTCTCTTAATTCTCATCAATTTAAAAATTAACATTTAAGACATTTCATTAATTTTCATCTCTGCTAAATATCATATAATTCAGCAACATAGTGGAAATAAATATGTGCAAAGAAACATCTAATAACTCCAGATGTACTGAAGATTAATTGAAACTGCATAGGATAATATCCAAGGTTGAAAACATAAGGAACAATCTAATTTAATGTAAAAATATTTTAACAGAAACATTCTGAGTGGCATATTATGTATATTTTTGAATCACATATGGCCATGTTCATAGTTATCACATTATCTAAGCAATCTGTAAACCATTACTTTCATGAAAGTGAACTATCACTTTAATTTTGGTTAACATCTGTGATTTTTGCATTAGAGAATAACCTGGCAATAAAAATAACAATGGTACATACTAGGGATGCTAGACTTTTTTTTTTTTTATTTTCTCACACAGCATATTTAAAATAAAGTAAGATGACTGCACTTTTATTAATGCGACAGACTGACAATGGAATGTTCATGGCTCTCATCTGTGGTTATGTTATTTCCAAGTACCCAATTATCTTTTACTGTATGTGGAATTGAAAGGTACCACTTGTATTTAGAAGGAGGGAAATGAGACATACTAACGGTGAATAGAAGATTAATCTAATGAATGTTAATACACTTCCTTCTAGTCTTTGAGTGTTTATAAAGTTATGTGTTCCAAAAAAAATAGATATATACAACCTAGAGTAATAACATTATTTCACAGACAGAAAAAGACAAATACAATGCACAGAGAAATTGGGACTTCATAAACTCATCTAAAAATTTGTCTTTTTATTTTCCTTGTTTTTGTCTAATATGGGCTGAAATTCTTTGCTAAATTACTTCTCAAATTCAGTAACATCATCATCACTCTCCAACTTTCCATGCTTTACTACCTACTACACATTTGGAAAATTACTTCTTAATGTGAACTTCTGTAAAATCCCATACAAACTTTTATTAGAGCACTTATAATCTTAAATATTTTATATGTTCCTCTTTCCTGTGATACTGTCTTTGATGGTAGGAATTGTATTTATAGTCAAGAAAGTAGACATTAGACTTTTACAGCAAAGATTCTGGAGCAAAAAGGTATTGAGTTGAATTTTCAAAATAAGACTTACTTGTCCTTAAGCAAATTAGCTAGCTACTTTTTTCCTTCTGTTTTTCATTTGAAAAAAAAAAATAAGTAAAAGGGAATCCATAGTCCTACATTACTTAAATTTTGTTGAAAAGTTAGTTTGTATTCTGCATTTTATTTCTATCCCAAGTTTTCCATAAAGTGTCTGATATTTACTTAATTGGTTATTTGCAAATTTACTATTAAAATCTCTTGGTGAGTTTCAATCTTTTAAAACTCCACTATATGGCATGAAGCTATACTACATAATTATTTCTTCATTTAAAGATGGCATCAACAACTAAATAGTGGAAGAATATTATATCTTCTTTACCAAGGAAAACTATAATAAGAAAAACTAATTTTTAGTGTAATTTTCTAGGTTAAGAAAGAAACTAATATCAACACATCCTCCATATGAGTTATAACATCTTTTGTATAAATTTTACTTTGTCACTGAAGGTGTCTCTTGTGTATCACAACTATATTACTGAATAGTAGTCTGAATAACGTAAATTATGTTTATATAAATGAAATCCATATTGTACTTTATATTTCATGGAATATTTGTGTCTGTGTATTCATCTTATACTGTGGAAAACAATACATTAATGGAGTTATTTTAACTGGTTCAAGGGCCCATGGTTGCTGGGAAATACCCTAGCTCCTTACCTAAGATGCAGACTCTTTCTTTTTGCTATCTCCAAGGCTCTGATGGTCAGAAATCTTTGTGATTTATATCTGTGAAATTGAAGTCTGTATAACAAAGAAAACCATGTGAAGACCAGATAGAATTATTATCTAGTCATCTTAAGACTGATATTATTGGAAAGGACTAATAAATATGAAGGTAATCCATGCATCTAAAATCATTGATAAAGGAACACTACATCAATCATTCATCCAGTAGATATTTATTGAGCTCACTTATGTACTAGGCACTATTTTAGGTGCTGAAGATAGCTGTGTACAATGCATACAACTGTATGTAGGTATATACATACATATAGCACCTGCAAAGGTAGGAAACAGCAAATCCTGTTGACACTGAAAATCATCATTTGAGCAGATTTATAAAAGAAGTGAAGTATAGTTAGGGGAAAAGCTAACATGTGAGTTTTAGGGAAAAGGGCCTCTTAAAAGTAATATCAAGTTACCGGGTAGTGGCAGACTGCTAGTGTGAAGGATAAAGGATAGGGAGCCTGTGTGACTTGAATGGAGAGAATGCATGGAAAGCATAGGGAAATGAGATTAGAAATAAAGTTTAAGGCAAATACTTGAAGGGCTTTTCAGGACATCGTCAGGAATTTTAATTTTATTCTGTATGAATTCAGAATATATTAAACAGTTCTGAGAAGTGAAATGACATGAACAAATTCAAGTTTTAACATAATAATTTAGCTGGCTTTGTTGAGAATAGACTGTAAAGGGGGAGAGAAGGATGACATCAGAGGCAATGAATAGGCCTGGAGAACCAGATGTACATACTAGAATAACACCAATGAGGACCAGGAAGGGCTTGTCACACTGCAGAAGGCTGCATACTCATAAATGAGATTGACATCATTTTGTTGTTTACTATTTTTATCAGATCCATTGTTAGAATTATACTATTGCATTAATTTTATAATGGAAGAAATTGTTCTTTCTATACTTCTGTGATTGCAGTGTAAAAGAGTCAATGTTTAAGGAGCTACAAGAGCATGCATGTCCTTGAAAAAGTACAGAAGGAGTAGCAGTAAAAATGTTTCTGTAAGGGGAATTAAAGAGGGCATATCATATATATATATTTGGCCAAGGTAATGACTGATTTTTATTCTAAGTGCACAACATCATTTTAATGTACTTACCAGAGAAGAAATCTAAAATAATCTAAATTTTATGTATTCTCCCTGGTTGCCACATTAAGATTAAGCTACAGGGAAACATGGGTAAACAGGAAAATCCTTGCAATAGTTTTTATCAAAGTTGATGGAGTTTGGAATAAATAATAGGAAATGGAAGTAGTGAAGAAACACATATCTCTTAATTAAATTCTATTTTGTTTTTATCTTTTCATAGCTTATCATCAACCCATTTAGGTCAGTTTCTCTATTGTTTGAGGTATTAAATTTTATTTGAGTCTTGAACTCTGTAATTGGACTTCTGTAATTGTTTCCTAAAATCTTATAGATATTAACTGACTCCTTGAGGCTGCACTATAACTCGGAGTGAGACAGCAGCAGTGAGGATTGAGGTTACCTCGATAGGTATTTTATTTTGAGTCAGACTCCTTCCGCAGGGATCTGGGAAGATGCGCCTTCAGCACCTGGAGCATCCAGCCACGTGTTTCTCACCACAGGATGGCCCTGTCCACCAGTCCTGAAACTAACAAGACTGGCTTCCTCTCTTGAGGAGTAGTTCTAGCACCACAACCTCCACTGGATTCCTCCCTGCTCTGAGTTGCCCCTGAAGCTCAGCATCCCAGCCACTTCTTTTCTTGTCCCTCCAGCAGGAACCACACTTAATTCTCCTCAAACTTACTGGAAACCACACAATGGGCTCCAACTGCCCCTCTCTGTGTGCCTTCCTGGGAAACTTCACATAATACCTGAGGGCACCAAGGGTCCTTTTCCTTCCTTATCAACTGACTGGCAAACACAGAGACCACAATTTGATACTGAGAGGAAAAGTTTTTATATATTCGGGAGTATGATGGACTCATGAACTCTAACAACCATCTTATCTCCCAGGTGGGGTAGGATATATTTAGAGTTTAAAGCCTAGAAAAATGGGGATAACCTGAGGAGATGCAGTAAAGGGAATTTGGGAATGAGAGAGGCAGACTCAAAGGCTTTTGCTTTGATGTTGGCTCCAAGTTGCATTCTTTACTAGTAATTTGACTTCTGATCTTAGTGCTGTGCTCTGTGGTTGGTTTTGTGTCAATACTAAAATTGGTTCCAAGTAAATTTCAAGAGAGGAAAAAAGGAGAAAAAAGTTTGTTATTTTTGTCTATCTTTGAATTCGTAGGGTCTTCTTAATGCCCAGCCTCCCACACCAAAACACACACACACACACATGATTTTTAGAGACTTCAGAAGTAAAATTTAGGTAAGTGTATCATTCTGGAATAAACATTGATATTCAGCTCCCTTCTTTTATTTAGGCATTTCATTTAGTTTCTAGTACACAAAATTGGGTATTTGTTTTCATGCTGTCTATGTCTTGGGCTTCTCAAATGCTAAATAATAAATTATAGTCTTCATAGTTATAGCATATATAGCATATATAGCATATATTGAAAAAAGGCAGAAGCGTTTAATTATTTTTAATTATAAGTTAGTATATCTGAACTTTTAAAAGCATTCATATGTCCTCAAAGGAAACACAGAGGGAAGACATTGGAATAGAGGATCTGGAGTCATACAGGTATGTATTTGAATCACAAGGGAAGTTAGGAAGCTTGATTAAGCCAAAGTTACTCCAAGTATGGTGGCAAGATATATTACATATTAAGAGACCCATCACTTCCTATATCTCTACTTAATAGTGTTTTCCTGAAAGATGGTCATATAATAAGATGGGTTGGTTTTGATCTACCCATCAGGTTATTTTCATAGACCTTGAGTTATTTGATGCATTTATTGGCATAACTGAGCTAACTTTCCCTATATATGTCTTGGTATACAACCCTTGATAAGGAAGCAAACAGATGTACAGAATGCAAGTAGAGGCGAGTTACCCCTTTGTCAGTGTCGAATGCCAGATGTTTCTTGATTGAAGCTAGCCTCATAATACATAGTTATATAAACAGAAACAGATAAAGTGGAGATACTTCTATAAACTTTTGCCAAGTTCCTTTGCAGAAGATGGGAGTTAGCAATGATGTCATGTGAAGAATATTCTGGGTCAGTGAAAAGAAAATAGCTTTTACTGAGCAATAACATTAACAGGTTCTAGATAAAAATGAAATCTCAAAAAGGAGAGTAAGGTCTTGGAGGACTTGTCTTCTGGTGAATATTTTTAATATGCTCCTCATGCATCTATTTATAGTTTTGAATTTATATTTCATATATATGTCCCATTTTTCAGCAGTAAAATTGTCCATTTTTCAGTTTTAACTGATAACATTTCTCTCAATTAATGCTTTATTTATGTTAAAGAATATTATGTTATTTATAGATACACTTTTTGCTCTCTTTATCTTTGAACTCAAGAATATTTTTGGTGTATAAAGATGGATACAACAGCCTATGTTTTAAAGACTGCACCTGCTTTTTCAATATGTGCAAATGACTGCGATATCATGCTACATATGATAAAAAGTCTGAAGTATTATGAGCTCAGCTACCAAGTAACTCTTAGCAAATGTTTCTAGGAAAGAATATAGCATTAACATGTCAACTGAATTCTTGAAATAAGGATAGGATTTGGAAGTTGGAGGTACAGGTAGGACATTTTCAATGGAAAGTGCTACAAAAACAAGGTAAATATCCCCATTGTGAAAAAAGATGGCAGTCAGAAAAAAAGAGACCATATTTTTAAGAATTGGGCATTATTATTAATGAATGACTCAATTTTTTAGTCTATCTAAAATTACATGTTATAAAAGCAAAGTCACAAACATAGTGGAGTAGATTACTTAAGGTGACTATCTTCATCCATTCACTCATCCATGCATCCATTCATCCATTACATTGTGTGTGTGTGTGTGTGTGTGTGTGTGTGTGTGTGTGTGTGTGATGTGATTGTGTGTGTGTGTATTTGAAGAGTAATTGATGGGATATGTAAGGGTTGGAGTAGGTAATCTTTTTATGTAGGTCTCAAGGGGGACCCATTCTGATGATGTGAAATTTGAAGAACAATCTGAAGGTCATGTGGGAACAAGACGCGAGTATCAGGAAGAAAAATATACTTCTGGAATGAAAAATAATTAAGACTTTGGTATTGGGAATGGATATGCTTCATGAGTTTGATTGGCACTATTGTGTCTAGACTAGGATGAATTAAAATATTCTAAAAATCAGAATGATTTTTTCAAATGAAATGAAGTCTGGATGTTGACCTTTCAAGCCTTTGATAGGTCTACATGTATAACTCTACACAAGATTTAAACTTATGGCAAGGACTTAGCAGAAGTTATAGACTACTTCTTTTTAGCTGATATACTATGCTTTTGTTTAGAGAATTGACACTAGAGAAGCAAAAAGTGAGCACTAAGAAAAAGATCAGGAGATTATTGTCATTGCCTAGGTGAGAAACAATGCACATGGGAACTTCATAGCTAAATGAGAAAGCAAAAATCCGAATCAGGATGTATTTTAAGGGAAGAATTTCTGAGAGGAGATTTGGAAGATTTGGAAGAACAGTTTTGCAATATCCTCATATGGAAAAGAGGGAGTAGAAAGGGTTTTTAGAAGGAAATCAACTTTTTCTTAAACCATATCAAATATGAGATGAAAATTAGATAAGCAAATGAATATCAAAAATGCATTTAGATGTAAAAGTCTGGTGTTCAAGGAAAAAAATGTAAGACTGTTAACTCAAATGGGTGAATATGCTAAGAATAGAGGGCATCTAAAACTATGAAACAGAATTTTAATGTTGTTTAGATTTGAATATATATTTTAATGCTCTTTGATTGTAACTCACCTCTCTGTTCTCTTAATCCCTTTATAACTCCCTTAAACTGTTTTTATTTAATAAGCAATTTCTATGATATTCCAAAACATTTTCATGCTCGCTATAGAATATAACTGAATATATAATTACATATGTTGGAAAGTTGTCCTCACTCTTTTTAAGGGGTTTCTAATGCATAATAAATTCTTAATTTGTAAGATATAATAGACAATTGCTCAGGTGTTCCAAGTGCATGATATCTGCATGATAATCTGTAGTACACATTATTTATCTATTCAATCATTTATAACCTTGATTGATAAGAAACATATTTCTACTTCCAACATAATACTAAATACCTTTAGGGATATATATGTATATATGTGTGTGTATGTATATATATATATGTCTACATAATATATACATAATGTACACATACAAACTTGTATTAATATGCTTACATATTATAAATATTTTCAGAGTGTTTTAGAAGAAGGCTATAATATTTCACATTTCTACCAATTGTCTTTGAGATTCTCCTTCTTATCTCTATCTACACAAAACAGTGGGCCTTGTTCTTTTTTATTTTTTCTGATTATTCTCATGATTGTATAGTTATAATCCATTGTTGCTCTAATTATGCATTTTCTTTACTATTAGGGAGAGTTTTCTCTCTGCATTGTTCCAATACCCAGACAAATTTCTTACATATATCAAACATTCTTTATAGTATTGAGTAGTTGTATCACTTGAATTTCTCTGTCTTTTGATCTTTTGTATCACTCATCATAATTTTCTCTGGCTCTGCCATGCTGAAAAATCTGCTTCCTCAATGGTGGTTCCATGTTAACTGGAATCTGTGGCTATTCAAAGATCAGTCCAAGTGTATCTCTTAAATAATTGATTGGTACAGACTTTGCTTCTTCAAAATATCCAAAAATGAAACACTTACTTGTTTTGTGAACACCAAGTAGTCTGGGGATTTTCCTTAACACTCAATTCCACCCTGAGCATTGTTCAACATTTGAGTCATGCTTTTTGTTTTGTTGGTTTGCTTTTCTGGGATAGAGAAGAGGGAGCTATTATAGCAATGATTTCTAATTTTAGACAATATTACATGTTGCTTCCTATGTGACGTATTCTCAAACACAGTTCAGTTAATTTCTCTGAACACATACAAGATTTACACCAAGAGGCAACACAGATTACTGATTTAATCTCAAACTTAACATCAAACAGGGACATAGCTTGGAACCAAACTATGTGCAATATGAAGGAATACATAGAAGATTTTCTGGCTTATGGTCAGAGCACAATACCACATAAAATTAACAACGACAGTCATAAGCACAAGTTAACAGCAGAAGTACAGATGAATAAGATGAGATGATTACAATGGACTCCATAAAGTAGTCAGAAACATACAGTCAGAAAAACAAAATCAATCATTTCTGTCTTATATGATATTATATTTAACAGACAACTTCATACTTTTCCTCAGCAAGAGATAAAACTTATATGTGCATCAAGAAAATGCCTTTTTGAATGATGAGACATCTATATATTTCTTATGTAGCTGATTAAAATGTGATTCAGCTGAAATGTTGCTATCATTTAGTCATTTAGATTATTAGGATTCCAGCTATAACATTCACTAAAGCCTGGTTAGCAATTGCAATATTTCCTTAGTCTTTTATAGATGAGAAAATGACCCAATGATTTCCTGTCTCAAATAGTCACATCTGTCAAGAATTCAAGGCCTAACCGATAAATAAAATGCCTCACCATGTTTGGAAAATATTTGTTTTTTACTGGTGACACATAAAATATTATTGACAGTGGTTGAGACTTTTATTTTCCTGTAAATCTTTAGAAAAAAAAGTACTATATTATTCCAAATTATGCTGTTGGCACTTTGCCTTTAAAACCATTTGTATAGCATAGGAATTGATACTGCTATAACCAATACTTCCAAAGGGTATGTTTAATTCTATGTTAAATAAAATAATGGCATAATTTTCAATATTTTTATTAGAAATAGTTTCTCTCATATCTTTACCAAAAAAATTCTTAAAGGATTTACCCATTTCATAATGTACTGACTTTTGCTTTACCACAAACCCATATAAGTAGCAAAATGATCATCTCCTGCCTCTACAGTCTAAGTTCTTGACATATTATGGAATTTTCAAAGCATACTAATCATCCTAATTTAGTCATTGTATTATAACTAACAGTTATAAATGACTTCAGTGGAAAATATTTCTCCAACTATTATAGGGTTAGGTTGGGATTGAAATACACTACTATAAATGATTTATTAGGTACAGATTAAAGACCAATTAATAGGTAAGTATCTTATCTTTTAAGGTCAGCATATATATTAAGAATATATGATTTTTATACATTTATATTATTATGATATTGTAAAAAATACTGATATTTATTACATCTTTTATTCACAATGCTATGTTCATTTTTGAATTGTCATTGTATCTTAATCCATTTTTCACAACACACCCTCCACCAGGGTTCCAGTGTCCTTGTTATTATGAAATTTAACTTAATATAGAAAAAAATAAACCAAATAGATAATATATCAAATCTTTAATCTTTCCAAATCATTATTCTTTATTGACTAAATTGTCTGACATTTTATTTCCTGTTATTTATACATAATATATAGAAATAGCATCTCTTTTGCCTGTTTACTTGATATTAATTTTCTTCTTTGCAGTTTTCCTCTTTCTTTACTTAAATAATATGTTTGTTTAACAGAGCAAGAAGGACTTGATTGAAAAAAATCAAACAACAAAAATCCTAAAAGACACATGTCAGAAAATCCAGAGAAAGATAGTGTCATCTACATGAAATGCTGCTAATAGATCCTGTATAATGAGACCAGGGGCATATTTACTTTTCTCTTTGGCAACAGTGAATGAATTAATGATGACTTCTAAGAATGAGTTCAGTAGCGTAATGAAGATATGTCATTCCACAAAAAGTACAAATTACATGATAAAAAATGCTTCTTCCCTGGTTTTGAATGAGCATCTCGTTATAATTTTTGTATTAGATATTTATTTATTATGTTAAGCCAATAATTTGAAAACTATTTCATTTACAAGTAGTCACTCTATTCATATATCTTAGCAAATGATTGGTTTCTAATGAAATTCAATTATTGGACCTGAAGAATCAAAATGGACACATCAAAAATTATCAAATTTGGCAAACGCATGCCATGTATCTTTTCCTAAACCAGTGATTATCCATACTGGCCTATGCAAGCTTGGGTTCCTAAACCATACACTGTATAATAATTAAGTAAAATTGACTATGAACCATCTCTAAACAAGTCAAATTCTCTAGCGTGTTATTCTAGAACCACAGGAAAGAGATGAAATGCGTATTAGGAACTTACTCAAACTGTCTACTCCATAAAGCTATGAGCGATCCAAAGCAAATATCAAAAGCAAGGATAATATATAAATGAATATGCTTTATGTTTAATTTAAAATGGCTAGAGTAATAAGCTGAATGAAAATACTGGGATTTAGTATACTCATACATCAATAGTTTTGTACAATTAACATTGTGCAACTGAAGGCCAAAATAAAGCAAATAAAATGAACAATCAAAAGAACCCTTGTTCAACACAGGAATAATTAGTATAGAACTACTGGGGTGGGGAGGGGGCAATTTTAAATTATATTCTGTTGTGTTCTTTTATCAGTAAGAACAACAGATATTCATAGCCCATGTAAAGCTTAAAAAATATTAAATATTTCAAGTTTAATTATTAAAGTAATAAACTTTTGATATTATTACCAATATTTTTGACATACTTTTTCATATTCTTGGGGGAACTGAATATACTATTTAGCATGAAGGATCTACATTATCATAATGCCATTTGTCATTCTATACTCAGATGCTTCCAACTCCCTCCCACAAACACACTTTGCTTTGCTATTTACAGCAACTAATAAGGAACAGTCAATAAGATCAGGATTAATTCTGGGAATTAAAGTTGGGGAGTAATATAAGGGATTTTGCAGCTGCTGCTGTGTAGTATTTCGTATAATTATAACTTTAATTTTGTTCTGTATTTCAGAACAAGGACTTTACTTCTTTTTTCTAAATTATAAGAACTAAAAACAAGTCCAGTTTTAACAAGTCATGTTATTATATTCTTACAGACTGTTTCTGGATCTATTCTTCAGCATTAGGGAGAATTGAGTACACTAGTCCTCTGGGAGGTCTTTTTATGATTCTTTTGTGTCTAAAAGAAATTATGAATAGAGTTTTCCTCATTTCTTTCATTTTAAACTACATTTCATAAGGCTGGATAAGCATAATTTTTTTTCCAGCTGTTTCTATGGCTGCTTATTTTTTGAGCAGTCTTTGCAGCACTGATTTCTAATTCATAGAACATTCAGAGCGCATTGTTCTTACTCAGCATGCATATTACTAAAAGAGTCCAAATTAGTTTTAGAAAGTTTAGGTACTTAAAACTAGGATGATGTATATAAGCCTGTAGTAATCATTAAGATAAAGGAAAATGCAATTTTGCAAATGTTTTCTTTTAATTTTCTGGATTAGTCTTTCTTTTCAAAATGTCATACATAAGGATATTTAGTTTACTATTTTATTAAAAGCACAAAAACTAAATACTCCCAAATTTATGGAGCAGATTTGTATTTTGAGAGCAATAAGAAGTTAAAAAAGTATGTTATTATGAAAAATTAAGCTTTCATGGAAACAATCATTATTAGAATTAACAGTAATACTAGGGATGTAGTGATGTCTGTGACAGCATGGCACAAGCTTCCAATCCCATTAAGTTAGTTAAAAATCTATTTCTATCTGCATTAAATGCTGATGAATTAGTTTATAATTTTCCATTTTATTTTTCTTGAGAAGTATTATGTACGACATACACATGGAAATTTATTAAATAACTATTATATTTTGGGGGCCTTTTTGAAAGAATAATTTTTTAAAGGAAAGATGCAGGTAGGAATGAAGGCAAACAGAGATAGGGAGGAAGAGAAAGGAACAAGACACATCCTTACTACCTAGTTGCTCATCCTGGTTGCTGTCTTGGGATGTGAATACAGTTCCCTGGCATGTATGTGCACTCCAATGGCAGTGGACTCAACCACCCCTCCACCAGTTGCACAAATTCACTAATTTATTTGAAAGGTTACCAGTCCTCCTCCGGTATACCTACCGCCCCATGTTGGTTTGATGTTTCATTCCTGACTGATGAACCCATATCTTGATGTAGTCTCCATGTTTCCTTTCATTTCTTTAAATTAAAAAAGAACTTTAGTTGATTAAATAAAATTATTTATCATAAATAAGAAATAGTATAATCCATACATAGCAACTTATTATTATATAATATTGTCATGATTTTTTAAATTGTGTTTTGTATTTCTAATAACTCTCCATGCTAGTCTGCAATCTACATTCAAATAAGGGGATGGTATTTTTGATTTAATTTTACTTAGAAGTTCATATAGTATAAAACATATGTTGACCAATGTATTTCTATATTATAAAATATTCAGAGACATATACGAAGAAGATTCTCACAGTTGTCCTTGTATGGTCTTTGTTTTAAAAATACTTGATAAACCTCAAAACCTCCATAGGTTCTTATGTGCTTTGCTGCTTAAAAAAAAAAAAAAATTAGAAAAATCTGTCTGGTAGATGGGGAGATTTTGAAAACATGCAATATGAATAAACCTAAAACTATAGTAGTGATCCAAAATACTCAGTAAATATTTAAAGGTAAATAAGGTCATGTTTTTTCTAACAATTAGAACAGAAAATATCTATCAGTACATTGCATCTGTGAAACAGGAAAATTTCAATCAAATTGCTTTTATTTTCTATATAACAATTAAGGGAGATCAGGAATATAGGAGATTGTTAATTATTGTCCAACTGCCAAGCTCACAGCACTTAGTGATTCAAATTTTATATGTATAATTTTTTCTCACAGTTTTCAATGATAAGACACAACAAAAGTCATAGCTTGACATTCTTTCAACTATTTTGCTCCCATTTTCAAAACTGCTCTTGCATATATCCGATATTCACTATATAGACTTTTATCTTTCCATCTTTTTTCACTCAGTTTCTTCAATTGCTCTTCCTGCTTGTTCAAAGTATTCTGCTTTCACTATTTCCATTCATTTTCTTTATATCCCTCATTATTAAGATTGGGTTATTGCCACCTTAGTATCTGTGAGTCCACATATCCACATTCCCATGGTGTCACTTCCGCTCCCAAAGTCATGCTGCATTGGCTCAGAAATGGAGAGAACTGAAAGTTGAATTTATCTAGGACTTGAGATTTGTTCAAGTTGTTAGATAAGACAGAGAGCAGTTAGAGAGTTTGGACTAATGGAAATATACTTTTGAAGAAATGGACCAAGAAATCTGAGTTTAATAATGAGGGAGATAAAGAAAATGAATGAATATAGTAAAAGTATAATACTCTGAACAAGAAGAAAGTATCGTTGAAGAAATTAAGTGATAAAAGACAGAAAGGAAAGAGTTTATATGTAGAGTGTGGGATCTCTGCTTTCTGCATGAGAAAGTTTTGAAGATGGGAGCAAAACAACTAAAAATTTAAGTCATGACTTTTGCTGTCTTATTATTGAAATCAGTCAGAAAAATTTTATACATAGAAAATATCAATCACTAAAAGACCATGAGTTTGAAAAGTTATTCCATGGGTGTTGAATTTACCAGGAGGGTTATAAAACATAGTCTCTCTCTCTCTCTCTCTCTCTCTCTCTCTCTCTCTCTCTCCCTCTCTCTGTCTTTCTTTCCCAAACTCCCTCCCCACCCCTTCTTGACTTCCTAACTTACTTATTCATTCATTTTTTCCCTTCCTTTTTTAGCACTTTATTTTTATTTAGTTGCTCACATTGGTTATTTTTTTTCCTCTTCTTGTATATTCTTGTTAATCAATAAGTGAGAGGTTCTCTTTACACTGGTAAGAGAATATTTATAGCCTACTTGCCCTCATTACTAAATAGCAGAAGTGTCAATCAGAGTTCTCAGGAAACAGCAGAGGTGAAAAGGCTATTTAGATAAATATGTATTAAATAATAAATCATTCTCAACTCTTGCATAAGGGTATAAGAAAATAAACAATCATCGTAAGAAAGCCCTACATGGAAGTGGTTACTCTCAAGACAAGATTAATTTGTAGGTACAAGAAGGGAAGAAATAGAATGTATTTCATTAGGTAGAGAACTTGAAGCACTTAGCACCTCTGATAAAGTCTTGAGAGGACAAGATTAATGCTAGCACTGTGTTGATGCTTTGGAGCTTTTGCCTAATATAAAGAGTGAATATGAGAGAACCTCCTTATTCTAAGAGTCACTTTGAGAGAAATTAAATTTAAACTCATGGAAAGTCTCCATTGACTAGAGTTATGGCAAATTCATGGATAGGGCCCACAGGCAAAACAGAATAAAACAGTAGATAGTGTTTGGTTGAAGAAGTTGTTATTCCATTCTTGTCCTAGATTTTAAGTGAGCTATCACCTGTGGGTTGTGGGAACCTGATACCTGGTGTTTTACCATTTCTAGAGCCTGGAATTCCTGGCATTAATGACTCAATGGAAATATTAGCATCTAATCTACTAATTTCCAAAATTCAGTATCCATTTACTTGTCTCAACAATAGTAACCTGTTCCACAGTATCTCCAGAATCTCTAAAGTACTGTCTCTTTCATCCAAGGTGAAGAAACTCTAATTATTTCTAGTATCAGAACCCATAAAAGACAGTTAAGCGTAGGCAGACTTCAAGAGCTAATTTTGTGATGTTTTTGGAACAACTGAAAAATCATTGCAGTGAATTTGACCTAAGATGTTTATTTGATTAATTAGTTTTAAATGAATTCTCTGACTCTAGAAAGGATATTTTTGGTAATTTTCTTCAATCTCATGTTCTTAAATTTTAATGCTGGCCGCGCACTTGAAGTAACTTTATAATAAAATAATGATGAAATGTCAGAGATTTGGATTAAAGAAATCTGGGCTTGAGGATCTAGAATCTTTCACTTTTACAAAATCACAGGTCTATCATATGATGCAGTCTATCGTATTGAGAATAATTTGGGAAATTAGGTCTTCAGTCTACTACGGTTCTTAAGACAAAGAAAGTCACATTTCTCAAGTTTTTGTAGAACGAAAATTTAACTGTTTCAACAAATTCCCCTAAATTAAAAAAATGGTAAGTATGTGAAAGGAAGATATATAAAGTAGCTTCACTTTGTATATTCATAACAAAGAATCATGTTGTACATCCAAAATCATATCACTAATCCCATATTCTGAAAGAGTTATATATTTCCTAAGTTCTGAAAACTGCTTCTAGTTTTCAGTATCTCATAAATGTGTAAGGATCACTGATCATGAAAATCAGAATTCATAAAATCTCATAAGAATATTGTGTTTTCTTACAATGAAATAAGCATTCTCAGGAAAAATAACCAAGAGCTATAATATGAAAAACAGTGTTTTATTCCAAAAGAACTTTTAAAAAGACAAGTGAAAATTGATAAATACTAAAGATGTCAGATAAGAACACATTCTGAGCATTCTTCATTTCAATCTAAAGTCTCTAAAATTATCGGCTGAGAGCTTATCCATCAGGAAATAATCTTCTGCAAAGATAATCTACTTACATACAAAGATACCTGGAAATGAACTCATATTAGATGGCACATAATTAGAATTACAGAGAATAATGAATCCCGGTGCTAATGAGAAATGACAACAAGAAATACATGTTTGCTGGCCAGATTGAGAATGCCAGATTAGTACCAACTTGATCACACTGAACCAGCTGATCCTGACAAATGACCCTGAGAAAAGATTCCTCTTTTCTTTTAGGAGAGTCACTTGGGAAGCAGACAACTTGAGTTCGCAGTCTATTTTTTCTCTGCTTATATTTCTTTGCTCAAGATCCTTGACTATGTCCTGTCACCCATTCCACCTCCTGTCTTCACCTATATTCTGAATAAATAATAGAACATAAACATGGAGACAAAATCAAGGTTATATTGTGGATTAATGGACTTGAGAGAAAGAGTAGACAATATAATTTGAGATTCGAGGAGTAGTTCTTTAAGATGTTCACACTAAAGACAGGGATTCAAGGTTTAACAATGAAGTGAATGGATATAATGACCTAGTAAAGCATGAGATCTTGTTTTTATTTTTTTTTTTATGGTTTGTTTTCCTCTATACTTGGTATAAGGGACAGTCTAATTAGTTCTGCATGAACATGGTGTCATTCCCTTTAGCTGACCCTCAACAAAGTGATGATCTTACAGCCCTGTATCTGTGGTTGTGCTATGTGAGAATAAAAATGGGAATTTCAAAGGAAGTCACTTTTGCTATTCATTTATTCACTCTGCTGCAGAAACAATATTTCATCATGCAGTTCCACCTAGTGACTCGTGAGAGTTTAGTGACCCGGGATAGAGCTAATAACAATTAAGAACACGGTAAATAAAGTAGCAACTACCAAGCCACTGACAGAGGAGGACTGGGAACAAAAGTCCCTTTTTGTCTAGTGTACAAGAGGAATTGTTTTCAAGCAATACTTGAACATTGCTGGAACTGAAATTCCTGGACATGGATCAACAAAATATAGTATCTTTGAGAGAAATTCCCAAGAATCAAATTGTTTAATAAGCAACCAAATTATTCTTAGACAAAAATGCAATGGAGATTGATTAGAGGAAAGTAAATATTGACACCAGGAAAAGGAAAGTCTGGAAGTGATATAATCTTTAGCAGATTTTATCTTTTAAAGTAATAACACACGCATATATCTAATCCAATAACAAATCACAATTATATATTGAAAATTACATAAATATAAATTAATGTCATACTATTTACCAAAAGTGGTGTTATTTTTGATCTTAGAAAATCTAATAGATTTTTATAATTAAAGATGCTGTTTTTCTTTTCAAAATATAAGGAATACAATTACATTAATATATATTTCAAAATAAATATTGATAATTCTAAGTTAGGAAGTTTATTCAAGTCATATGCATTATGAAGTGAGATAAGTTACTTAGAAAAAGTGATATCATTACTATCAAACTGAAGATTGTTCATAATTATTCTTTTGAATACAGTATTTCTCAAGAGATTGTTGGCAAAAGTTAAATGAGAGGTATATTAAAAAATTAGTGTTAAACCTGTCTGCATGGTTTCCTTCTCTCTAGAACACTCTTCAACTTTCTGTTGCCCCAACAGCTACCATGATATTTTGTATCTCATCTCTCTTGGAAAGCAACTGAAAATTCTTGGTTTAATATATAGAAATAATGCTTTCCATATTTACTCTGACAACATGGTGTCCAACCATGTTTCCATAGAAAATATTAGGGAAAAAAATCCAAGCTTTACTTGCTAGTGTCGTTTTGTAACATGATTACCTCTGAGCCCAATTAGTCTCATACCAAAAATGTTAATATAACTTACCTTAAGAAAAAAATATAGAACAACATTTGTGAAAAAATATAGTTGTGAGTCTATGCTTACATAGATAGATATAAATGATAAATATATACATATATACATATAAGCAAGTTAATAAGAGTTTGAAAAATAATTGCAATGTAAATTATAATCAACAAATATCAGCTCCTTCTGATCCTTTGTAAAATGTCAAAACCTATCATGGGCTAACAGAAATTTCTAAGAAACAGAGTTGTGAAATTAACTATACATATTGGTATGTTTTAGGGATGAAGATGGTAATGCTAATCAGGAGTCCTTATAACTGTCAACATCATAAATAATAAAGTACTTATGATGAAAAGACTAATGTCACATGGAAAGTAAAGGTAATTCATGACCTTTTGGGATCCTGAGTTGAAAAGGTAAATAAATAACAATAAGTAAAACACCTATACACGAATATTGTGACACAATTGAAAAAGGGATTATATATTCAATATTATAAGTGTTAAAATCTGGGTATAATAATTATATTAAGATCAATGATGGGTTCTGCTGAGATATATTAGTGTATAAGATATCAGAATTCTGCAAATATCAAATGGTTAATAAAAGGGAGAGCAAACAAGGAGGAGAGTGAAAGACAAAATACAAACTATAGAAACATGTTCAGAATAAATGATGACAAATGAACAATATATAGGCTTCTTAAATTTTTTGAAAATAAAATATTAAAAAATAAAAAATTCTAAGCCACAAATACAAATGAGAGTTTTGACTTAGGAAATAATATGCTTTGGGTATAAATGACATTTTCTTACTGTATAACCACTTTTATCACTTGATTTTGCAGCTTTTACTAAGTCACTTCCCAACAATTTTATAATTCTATTAAGATTTCAGTTAAACATTATCAGCTTAATTAAGGTGTAAGTATGACCTTATACTGCTACTTAGAGAGAAAAGCAGCAGAATGCTAAACTAGAAAAGCAGTTTAATCAAGTGTAAAAACTAAGTTAATTTACGTATTAGAGAATTTATCTTAAAGATTAGTGTTAACTAGTTATATAAATTGAAGGAATTGCAAACATAAGAGCTGGTTTTTAGTACTTTAATTTGACTTTCTAAACCAAAATCTACAAAAGAAATAGTAAAAAATAAATGTGTGCTATTTTCAATTACTATTTTTAAAATTTAGTTACAAAAAGAGTTGACATCATTTTCAGTAATGAAAATGCAGAATGTGTCACTGATTGCCAGTTGTTGTTCAAATTCAGTCTTAGTAAGATTTATCTGAAAAGAAAGATTATGATTTTATCAAAACTGGATGTCTTTCCAAGCACTTTTTTTCACTCATTATTTTTGGAATTTCAGGGAGTCAGGAGCATTTGAATTGACTTATAAAAGGATTAAGAAGGAGATAGAAACATCTGCTCCTGTCAACATTATTATTTTTCGTGAGCATCAGTTTTACAGCACTTTTTTGTTTTTATTTCAAAAGAATAAATGCTCAATCACATTAAGATATGCTCATTAATAATTTACAGACATGCTGTCAATGTGGCAATAACTAATTACACGCTGATGTAGAACTCTAGAATGGTGGCAAGAAATCAGCTTTGTTCCCCCAAAGAAGTGGCAAAAAAGTAGATATAATCACAGTAGACGATTGTTTCCTCTTTGAAATGAAAGTTGTATACAAGTAGAAAATCTCTCTTTTTCTTAAAACAATGTTTACAAAGTATTTATGAAGCACTTGACTGATAATTAGCTTTAATATTTATGTGTACTTTTTTAGAAGTATTCAGTTGCTGTGTAATAATGTTTATTTAATCACCAGTAGAATGATGCTGAGAGCGAGATGTTTAAAAGACACACTCACTCAGTCAGGTATTTAAAGGTTCAACTGCCATCCCATTTCAAAACTGTGATCTTGAGTAAGTTATTTAGCTTCTCAATTTCTCATTTTATTCATGTATAAAACATGAAATAACAATTGTTAATATTTCATTGAACAAATAATATATGTAAAACAAAAAAAAAGCAATGTAAGTATTTTCCTTATGAAGCATTCACATTTCTATTTTCTTAATTTCTTACACTTGAATGAAAGCACTTGATATCTCAGATAGATGGATATCTAGATGACATAATCAATATTGTTATCTATAGATACAGTGATCCATTGTTATCTATCTATATGTCTATCATTATAAATATATATATGTAAATACACTTATACACTTACTTATGAGAAGCTTCTTATCACCCCACTTTCTTCACAGAGGAAACAAAGAATCAAAGTCAACCTTGTCAAATATTAAATAATTCTTGTTTGATTTCAAATCCTTCCAGGGCAATAGGTCTTCAGAATCTGAAAATGGGTAAGGTAGTGAAAGGATGTCAATTTAGTATGACTAATGACATATTTTTAGGTTATAGTTTGCAGTCAATTTGCTGATAAAAGTTCTGCTTTCTGGGACTAATATCTTAGAATAAGACAATGAGCGGTAATGCTTTTAGTTACATGACAAATGAAATAATTTATCCCCCAAATAAAATTAATTTAAATATATGAAGACTTCTTTTTTTGATTGTTGCTAACATGGAAATTCATCAAATGCCTGCCAGTACATCTGTCTTTTATCATATACAACATTTCTTTCAGTTAAATGAGGAATTCGTTATTGTTTAACATGTAAGGCTTACATGTTTGTGAAGTGAATTAGATTATAATTAGCATAAAAATGTATTATCATATATACCTATAAATGACTTTAGAATTTCTAAGTACTAAATATGTGTTATACAGCAGTATTATAATTAACAGGAATGCAAGAATCATTTGCTCAATGATGCTGTGGAAATTTCTCTCTCTGAAAAAATAAAACAAATGTAAACAAACACATACCTACTAATGCAATGAAAAGTTGTCTGAATCTAAACATTAACACTTTTCATATTTCAGTTGTAGAGTTAAGCTTAATTTGTATTTATCCTTCTTGAAGATCTATGTAGTAAGTTTTTGTTCTATTATTAAAAAAAGATATAATTTATTAACTTTGAAATCAAGCTGTAAATCATTTCAAATTAAATAGAATTCTGGTGTTTCCTTGAGTCAGTCAATTATGTCAACACCCTTGAACATTTATGATTAAAAAAACTCAAATATTGATAGGTGATGGATGGACAAATGAATGTATGGTTGGATGAATGGATGGATGGGATGATAGGCGACAGAATCTCTCTCTAATTCACTCATATGAGTATGAAGACTGAGAAGTACCACCATCTGCTTTTTCCAAGCTAAAACCAAGGAAAGCCAAGTCTAAAGGTCAGAACCAGTAGAAACAATGGTTTAAATCCTAATTTGTAGATAAAAAAGACTGTCTTATCTGGATCACTCTGGCAAAAAAAGATAAATTCTCTCTTCTTTCCCATGTTGTTGTAGTCAGGCCCTTAATGGACTGGATAGTGCCCACTCCATTAGGAAGGGCAATCTGCTTTATTGAGTCCACCAAATCGAATGAAAATCTCATTCAGAAACAATTTTACAACCAGATTAATGTTTAGTCAAATATCTACTAGATACTCCATAATCCATAATACATAAAATTGACCATCAAAAATCTACTTTTAGTTCAACTTAGTGCCTACACAAATCTCCTTAACCCACACGTAATCTCCAAGTAAAGTCAATAATAAGGTCATGATTCTAAATGACCTGATTAACTAATTGTTCTACATATGACAGAAATTTATCAATCCCTTTCCTGGAAAAGGAGACAAGTCCATGAGTGAAGTTTACTCTTCTTGATATTCCATAACTTAAATCCTGTGATGGACTTTACACCATAGGAACTAATGTGGATTCTTGTAGCTGATAAATGTTACTATTCAACTATACATTCTGGAATTAGGGAATAAAACATGCACACACACAAACAAACAATGACAACAACAAAACCCACAGTTTGGTTTTGTAAATCACTGAGCCCACTGAGAGATGGATGTGAATTAATACTCCATTTATCACTAAACCTTCATACACTCCTACTTTGACTAGCAGATCAAAATGACCTTTTGAGCAAACTCAGACCTGCAGCTGTAAGAGATTAAAGTCTCCTTGAAGGCACTCAGCAATTCTTAGATTATTTAATGTGGTGCTGTCAGTGGGAAGTGTTATAGATAACCCCACTTCAAGAATGAAATAAGGACTCACAAATATACTTATGATATGAAGAGAAAGAGAAACATTTACAAACATTTACATGAATATTTTCCTGGAATAGAAGGAAAACTCTGGGAGGAAAAAGGGTGGCAACCTCTTTTAGCACCATTTATGGTCAGTCAGATCTCTCATGATGTTCGGGGAGCATGAAAGTTAACATGCTAATAACATTTGAATGAGGAAGGGCAATGCCAAAAAGAAAGACAGGTTTTTGGATCAGGTGTCACCAATCGGTTCAAGCTGGAATGAACTTTGCGGTTCTTTTGAGGAAGTTCTAAAGCTGAACGAACTCTTGCCATCATATTAATTGAATGTCAGGCTCAGCCCATGATGATTTCATTCTGAAAAATGACTGACAAGTGGAGAATTACTGTACTGGTTTTGTTTAGTGCCACGCTGTCATGTCTTTATTGTTGACTGTGGCCATAACTAGCCTCTAACAGAGGTTAACCTGGAAATTTAAGTCCCTCAACTCACCCTTTTCTTGTACAACTTCCACCAGTGAAATTAGAAGCAGGCAACTTTGCTATATTCATTACTTTTCCAAAAATGTTCAAACTTATAATACATAGTCACGCAACCCATTTTTTTTATTAGCAGTTGGCTAGAAGAAGCCAATGCAAATATTTTGTATAAATCTATTGTCAAATCCTGAAGCAGATATCAGTGCTCTATTAGTAAAGTAAATTAAATATTTAAATCTAATTATATTAGACCGCTAATTCCTGAAACCAATATAAAAACTCATTTTTAATATTGTGTTTTCTAGAAATACTCTTGCTACAGAAATCTGTATCATTCAGTGTTATCCAAAACACTGAACCAATGATATATGCGTATGTATGTTTATATGTGTGTGCTTGTGTGTGTGTGTGTGTGTGTGTATGTGTGTGTGCACAATTTTCTGGATAACACTATTTCATCTATCATCAATCCATCTTTAAATTTACTGATCTATCAATCAATCTTTCTATCTAGAGAGACATTATTATATGGAATTGACCCAGATTTTAACAGGCTAAGGAATTAGTCAAAGAACCCTGTGAGTTCTTTGGTGCTCACTAATATAAATTAGACAAAATTCATGAGCAAGATAAATGGTGAGTGCCTTTTAGCATGTAACAAAGAGGCGCCACTACTTAGGATTTATGTGTGTTTGAAAATGCGCTCAAAACTTTCTTGTCACATGGAGCAAGGATACAGGTGCTTAATCAAACAATCTGGGGCAATTCTGAAGGGTACAATGCATTGCATTAAAGTATATCAAACTATAGTTAAAGAAAAAACTATAGTTAAAGCAAAATCAAAAGTAAGCAAAATTGAAAATTCACATATGATCTCATTACTTTTGACCCTCTTAAGATGTTTGAGTGGTTTCATTGACAATCACAAAATGTTCAGGATTATATTCAGTAAATAGAAGTGAGAAACCAGGATCAAGAAGCCAGGAATGAGAAACCAGAAACTAGGAATGGGGAGCCAGGTACTAATGGGGTGACACTTAGAGTTACAGTTGGACTGAAATTTTTGTCCAAGCCATCCATTTCTGTGTCAGTTTCCACCTCATGGCAGGTACCCATTGGAGACCTAGGGACACCAGATTACTAGCTTTCCTTGCCTAATAACAATGACTAGGAATGCCAGTAGAGCAGATCTATGCCAGTGTGACTTGTCCTGTGAGTCAATCAGTGACCCAGACTCTTCCTCTACCTTATGACTGTAGGTTCCCAGGTGTTCCCCAACTAGCTTTGGATACCTAAGAAAGTGGTCAAGACTCCTCAGTTCCAACTTGGTTCTTTCTCTGGTCATCAAAGTAGAGTGGTAAGCCCAGAGAGGACCACTGCACAGTGTAATTGCCTCTGCGTGACCTGCATTTTGCTTGGGTCTGAGCTCTACTTTTATGGGAATTTTTGGCAAGCATTGGTCACTTGAGGCATCATCTTTTCAGGTAGAATACATGTGTCCTGTTATGTCAGGGGTACAGTGACACAGAGTGC
Source organism: Solenodon paradoxus (assembly GCA_004363575.1). Lineage (NCBI taxonomy): Eukaryota > Metazoa > Chordata > Mammalia > Eulipotyphla > Solenodontidae > Solenodon > Solenodon paradoxus. Next base: position 193,675 of record RJWH01000207.1, on the reverse strand, counting down.
CTATTTCCAAATATCATTTCATCCTTATTACTCATAAACAGAATAAACTCTATCATGATTTATAGTTTTATCACAAAAGGTAGAGTTTGTTATATCAACCTTACACAAAATACAGTAGTGTATGTTCAATTGCTCCTTATACCAAAGCTCACCCAATGACTTGCATATAATTTTTATTAGGGTATTATAGTCCATGTATTGGGGAGATAGCTGGGGGAACAGAATCCTGTGCTGCTTATTTGGGCAGTCAGAGGTTGACCCTTTTAAATAGTTTCTAGACAATCAAAGACACATGGAGTGCCTCTCTGCCACAGCCACATTTGTATCAGTGACTAGAAATTTTCAGGGGCTACAATTATCCTTTGTTATTTCTCCTGTTATAAGAATACCTGAGAAAAATGCTGATCTCTTGTCCAGTCTGGTGCTTAGTAGATTACGGACTTGTCTCCCTCCCAAATGAAATAAAACTATGGGATTTTAAGATACTGGTTAGATATTGGGTTTCCTAGGGTAGATGAGATTTTCTGGCCAGAACTAGAGTCCCATAGGTTAGAGGTCAGAGAGCCTACATTAGTCCTTTGAAGTTTATAGGCATATGGCTTGAGGAAGTGTGTGTTGAGTTAAAAGCAAGATCCTGTCTCTATTGCTAGGTGTCCACTTCCTGGAGTGATGTTCAAAGAACACAGTGTTATTAACCATTGACTGTCACAATGCAGACCACTGCTCCTTTCTGGGAGACCCATGTCATTCTTTGAATTAGATCGGGGAGTAGGGACTGGTGGTTATATACAATTTTAGGGCAGATGAGAAATGATACTATTAAAACAGAGACATTAGTAATCCTCTCAATGGGTAGGTTAATGATTCAGTGAGAAAAAGAGAGGGAACCCAGTGAGTTAGGCCCCCTCTCAATGGAGAAATTGATGGTTTCTAAAATCAGTGGTTTTCACTAAACGATTCTAGTTAAGGTTAAAGGTAGGGGATGGAGAGAAAAGAGGACTTTCCCACTCATTGTTCTCATTTTGCCAGTCTTGCGATGCAATTGAAATTTCCACCATCTCACAACCTGCTGTTTGTAATTAGGGGACCCAGGAGAGTCAGTGACAGCCCAAAGGCAGGTAGCAAAGCTTATGGTTTAAATTCCAGTTTCAGGGCAGAAGACTAATATCACAGTTCATTTAGTCAGACAGAAAAAGAAAGGAATTCTCCTTTCCTATGTATTTGTTTTATGTATTTCCTCAAGGTATTGAGTGTTGTCCAGCCTTAATTGGAAGAACAATCTACTGAATTCACTGAATCGCAAATCTCATCATTTAGTCAAATACATGGACATCTCATGGTCTCGTCAAATGGGTACATAAATTCGTCATCAACTTCTCTTCCAAATTCTTCTAAGATGATCAAAATGAGCAAGATCTCAAATTATAGATCTGCAACTTTTGATACCTTAAGAGTATGTCATTTATTAAATACCTGAAAATGACAATTATAATTAAATCAAGTAGTCATAGTCACTATTTAACAGAATCTTAGATAAGCCTTTCACTCTTATTTATTATGATAGTCTAAATCCTGAACTATTTATGGTAAAAGAAAGAATATAGAATATCTAAATACTTTATAAATATAAATATGAGATATTCATATATAAGTATAAATATAACCCACATATCTATGTATATAGAAATATAAGTAACTGTGAAGCATACATAATTACATATATGTAACATGCATACATGTGTGTAAACAAGGTTGGATGGATAAATGAATGCATGAATGGATAGGTGGATGCATATCTAGATATTAGTCAATTAGATACAGAAAGATAGATGATCTTATTATATTTTTTAATGTTTCCTCAATGGTTTCTATACACTTTTATTTTTTTGTCAATGAGAGGCAATAGAAGAATTGTACTATTTTTCAGTCAATGCTAATTAGCAAAAATATTCTCACTATCGTCATTAATTCTTGTCCTGAAATATGTTTTGTTGACACTTCCTAGCCTCTTTACTATTTGTTTTAATTTTACCTAATAATTTTCATTCATGGTGACTAAAATAAGGATTGTAAAAGATAATGATAATATCTTCACACTGAGACACAGGAAGCATTTAATACAGTGTTCAAGTATAAAGAAACATTCAAGTGAACAGAAGACAAAGATGTTTTTTGTGGAAGTCCTTTGCTATCATCCTTACTTTTCAAATATCGCTGCAGTCTGGGAAAATTAACCAATAAATATAAGTGCACAAATTGGGAGAAAAATTGTTGGATGTATGTATTGACTTCAGGGTACTTATATAGGATGGAAAATTTATCTCAATTATGAAATATTGGTACTGTACATAGACAAAAATTATACAGCATAATTACAGGAATCCCTGTTCCATTTCCACTCCCAAATGTTTCTGTATTTGCATTTTTAATGCATAAAATTCAGAAATATCATTAATCTTAATATGACATAAATATACAAACATACATAGACACATACACTTATTTTCTACTTATTTATTTTTATGATCCTTGTGATAGGTATTATTTTACCCATTTTATATCTAAATAGGCTAAGAAAAAGGTGACTTTTTTCATGCCAAACAATCATTATGGTGCATTTCAAGGTTATAAGTTTTTAAAGACTGCCTCATTTAACAAGCTAGCTAGCATTTTTAAATTGTGTTCCATGGAATATAATAGTTGTCCAAGATTAATAACTATTGGGTGCAAATGTGTTTCATAGTTAATATTTGAAAATTATTAGATTACATAATTTTATCACAGATGTAGGATGACTCCGTACTACTCATATAATAATGTATGGTTTTGACATCCCAAAGATGATTACAATAACATGGTGTTTCAGATTTGTTTCATGTATCACACATTGTGAGTGTGTACTTTAACCTACAGTTATTTCTAAAGAATGAAATTCAATACCTTAAATGGTGGGCTGTAACTATGGAGTACAGCTTTCTTTACACAACTGAATTTGTGATATATTCCAATCAACTACAGCTTCATTAGCACATATATTTTCAAATTTTCTATGTGAATAAAATCACTATGAATAAGAATATTTTAAACTCTAAAGACCTCCATAAAATTTGCTTATTATTCATTTCTGCTAGAGATATTTCTGGCCCATAAAATGTCTGCTATTATAATCCTTTTATTATATAGTAAATAAAAGAAAATCTATGGACAAAAGAAAGGGTTCTGTAACAATAAACATAAACTCAGTCCTGAAATATTTCCTTATAAAATAACAGTGAATATGACATTTTAAAAAGACCATTTGAAAATTACTAAGATAAAAAAATATAGAAAGGATATCAATGTAAAGTCACACTTTAAATAATTTAAAAAGCATTGACTAACAGTTTATCTAATGATAATCTCATGAAAAGTTACAATATTTTTAAATATCTTTGAGATTAAGTACATTTTTCTTTTTGCAATATATATTTTTAAATTTTAGAATAGCTTAAATTTAAAGAAAACAAATTGCATAATATAATTCCTTCCTAAATTACCTCATTCAGGTTCATTATTAAAATACTAAATTACTATGAATCCTTTATCTCAGTGAAACAATAGTGATACATCATTTTTAACCAAAAATAGAACCTTTTGACATCACCCATGAAGGCTGCTTGTTTGTTTATAATTATGAGCATGTGGTTGCTCTCTACAAGATATTCAGGGAAAATGTATTTTTTCCTGCCTCATTCTTCCATTCATGTTTAAGATGATATTCAAATTATTTGTACTTTTTAATTGTTGTTTCAGAGCTCAAAGAGAATGAAGTTTATATTCGGTTTGAATATATTCAGCATTTCTCTTTTTTATCTTTGCTAAAGTAGGATGTAAACTAGAGTCATCTGATAACATTTGTATTAATAGAAAATGTGTTATGGTTTTCGCCTATTTCAATCCACTGGTAAATGAAGAACATATGTCAGAAACTCAAAGAGAAAGAGTTGGATTCATAATGAGAACACAAACCACGCAGACCACTTTAACCTACAATATCTACAGAGGTTTGCAGACTATCTGAATTTAAAGGGGAAAAAAAATCCCAAGATGTTAAGCTATATTTGAAAAATGTGATTCCTACAGATGTCAGAAATACTGTCTCTCTAATTTACCTTCATTATGAAATGCCTTCAGGCTCAGACTGTGTAACTTTTCTATGAAGCACTTAATCTTTACTCAAGCCCCTTAGGAGGATGCAAGAGCAATCAGTAAATAACAGTGCAGAGACTGTTGATTACTATTGAATAAGCTAAAATGCTTTCCATACATTGCAAACTAAAAATGGATCACTCTCATCACTTATCTTTTTTAATGACATTTTAAAGTCTAAGGGCCTTATTAATCAATGCTTTAGATAATGTTTTTCAAAGTTGTGCATGTACCTTGCTTAGAAAACAGAAGAGAAGTAGATATAATGAGACTCTTCTGAGAAAATTAAATTAATTCAGTATTCATAAACATTAAGCACTTGATAGAGAATAAAGAAAAAAGGATGCTAAAAAGAGATAATGGAAAAAAAGGAAGCATAAAAAAGAACTTATTCTTGAGCAACGAAATCAGATCTTTTCATAGCTAGGCTTTCAAACAGTTTTTATGAAATTTACTTCGTCTCTTAAAAGATGAGAATTATGTAAATATCAGTTGTTCAGTTACTCAAAATGAATATAATCAAGGGCAACTTTTGAAACCATGCCTATTTGGCTCTGGAATCTGTGCTTCGCTCGCAATATCTGAAAATGCTGACATGCTGGCAAATTGATAGCATTTTAAAAATAATGATATTTATTTATCATTAGCAAAGGGGGAGGATTAGGTTTTCATATTCCATATGGCTTCATCAAAATGATCAGTATACTTATAGAAAAGTTTGAAAGATGATTTTAATGTTGTGTGAAAATCGAGAGATGGTTGTTTACTTGAGATTTCTTTTTAATGTTTACATGTTCAAACAGTTTTATAGAGAAATAATTGACAAATTAAGTAGCACATATTCAAAGTATACAACTTGAGAAGTTTTAAATTTGTGATCACTCATGAAACTATCATCATAATCAGATGCCGAGCCTATTATCCTTGTATTGTTTTTTTTAGAGAAGATATAATAAAGAACCAAGAACTGGATGACTTAAATAGGAGAAATTTATTTTCTTTTCATTCTATGGATTAGAAGTTCAAGATCAAGGTCCTGGCAGGGTTAATGCTCTGGACACTCTCTTCTGGGTTTGTAGATGACCACTTTCTCCCAAGTTTTGTGAACTTCCTTCTGTGTGATTCTGTGTTCTAATCTCTTTTTTAAGAACAGGATTCATATAGAACTTTTAGAACTTTTAATTTTAACTTTATTGCATATTTATATACTCAAAATACAGTCACATCCTGAGGTACTGGGGATTAGGAAATAGAATAGTGATTTTGAGGAAATAATTCAACTCATAATACTTTTCTAGTTAGTTCCGTTTATAATTTCTCCATCCCCATCCCAAACCATTAATGCCTCTTCCAAAACAATCACTGATCTGTTTTCTGTAATTATAGATTAGTTTATATTTTTTTGGAAATTTATGTTGAATCTTGCCACAAATTCTCTTTTTGGTATGATTTCTTTTTCTAAATTATTTGAGGTTCGTCTAAGTTGTTGCATTTGTCAAGTTGACTTTTTATTGTTTGAGTACTATTCAGCTTATCCTTTACTTGTTAATGGATATTTGGGTTGCTTCCATATTTGGGTTATTAGAAATAAAGCTTTTATGGTCTTTCATTTTCGGTATTTTGTATGGAAATATGCTTTCATATCTCTTGGTTAAATACCTAAGAATAAAATGACTGAGTCAAATGCTAAATATATGCTTAGATTTTTAAGATACATCTGAAAAGTTTTCTAACTGGCTGTGCCATTTTACATTCTCACCAGTAGTGTATGGGAATTTTGATTTCTCTACATCTTCACAAACACTCGATAGAGTCTTTTTAGTTTTAGATATTCTGATAGATGTATAGGGGCATCTTATTTCACTAATGACCAATGATTTTGAGTACCTATCCATTTGCATTTTACCATCATATATTTAAAAGTGTCTAAATAATCTAGATAAGCTATTATAATTAATATATAATATAGCTAGATTTCTGGATATAATATTGAGATATAATATGCTATTGCATTTCTAATATCAACAAGAGCCATAATTGGAAAATTAAAGCATTATAATGTATATATAATACATAGTGTAACATAAAATGTTATAAAATGAAAAATTAGTTAATACTAATTTTATTATAATACATTATCAAATTCCTAAAAATAACTTTAACCAGAAACATGCAGAAGAGTTGACATAGATATAAATTATTCAGAAAAAATGTATCAGTGATTAACTTTTGACTGAACTCCAGTATGGCAGTAGTATACATTTAATGAGATAAAATACATCATGAGCAACTAAAGATTTTAATTTTAGTAATAAGATGTGTATTACAGTTGTACTTAGAATGTTTTACCATATTTATTAGAAATCTTGTTAGAAACTTTATTGTAGATAATAATCATCAGAAGCAAAAATGAGGAGTCTCATTTAGAACTTACAATTTTTAACATCAAAATATTGTAGTATTTCAAACGATTGGGTTACATATGTACAATATAAGCAATTCTCCCTGGCAAAGTTTTTTCCAAAGAAAGCAGAGTTCTGTAACTGTCTCCATTTTTTGTTATCCTCCTTGAACCCAGACTATATAGTCAATTATTTGATGTAATTATCAATTTTGTATATTTCAGTTTCCTCAAACTCAGCATATCTGAAACTGAATTTACCATATTTCCTCACTTCATCCACAAACCTGATTCCTTTGTATTCCCAACATTCGTAGATTTTTCTATCACCTTTATAAACAGTCCCCTTCTTAGAATAATTCAATTTTATTAATTTTCAACTTTACTATGGGATGAAAGTGATGTGTATTCAATATAATATAGAGTTGTAGCTCCTTGTAAGCATTTTTCACTTGTAATATTATCAACTTTGCATGGCTTATAAAAGCCTAACCCTATTATAAGTCAAGGGAGAACTTTGGTACCATTCAAATCATCTATGAATTTTATTGAATTTTCCTCTTTCTTGTCTTTAACTCTCATCAAATACTCAATTTATAAATAAATGAGGAGTAGATTTCAAATATATTTATCTGATTGATTGAGTGCTATATGGGACATTTTATGTAAAACAGATTATTTCCAAGAAGTAAATCTTTATTTCAAGAGACTTTCCGTTATGCTTATGTCTGCTTTTATAATGGTTGTACTCTGTGCTTACCTTGATACTTCTGCTGGTTATCCTCCATTTCAAAATGATCTTACTCAGAGCTTTGAAGATATCTTAGCAGTCTTCTATCTACCTCTACTGTTAATGAGAAACATGTATGTGATCTTCCTTTTACAATTTCTTTAATTTTGGAAATATCCTTTTTAAAACATTATAATAAATCAAATTTTTAGCTGTGGTAATTCACTATCTGTTGTTTCTGTTTGTTGCTTTAGATTCTGAATCAGTTTATTATCAAGTCCTCTTTTCTGACTTTCTCTCTTTGTTTAAAGACTTCCCAAATAGTCCCATAGTTACAACTACTTAATTTAGCATAGGTGCTGAAAATTTAATTTTTTTATGATTTTGATATTCTCAAATATAACTGACAATACTAGTTAAAATCTTTATCTTCGATGTTTATTCCTCTTAAGTAAGATGTTCTCTGTTCATTTTTTATAAAGGTGTGGTGCATTTATTTGCAAAGGTACTGCTTAACTAAAACAACATCTCATCTTAGCAGTATACACTGAACGACAGCTTCTTGAATTATGTTAAAACATACCTTTTTCACTGCACCTTGGTAGAGTAAGGGTTGGTCATAGTCCATATACATCCTAAGTAAGATCGTGGGTTCACTTCTCAGGGTCAGGAGGAAAGACCAAGATGAAGTAAATAAAATTAATAAAATGTTTCTTCCTCCTCTCTTCGCCTGTCTTTGCCTCTGCTGGCCTTTATTGTTGCCTGCAAATTTCCTTTAAAAATATACATACATCTCAGCAGCAATATTTACATGTGTGTATGTATATGTGTGTGTGTATGAAAAAAGTTAACACACAGTAACATTTGAAGCAGCTATTGTATAAACATTTTAATGATGGAATCTTAAACTTGAATTAAACTTGCATGACTTGTTTTTTAACATCAGAAATTTTGAATTGTATAGTTTTCTCAGTATACCATGAAGTTCTACTTGTAACTGGAATTCTTAAGATCTGCAAAGTTTGAGTTCCTAAGGCAAGTGCATTTAATCTCACTTATGATTGAATTTTTTTAGCAATTTTTGTGATATTTACTTAAAATTGTAATTGAGGGTTTATTCTTTTCATACCAAAATTTGAATAATCAATGTTTCTCTTAGGCTTTTGTTTCTGGCAAGAGCTAAACTGATTGTTAATAAGCTACTTGAAAAGAATCAATGAAAATGCTAGAAGATTATTTCTTTCTGTGTTATAGATTTTTTCTGTTTCTAATTAATGATATTCTATTATATGAGACAAATATTGCTATGTTATTTGAGACATAAATATACTTATAATCAGTAAATACAATGATTCATATGTCTATAAATTTGCATTCTGCGTCATTCCTCTAAGATACTTAAGAGATTGAATTCACTAACTATATTCAAGAAAAATAGAATCCGATGCAAAATAAATGCTTAATGCATGATTATTAAATAAAATGCTTCCAAAAACATTTGTTGTGTATTAAAATAAGTGACCCTTAAACAATAGCTTTGAGTAAGTTTCTATAAATTCTTTCAAAGATCTTTCACATAAGGAGTGAATTATAATGCGTTCATAACTTTCCCTATAAAGAAAATTCATATCCTAAGTATTTCATTGTTTTCTACTCTATCCTGCCTTTAAATTCAGTTACTTATTTTGAAAACTTATTTTTCTCTCTTTTTCTGTTCTTTTTAATGACACCAAAGTTACTGTATAAATTGAACTTGTCCTCAACCACCAGCACTCAGATTTAAATTTTCTCTTTGAATTACAGCTATTGTAAAGACCTGATTTGATTACATAGAACAGCTATATGCACATTTAGAGAAGTTTGTCCTACTGTTCTCAATGCATAGAAGATAGATGTATCCTATCACTCTAGCACTGTAGTTCTAGTACAAAGATTGCCCTGTTTTCAAAGGGTAATGCTTAGCAAAGTTGAAGAGGAAGGAGGGATTGTTTTCCCAAATATCTTTCCTTACATAATCTTATCTTAAACCTCCTCAGACCTTCTGATACTAAACACTGTCTAACCTTCAGCCACAGAATTCTTTGCTTCATGAATTGTATTTCATTATTTTATTCTCACTTGACATTAGTAGATTGTATGTTTTGTTCCCCAAATGAACTAAAAAAAGGACATCATAAGTAGATAAATTTTAAGTAACAGATTCTCAGTTTGGAAAAACAGAATCAAATGGCTGGAGTTTGGTTTATAGGTTCAAACGTTTCTGACCATCAGATCACCAAATCTGTTAATAATCTATTGTTGCTATAAATATTACCACACATTTAGTGGATCAGAAAAACACGAATATATTCTCACAAGTCTGTAGTTTAAACATCTATATAAGCTCAGCAGGTTTTTTGTTTGCTTCAGTTTTCACAATGCCAAAATCAACGTGTCAACTGGCTGAGATCTTATTAACTAACTCTGAGAAGAATTCAAGCATATTTAGGTTGTTGGCAAAATATGGTATATTTTAGTAGCAGGCCTGAGATGCCCATTTCCCTGTTGCTCTCATTTGGCAGTTATACTCTGACTTCTTGTACCACATATATCTGAAAGTCTCTTCTGTATTTTCTTCCAGTATTAAGGCTTAGCCAGTTGCCTTTGTCCCACATGAATAATCTATGAGGATCTCTCTATTTAAAAGTTCAGTTTATTATAGCCTTAATTACATATACAAAATTCCCATATAGTCTTGCAATAGAGTGCATAAAAAGTGACTAGAATCTTGAAGGGACACTATTGGAACTATGCCCACAACACCAGCATGTGAACGCTCCTCACTGGCGTCTTACAGGGTCACAATCCTGGACCCAAACATGGCCATGAAGAAGTACTGAGAACTAAGCAGTGAACATAAGGATTGTGAACATAACCCAAATGTAACTACTTTCTAAAAACATTTTGGGTTAAAAATTATAAATTGCAATTTTTAAGATAAAACAGTTATTTAATTTACTACATTTTGTAAACTGCATGCATCTATACTGATGTTTTTGCTCCTTAATTCCATCACCCTTTAGTAAAGTACTTCAGATACTTAAACTATACTCTCCTCTTGACTATGACCACCAACCTCCGAAAATTCACAGAGATACTCTTATCATCACTTGTTATTATTGTTAGTTGCCATTTGGAATTTCATTCAAAGAGAGAATTTCTTTCAAATGATTTATTAATTCCTATATCTTCCTCTCTAAACTTATTTCTGACTTTCATAGAAAAGCAGGACATCATGCTACTGTTTTTGTGTAATCGTTCAGGTTAGCTAAAATATATTCTGGACCTAATTACAGGATTAGTATGTTGTATACTTTTTTATTATTTCAATGTAAAAAAACAAAACAAAACACTCAAAAAACAACCATGAATGTATCTTTATATGTATATCTATATCTCTCTCTGTCTGTATATATATCTATATCTTTATCTATGTCTATATATGTAACTCCAATCATTTGATTCTATTTTTTCCAAACTTAGAGTCTGTTACTAACATTTGTCTCTACCAATAAAGTCTTCAGTTCACACAGGAGATAAAAATATATATAAATATTTGTCCAATATTTATATATATAATTTATATGCAATATCACATAAAACATGTATATTACATGTCTACATATATAAATAATATTATTTGGATAATCTTGAATTTAGAGGAAGATTTTTCTAAGCACTAAATTAGTAGAGAAAATAATATATTTATAATCACATTTTGGCCATCATAAATTTAATTTAAATCAAAAATAAATAAAACTAAGCGAGAAACTATATCTAAAACTATTTATAACATGAGTCAATAATGAAAATCATTAATAGCTTGATAATGAGCAGATATTATTAAAAATCATACAAGGTGAACACACAAATATATATCAGTTCCAAATTAGTTCATTGCAAACCTACTGAAATTGTTGGAAAAACTTGTAATAAGTAAATAATTTTAGACATTTTTCTTAGTGAAAAATGTTTCTAAACCACTGCAAAAAGAGTAGTTTAAAGTAGAGAATGGATGTAGTGTTTCTTCAATTTCCTATATCCAAGAGAAATGTATACTACAATTTTAATGTCTGCTTACAAAATATATCAAAACAGATAAATGGAACATCAGAGACAAGTATAATTTCTAAATTAGATGACCATAAGGAATGATATACTCACTACTGATGGGTATCATATTATTCCAAAACTTAGTGGTTTGACAGTTTATCTTTATCATCTCATTGTAACGGAATGTTGGCAGCACTCATGTCCTCATGACTTGCTGGAATGAGGACCTCAATTCTCTTCTGTTGTCTAGAGTCCACTTTTAGTTCCTCATCACATAGACCCATCCTACATGGTACATCCTAAGAATGCAACTCAGAGAGTTGATACCAAGTCCAAAATCACAATCATATGTAAGTAATCAGAGAAGTGCAATCAACTTTATTGAATTCTTTTGGCTTGCAGCAAATCATTAGTTTAACCCTATAGGCAAATGGAAGGGTAAATACACAGAGAGTGAACATCAGGTGACACGGATCACTGAGAAAATACTTAGAAATCTGTGTGTCGTGATGAATTGAAACAAATGAAATATCTTAAATTAGGAAGAATAGGTAGAGTAGAATATAAAAATGGTCTTGAATATTCCCGCATTTTAATACAGCATTTTTGACTTTTTTTGTTTTCAGTATGTTGTTTTATGGGAAAACTAGATCTATCTAAATAAGTGGAAAGAGACAGATATTTGAAAAAAACAATTCTAAGTAGATATCTGTGAAATTGTAAGGAATTGATTCATCTTTTCTTATAATTTAGTAAACTGCTATCTTCTTCAATTACTGAAAATTTATCAGCAAGTAGGTTTCCCACTGTAATGGCTAACTTTATGTGTTAATTTGACTGGACCACGGGATGCCCTAATATCTAATTAAGTATTATTTCAGGGTGTGTCTTTAAGTGTGTTTCTGTATGAGATTAGCATCTGAAGTGGTAAACTGAGTACCCCTCCCAATGTGAATTGCCATCACTCAGTCCAGTACATTGAAGACCTGGTTCGAAAAAAAAAAAAAAAAAAAAAAAAGAGAAAGGTGTAAGAAGGATTATTCTTCTATGTGTGGCTGTTTGAAGAGAAGATAAACTTTGTCCTGCCCGCAGATTAGGATTTAAACCATTAGTGCTTGGGTTCTCAGATATTTGAACTTGGCCTGGAGCCTGGTCTACAACACCTCTGTTCCTGAGGCTTCAGCTGTAGGTGGCAATTCAAGGGGCTTTTCAGCGTCCATAATTCAGTGAGACAACAAAGCATTATCTCTCTCAGCCCATCTACAAAAGATAAACACATAGCTGATACCATACTTAATGATGATAAACTGAATTATTTCCTAGTAAATCAGGAACAAGGCAAGGATATCCACTCTCATTTCTTCTATTGAACTTTGCACTGGAAATCTTAACTAATGTATAAGATAAGGCAAGGAAATATGTGAAAATAGTGAAAGAATATATAAACCTCCTTTGTAGATGGCACGACTGCTTATGTAGAAAATATTTTAAAAATTAATAAAATAAAACATCCTGAAAATAAAAACTGATTATAATAAGAATGCAGGATATGAAGTTATTATGCCAAATTCAATTTCTCTTTCATATACCACTAATAATTAACTCAAATTAGAAATGAAAAAAATTAATATTAACCTGCAAAATTAGGAATACTTAAGTATAAATAGCATACATACATGCGAGATCTATGTAAAATTAAAAATAGTCGGTAAAAGAAACTAAGATCTCAGTAAATAGACATAAACATAGTCTCGCTATTGTCAACATGTTATTTATGCTTAAAGTCTTCTATAGATTCACTTCATCAAAAACCTGTCTTTTGTGGCTGTCGATAAAAAAAAAAAAATTTCCAAAATTTATGTGGAAGAGCCAACACAATATTAAAGAAAAAAAGTTGCATCGACATGACTGGAATTGAAGAATAATATTAAAAACTAAAGTAATCAAGACAGTGTATTACTGATGAAAGAAAAGAAATAGGTCAGTGGAATAGAATAGAAATCTCAGAAACAGAACCATGCAAATTTAATCAATAGATCTTAGGCACAAGGAAAAAATCAATTCAACAGATACTGTAGTCTGGTAGTTAGAGTAAGAACAACTAAATATCTATTACAAAAATGTGATCCAGACCACATACCTTTGACAAAAGTTGTCAAAAGAAATTATAGATTCATAAAATAAATGTAAAATACAAAACTGTAAAATACCTAGAAAATAACTTAGGCAAAAATAGGTGACATTTTAATTGCAAGAGCAAAAGTATACAATCTATCCATGAAGAAAAATAATGAGTAACTTTGACTTTATCAAAATTAAAATCTTTTTCTCTGTGCAAGACAATGTTCTGAGGAAGAAAAGACAACTGAAGATCAGGAGATAATCATTGCGATACATATATTAGACTAACATCTAATGCATACAAACAGCAGTTAAAAATCAACAATAAGAAAACAAAATCCAATAAAACTATTAACAAAAGACCTGAAAAGAAATCTTACAAAGAAGTATACATATGACAAAGAACAACAACAAGAAATCATGAAAAGAAGATCCACATCATAAGTAAAGAGGCAGTTATAAAATAAAATAATAAGATGCAACTACATATCTATTAGAAGGACCAAAGTCTGGACCACTGACACCACCAAATACTGACAAGGAATTCTTATTCATTGTTTATAGGACTTAAAATGGTACTGCTAGTTTGGAAAACAGTTTGGCATGTTCTTCTAAAAATAAAATTCTTATGATCTACTAATTGCCCTTGTTTACCCTAATGAGCTAGAAACTCACATCCACATGAAATCTGCACACAAATATTTATAACAGCTTTTTTCATAAACTTCTTGTGAGTTTTTAGTATGCTGCTACTTCCCTTAGTCAAATTATGCCAAATTGCTTTTATACACAGATGATTTAAAATAATCATAATTATTATCTACATTGGGTGACAATAAATGGAGAGTAACTTACAAAATTCAACTTGCTCTTAAACTGCAAATACATGAGCATCAGACATCAAATTCTCCATCTTAGTTCGTAGTCTGACTACACTTAAATTCCCCTTTGCAATAATTTTATTTCATCATAATGGACACCTGCAAAATAAGCTTTATAATTAGTAAATGGTATTAAGTTTTCATTTCTAACGTAAGAAATTTGGGAAAACTAGAATAATGAGAAAGTCTAACAGGAGGAAATTAGGAACTACTGATACATACGGTTTAAACACATTGACAAATAATATGGTTCACAATTCCATAATCCTTCTGTTGTTATATCTCTGATTTAATTTAACCTAAAACCAATGCATTTAATTTATCTAGGAAATAAAGAGCACACAAAGTTATCTACACTTAGACTTGGCATCTCGCAAGCAGTGGGGCTACAGTTCTTCGAGGCAAAGTAACAGGTTGAGCATAATTGGAGAGAAGAAATTTTTTAAAAAATATCTGTGGCTAGAGATATTGTCTAATAAACATCCCAAATTGGAAACAACTAGAACTATGTACGAAGCTCTAGCACAGAGGTCAGAAGGAATTATTGCTACAAGGTGGATAGAGGGAGATTGTTTTATAAACTACAATGGTTTAAATAATTTTCCTCATGGTTTATGGAGCAAAAATAGAAGAAAAATTTTATCATTCTCATGCATGTATTGCCAATTAAAATCTTCAATGTTTAGGGAACAGTAATTGAGTTTTATAGCATTCCGTCTTCAAAAGACAAAATACTGTCAGGGGTTTGCTGCATCATATGGTCTCTTTGATAATATATTTCTAAATAGTTTCTTATAATTTTTTGTGGGTATGCCACTACATCTGTAATTGCTCTAGTATTATAACATAGTACAATTCAATTAAAGTGTTTGTTCAAGCTAGACTTAATTTATGAGCCTCGATAGGTCAACTGCTTTATTTACTGACCTATATATAACATGAACCACAGCTCTTATAATCCATTATAGGGACTGAAATAAATCACAACTGTCTTTCAGAAACTCTGTCAGTGAACCTAATGAAAGCAGAAGTAAAGAATTTAAGCTTATTGCATTGCTTTCCTTTACTTTTTCTTCTTTCTTGTTTTCTTAGAAATTTGCATCCACTAGTCAAAGACCTATTGGACATGTGGCCAAAATCAGCAGTTACACCTGCCATTTTAGAAGCCATTGAACAGGTAACTCTGTAGCTTTGATGTAAGATATATAGTTGATGACCATGACAAAAATCATTACCTGTAACCAATTTAGATTGATAACAATTTGCCCCTGGAGTGTAAATGATCTTCTGATGGCTATTTTAAAGCTTGTAGGCTTTTGGTCTTGACAGCAACATGGTTAAAAAAGTCATGCCACCTTATAGCATTCCAGCATTTTCACTCTGACTCTTAGTCCCTGACTTCCTCTCCCATACAACCAGAAAGTGGGTAAAAATCCATTTGAGCAACTTCTTAGCTGTGCTAAAAGCAGACCTAAATGGAGTCATTTTAAAACAGGTTCTGGGTTGCCATAGTAGGAAAAAATAAGACAACTCTTACTGTTAGCGCGCTGAGCCAAAGATCTTTGGATAGGGCCAAATAGCAATTGTTCCAGGAACCATGGTTTAAGAAGAACATTTTGATTACAAGCACTGATGATTATAGGTTTTTGCCAAAGGACAGAATCAGTAGCCAATTTCGTAGAGCCAAGAAAAGTTTAAACTCCTTAATGCTAATTAACGCTTTTCTGTAGTTACTTATCAAATCATCCTCTTTTCTTCCCATAAAACCCTATACCTTTCACCCCTTCTTGGGGCATATTTTTACTTGATACAGTGTTTCATGATCTGAAATTCTTTAATCTAAAATAAATGCTTAATTACTTCTCAGTTCAACTCTTTATTTTTTAGGTTAAGAGCAGTAATGCTGATATACTACGATAAGATCAAAGTAGCTTCAGTTAACTGAATCAAGCTACTATGCCAGATGCATGTAAAGGAATTCTTTGCAACAAAAAGTGTAATCATATTTGTAGTTGTATAAGAATCCCTTATTCTACAAGAAGTTGCCTAAACAATGCAATCGAATATTTCCCAAGCCTTATTTTTGTCTTTAAGGACAAACAGAGGCAAAGATATTAGAAGGCACAGATAAACACACAGATCTAGAGATATTTTGGTAACAATCATGCTTCTGGTAATGAAGCAAGAGTCACTCTGGTTCATTTTGTCCATGGGATTTGCTAAAACTAATTTTGTGCTGATGTTAGAAATTTGGCATTGAAAAATAAATATAAGCACTGGAAGAATATTTTCTAGAAAAAGCCAAATCAGACTGGATTTAAGATTGGAATGAAAAGTTGAATATGTTTAGGGGGTATTTTCTGATCCCAAGACCATACTTAACTGTATGAAAAGGTGATATATACCAAGACGCTGATTGTGCTTGACAGGTAAGACAGCAGCGAAGAGATACATCAGACTTCTAAAAGGAGAAGATTTCTACAAGACCTGAAGTGAAAATTTCCAGTAGCATGGTTGTATTCTTATACTTCTCTTGCCCCAAACCATCAATCATACCTAATGCCTACGAATCTTAAAATCTTGACAATTAACCTTTATGAAAATTTTGTTGTATTTTTATAGGAAAAATCAAGTTTTTAGAGTGACTGTAAAATTCTTAATAAAGAAAATTCATTATGATTTCTTTTCAGCAATTTTTATTTTGAGAGGTGGATGGTTTGCAGTTACTCTCATTACATAGAAAAAGGAGATGAGTATAAGAAAATTTAGGACACCCAAGTAAATTGATTGTATTGGGGGCAAGCTGTGTGAAAGCATTTTTCTACGAGCATGTGCCCTATCTCTTTCAACAACGTTGTGCATTCTGCTTGATATAAATATGTTAAAATATTAAAATTGGTTTAAAAAACGTGATTAATTTTGCCAGTAACAAAATGTGACTTGAAGTCAGTGATATGTTCAATCTTGGTATAGCAATGGGTGATATAAAGAATTGTAAACACACAGAAATAATAGCATTATTGCAGTTAATGTGTATAGAACAGAAACCATTTTCTGGAAAAAGAATTTGCAAAATTTGCAATTTATTTTTTTAAAGCTCAAATAAAGCATGATTCATGAGCTCTCCAAATTTTATCAATAATACTTGAAGTAGATTAATAATATTATTTCACTCCAAATTAAGATATGTTTATATATAAGTAATCCATCATTCTTATTTTTCCTGGATTGGATTTTAATTTTCTATCAAATATAAGATGATAATATCTACAATTTTCTTTATTTTTGATGTCAAGATGCCATCAATTTGCCAAATTAATAAATTACTCTCAGGCATTATCAAAAATTATGTTTCTGATTGTCAAAAAGTATAATGGCATTTCTTCTATAATCTACTTTTCGGTGCTGCTGCCATGTTCATTCAGTGATGTGTTAGTTGAAATAAGTACCATTCATTCAAAGATTTTATATATATGTAGATATATGTACATAAATATATAAAGCTAAAAGTGATTTTTATTACCATAGACATGTCATTTGTGCACTCTATCATTCCAATTATTAGATTCTAAATAAACTAGTAAAAGAATAATAGTAATAAATGTCTTAATACACAGAGTAATAAAAATGTGGTAAAAACGAAATTCAGGAAATACTATCTTCAAATATTACTTGAAATAAGATGCAAAAAAAAATCATGATTTATTTATTCCCTTAAGTCGTGTTTAAAAATTATCAACAATTATTATTAAGCTATTACTTGCAGGCACACTGTGGTGGCCTAGGGGTCTAGCACACCCTGAACAAAGTCCACACATACCTCAAGATCCCAGGTTCAAGGCCTGGGGTGGAGGCAACTACCAAGATGAACAATTAAATGAAAAAAGTGCTTCTTCCTCTTCTCTCTCCCTGCCTGTCTGCCTACTTGGCTTCATTCCAGAATGCAACTTTCCTTTAAATAAATAAATAAATAAATAAATAAATGTATATTTATATATATACACACACGCACACACATATGTATATATATATGTCATTTTTGTACCTTAAACTTCACAAATATAAATTGGACAATAAAATGTTTTCTAGTATAATAGCAAATATGTGCACCCATCACCATAGTCACTACTAAAAAAAAACTTTCACAGCCTCATTAGGAGAACTTATTCTATTTATTCATTACTCCCCTTTGTCCTAAATTCTTGCAGTTGTAGGTAAACATTGATTTTTATTTCCCTCTATAGATTTGTTTCCTCCAGACATTTCAGATAATGGAATCTTACATTATATGCCTTTTTTCACACTGGATTGTTTCATTCTGTGTAACCTTTCTAAGACTCACTTGTGTTGTGTACATAGGTACATCTTTTTTTTTTTTTTTTTTTACTGTCTGAATACCATTCTTTTGTACCAATATACCATATTTATTTACCTGTTATTCACTAATGGATATTTGTTTCCATCACTTAAGTATTTTACATGACAGTACTAAAAATATTTATCTGAAAGTTTTTTATGGATTGTTGGGTCATCTTATTTTTAACTTATTCGAGAAATTGTCAGACCATTTTACAAAGTCTAATCCTTTTATAATCCCACCAGCAGTATTTGAGAGTTCCTAATTCTCCTAATCCTCTCAATAGATTTTGTTAATTTTTATTGACACTATCATTTTCAGTAAGTGTGAAGTTGTATCTTATTGTGTTTTTGATTTACATTTCCTTGATAACTTATATTGTAAATATCTTTTCATTTGTTTAGCAAGTACCTATCATTTTTGGGAAAAGATTAATTTAGTGCATTAGTCCATATAATTGGGCTATTATTATTAAGTTTGAAGAGATACCCTTTTACTTTATCCTTTGACGTACACACTTTTTTTTATCTTGATCAAGCCCAATTTACTTAATTGTTTATTTTGTTTCTTAATGCTCTTTCTTGTACTTTTGGTGTCATAGCTAAGAATTGCTTGTTAAATCTGAGATCATGAAGACTTAACTATGTTTTATAGTATTGATCTGCTATTTAGGAATTTGTCCTCTTTTGAGTTAATTTTGTTTAAAGACCAAATTTCTTTCTTTTTTTTCCCTCATATGTCTATTCGATTGTCCCAACATAGTTTGTTTAACAGACAAATATTTTTTGTGGGCAAATAGGAAAACAAATATTTCCTGCTGAATGATTTGGCTATCTAAATCAGTGGTTCATAGACATGTGGGTTTGCTTTTGGACGCTCAGTGTTACATCATTGACGTCTGTCTGTCATTACACCTGCACGACACTTTTGAATACTGTTATTTTGCAATATAAATTTAAAAAGCAGGAAAACTTGATTCTCCAACTTTGTTCTTTTTCATTACTGTTTTGGTTACTTGGGATTCCTTGATATTTCATACATCTTTTTAATTTCTATTGGTGATATGATTCTGATAGCAATTGCATTAAATCTGTAGATCAATATTTATTACTTAACCATATCAAGTTCTGTGATCCAGGATCTTGGAGATTTTTTTTTTCCATTATTTTGAGCTTCTTTCAATTGTTTCAATAATCTTTGTCATATATGGAATACATCATTTTATTTCTTTTGTTCAATTTAATACTAAGTATGTTGCTTTTTTGATACTATTTTAAATGGAATTGTTTTTAACATTTTTTGTTAATTTCATTTCACTTTGTTTTTCCAGATGCTTCATAGAATGTTGTGCATACCTGTTGTGGAATTCAATAAGGAGAATCGATTGCCTGTGGACCGAAGATCTAGACTCTGGAAATAGGAGGCTCTTCATCATTTGGCTTTGGAAAAAGCAAGCATAGTCTTGCTTCTTGTAGAGTGCTCTGATTTCCCTACTCTCAGAAGTTACTTCAAGGATATAATTTTGAGAAAAGTAATGTATGATTGAGATTATCTGGACTATATATACGAGACCAAGTCAAGAACTCTATTAAACTTGATATCTGAGTGATCTGGAAAGTATTAAGCCTTGTGGCTGCCCAAGAGAAACCTTGTAAATAAATCCCCTAACTTAATAAAACCACCACCTATCAAACTGGAATGACCCTCCTCTTCTTTCAGTCTGTCCTGCCTTCTGCAAATGGGAAGTGTCGTGGATGAGGTTTCAGATTACACTGAGGAAACGCTAAAGGAAATTTTTATCCAGTATAAAGTATCCCTTTGCAATAACGCTATTGAGGTATCATTCACGCGTCATACACTTCACCCATTTCAAGTACAGTTCGGTTTTTTTAAATATATTCACCAAGCCGTATTAGAATTTTTCTGTGCTTATTTAAAGAAACACTGATGACCTTTCTATATTGACATTGTATTCTGGTACTTTCTTACATGTAGATTTGGTTTTAGGAACTGTTAGTGAATTCCTTAGGATTTTCTTTGTGCAAAATGTCATCTTTGAATACAGATAATTTTGCATCTTCTTTTTCCAAAATGGATTCCACTTATTTCCATTTGTTATTTAATTGCACTGACTAGAGCCTCCAGAACAATGTTGCAAGAATGGGCATCCTTACTTTTGTTCCAGATCTTAGAAAGACAGTATTTATTATTTGAACATTAATAAGATTGTAGCTGTCAGTTTTCAACAGCTGCTCTTTATCTAGTTGAAGAAATTATGTGACTTTTGTTTTTTATTGTATTGTTGGGCTCATTACCTGATTTGTTTTTAGAAGTTACGTTAGGTCTTGGACGAATAACACTTGGTCAAAGTATAAATATTTTAATATATTGCTGGATACAGTTTGCTAGTATTTTCTTAAGGATTTTAGATATATTGATGTGCAGTTTTCTTATATCTATGGTTTTTTTTGATAATATAGACATTTGATACTAGACATTTGATATAGACATTTGTTAATTTAATTTGATTTATTGTCATATGATTATGCATATTATTAATTTATAATTAGTATTGGTGCATGTTTTTATTATAACTTTTAAACCATTAAATTATACTAATTCATATCATATTTTTACTTTTAAATAAATTTTAATTTTTTTAACCTTTAATACATCTATAGAGTTAAAATAGTAATCTGTTCTTTCAATCCTGGTATATGTTTTGTTTATTTTTAATTTAAGAATATGTTTCCTATAAATTTGTGTGTGAAATAAGTCTGTAATTTCCTTTTATATTTATATATTTTCCTGGTTTTAGCCTTAATGTAATATTATCACAGAATGAATTGTCTCTACTCTGGAAGAATTTGTACACAAGTGAGATTATGAAATAATTAAAAGGTTATAGGAAGTCATTCTATCTACCTCTGTGCCAAAACTTTTATTTATGGTAAAGATTGTGGCAAAAATGTGTCTGGTGGTCACAACAAAGACCCTTCATCCTTGACTAGTCTTAAAATGAGTGATTGCTAAACTACTGAAACTATCTCTTCATGTTTTCAAACTATTAGATACATTTTTAGATTTTCAACGACCTTGAGGATAAAGTGGTATCAAATATGATTATCAGCTTTTGGTTTTTCTTCTTTCCAAGATTTGCCCCTTCAAGACTTTCTTCCCTAACAACTCGCCAATGGCTTCATTGGGATGTTCATAAACCATATATATATAATATATAACACAGTATATGATATAATAGATAGTATAATATATAGTATAAAATATATGTATTCTAGATAGATTTGATTTCTTGCACATTTGAAAATACATATTCAAATAAATATATATTAAAATATATATTAAAATAAATGTGTGAATAATTTATCTATTTTTGTATTTTTTAAAGGAAAGATGTAGTTGTTCATCTTATTTATTCCCCTGATCATGGGTCTCAACTTTGGGTCTTTGGGATGATGTGAACCGCACTAGAGGACTTAACCACTAAACCACTGGGGCGTATATATTTTTTAAATAAAGATTAGGTATTTTGACTCATTGCAAATTGATGCTAAAATGAGAATAAGTTCAGAAAATGAAAATTAATGGTGAAATAAATCATCTTAAATTTGAAACTTTTTAAGAATTTTCCAATTAAAATGCCACCATGAAGAAAGTTCCCATCACGTTGATTCTCCATGGAAGAGATGCTGTTTTTGCACTTAAAATGCAATATAAAAAGATGTTTCTTCTTGTTTCAGGTTAGCAGTAATGGAACAAATCTCTTTTCTTCAATTTGACCAAAAAAAAAAAGTGCTCTCAATATGTCTTTTTATATCTGATTTGTTCATAAAATTTTACTGACACCATTGGTTATCTTTCATTTTGGCACCCTTAGAGCCCTGATCAAAAACATTCAGTCCTTTCTTCCATGGTTCATATCTGCCTTTCTTATAATTGTATCTTTTGTGTTTCTTAACTCTAAGGTTTGCCTTTGCCACCTTTCTAACTTTTCAATGGTTCTTTATAATTAAATTGGACTGACATTTGAAAATTTAAACAGAGATAAACTTCATTCAGGACTCATTAATATAAAACTATTTAAAACAGACTATTTTTACTGAAAAACTTTAATAAACTACACATTCAATTCATTTAAATCAAAATAAACATTTACAACTACATATTCTCATAATTTAGTTATTTTTAAGCATCCCTACTCTCTAATAAATCTTTAATATTCAAAAATTACTTTCTTAACCTCCTTCCAGCTCCACTTTTCTATTTGAGCACAGTTGCTATGCGTAATAGTCTCGTGACTGATTCTGATGCTAACTTCCACTCTACCTTAAAACTGATGTTTATTAGGCTTTTGCTCTGATTCCCATAATTGTCTCAAAAACTGCACCTTGCTACCTTCACTGGCTAATGCTAATCTTCTTCACTGCTTGACAACAATAGACTCTTTCTCTTGACTCTATCTCTTTCTCTTTGGTACATGCTTTTCATTTGGTTTCCATGTGATCACACTCTTAGTTCTATTCGACTTACTATTTCAGTCTCCATTTTTCTGCTTTCTTTGACTTTTTAATATAAAAATGTTCCAGGCCCATCTTTCAACTTCTTATTTGTTCTTTGTGTCTACTTTGATGCTCTCTGGCAGTGTAACTATAAATGCTATCCTCATGGTCCAGGACTTTGAAATTCACATCTCTAGTCCAAAACACTCTCACCACTTTCACACACATTTTCAATTGTCTACTCATTACTTTTACTTGAATGTATAATAGACATCTTGAGTTAAACATGAATGAAATTGCTGATTCAAAACATACTCCACCCACATTTTTCCTTACGTCAACTCATGGAAACTCTGTCTTTCCATTGTCAGGTCTGTAAGCTTGTATTCATCTTGATTCCTCTCTTCCCCTCATATATTATAAATAAACACCAGAAAATGCCATTGGCTTAAAAATATGTCCAGGGCATTTCCTAGTGCCCTAGCAGTCTAGTACGCCTAAGAACAGTACCACATACACCCCAAGGTCCCAGTTTCAAGACCTCAAGCCAGTGGGAATAACCAATCTGAACAACTAAATAAAAATAAAGTGCTTATACACACACACACACACACACACACACACACACACACACACACACACACATCCAGATATTAGCCCTTCCCACGTCAATACAGTGTCCGTCTTTATCCATAACCATTGGTTTTCTGCATTATGGTAGTAGCTTTCTAATAATTCTTACTTCAATCTCTAGACCCTTTTTTCCATCCTCAACAAAAAAAGTGAAATGATCTTTTTAAAACTCAAGTCATTTTGTTACTCAGATTTACCAGTGGCATCAGTCTCATTCAGCATAAAAATGACATTCTTTAAATTGACTTCTAAAACCCTACACAACCGCATCAGTCCATTGTCTTTCTGATTATATTTCTTACTGTTCTCTCTCACTTTGTTCTAACCAGACTGGTATCATTTATTGTTCCTTGAATATTCTTGTTATGCTGCCTTCTTTTTTTTCTGTCAGTCTGCTGACTAAAATAGACTTCTCCCTGATGTTTCCATAGTTATCTCAATCACCTCCTTCAAGATTTTATGCATATTTTATATTTCTACTTTGATTACATAAAACTCTCAAATTCTTTTCATGTTGAGGTACTTCTTGGTGTGGTTTTCTGTCTTGGAATCTATGTCTATTATGGACTAACATACAAATCCTTCTTTCTTTATCTTTTTTAAAATCACTTTTCTTCTAGCCCTCTACACTCTTAAGACAGAATCCACATGGCCAGGATCATTACTGTGTTCATTAAGCATAGTATATTGTATATGCTCAAGAATATCTAGTAAATATATAAAAACCTAAATGGTATAAAAGGGAATGTGATTCAATGATTTTTATTTTGGATATCATTTTTTTAATTTAGATATTGCTAAGACCAAAATAAAAATAAGCTTCAGTGTACTATTTTTATTCAATAATGGAATAAAGAATAATGATGATAGATAATATGTTGAATTTTACATCAGAAAGTTTGGGGATTAATTCAGTTATGCCAATATTTATGAAAAGCAGACAAAAGTATTAAAGTCACAGTTGGAAAAGAATAGTCAACTATAAGTTTTAAATTATTAGGATTCCATTCTAGGTTACTGATAACAATTGCCAAAGACACAGCTATGGAATAAAAATACACTTCACCAATCTGGAAATATGCATTTTCCTGATTGTAATTTTGTTTTGATAGACATGAATAACTAGAGTTTACTGATTAAGTGAATCTCTGTAATCAGGACACATGGACTTGAAATTTCTCCTACCCAAATTGGTTAATTAATTAATCTTTTAAATTCTCAATTATTTATTGTAAATTTATTTATTGTCTTTGTATTGATTATCCCATGGATTTGCTCTTAGTATTAAATAAGATGGAGTTAGAGCACATAGAAACTTCTTCCTCATGTAGATAGCATTTAAATTTTTTTTTATTATGCGTATAAGAGAAATTATGGATAAAAAAATCCAGTATTTAGAAACTTCATGTTTGAACATTCTTTAGGAGAATACAGGGTGTCAGGATTTCACGGTGTGTAGGTTATCACACTGTAAGAGAAGTAATCCCCTAATGAATAGAAAAAGTAATTACAATAAAGTCAAATCAGATCAATAAAATGTCATACACAACCAATTGTACCAAGTTAACAGTAATTGAGTCTGTATTAAGATCCAATATGTAAGTTTTTGTATAATTGTACCTAAATGGTAATTATCTTACCATTTAGGTACATCTGATTCCTGTCCTAGTAAAATGTTGCATTTCATAACTCATAATAAAAAAATACTCACTTGCTAAATTTTGTGGCTATATTTTGCTGTTTTTTAGTGTTTGAAGTATTTTTTTCAAGATAATGCTGAATATGTATGACTTTATTCCAAGTGTTTTCTTTAGACCAAAATTTAATATTTCATGCCCACAAACTACTTCCAGATGTGTTTGCAAATAGATGATAAAATCTAATATTAGAGTTAAAATAAGCATAAATAACAAGGATGCACTATTATCTAACTACATAGAATGGACGATATCTTCTAGTAAAATAGTCAATAGTGCACTAATTATCTAAGAGCAATACTAAAAGAGGGAATTTGAGATATTCTATAGCCCAAATTAATGTAAAAGAGACAGAACATCATAAACTATGTAAATAGTGATAAAATAGAGAAACGAGCTGAAGTAAAATCATGTCAAATAAGTATTTCACATACTAAAATTTATAGCAAAAATATTAATTAAAAAGTATATATTAATGATTATACCATTTTCCATATTGAATCATTTTCTTTTTTCATCACAATATAACTTTCAATAGCTATATGTTATATCTATAACTATAATTCTATATAAAATTATACCCAAGGCTGCTAGAAAAAAAAAGAGATTTATAGGTTATAAAAATATCAGAAGTCAAATTCGTTTAGTCAAAG
The DNA here is from genome assembly GCA_004363575.1 of Solenodon paradoxus. Lineage (NCBI taxonomy): Eukaryota > Metazoa > Chordata > Mammalia > Eulipotyphla > Solenodontidae > Solenodon > Solenodon paradoxus. Next base: position 167,405 of record RJWH01000207.1, on the reverse strand, counting down.
ATCATTTATAACAGAATATTCTCTCAGGAAAGGACTGCATTTTAAGAGATAAGAATATCTATTAACAAACAGAGTGGACAATGCTAGACTAAATCCCAGAATTATAGTCAAACTAAATGGTCTATGTTGAAATGAAATGCAATATCTTCTACACATTTCTATTTACTGAAGAATATAAAACCTAAAAACTGCTTTAAACATGAGTCATAAGTGAATAATTTTTAATATCTGGAATCTCAGAACATATTTGAAATTTTAGCATATTTTTTCTTTAAAATGTTCCATTCTATTCCATATATACGTTACTATTTTAAACTGCTTAACATTAAAAATTCAGTTTAAGAAATTGCTGCAATTTTTTATAAACATTCTCTGTGCATGTGTGATTTGGTGATGTGCATATATGTCTACGTGTATCTCTTCTCATGAAATGCAATGTTTGGATGGTGGAGGACTCATAGAAGCAGAATTCCAGATGTTTCAGATGGAAATTCAAATATAATATAAATAATATAAAAATATACACATAAGTGTAAGAATTTTGAGTCAAAATCAGAATTTTTAGACAATAGTAGTAACTAATTTTTGAAAAGTTCTTTTCAAACATTTGTTTATTCTGAATGTATACCAAAAGATTAAAAATACTAAGTTCCTTGCTTGGCTGGTCAATAAATAATGGAGACGGTATTTGAATTTGATGCTTTTATTTCAGATATTAAATTGTTTCTGTGATATTACAGTGTTGCTTTTTTTTTCCATATGGCTTTCTCAAGACTCTGAATCTATATTAGGTAACATTAAGTGTAAGTATTTTCTGCCTACTTAGTACCATCCCAGTTAGCCCTTAGTTAATAGGTAAGGTTAAATCAATCATGAATAATCTCAGTAATATTTGCAATTATCTATGTACTACTGAGAATTATTGACATGTTAAAACAGTCTATAATGCAATGACTGATATTTAATAATATTATATAGTGTTGCAACATAATTTATTCATTCAGTATGTGTTAAGAGTCAACAGGATTGCACCAGCTCTCAGGGCTAGAAAGAAGAAAATGCTTTGGTAACTGAACATCTTCAGTTCATCATTAAAGTATTTAAGCAGATATCAACCTATGGAACTCATATCATGAAAGTGTTTGACCTTTTAAATTTTATTTAACTTGTATTTTATAGCAGTATACCAAAAATCCTCTTTTTAAAACCTAAATCCAGTTATCACGAGTTTTAAAAAAATAAATCGTGCTGTAACCTGTTACAATACAACAAAAGGGATAATAGAATTGAAGATAGCCATAGGAGACAAAATTCAGTTAAACCAGGAAACAAACTTAACCTAGATTATGCCACGAGTGTAAGCAAAATTTAACTCTGATAATTTTTTGTAAATGTCTCTGATAATCTTTAAAAAAAAATCCTAAATTATTTTCCTAAATGGGATTAGATAATCACTTTTAGCCAAGTCCCTGATAACTGGGAAACTCTAGTTTAATGAGCAATCATTATAAAGATTAAAGACTAAAAACCTTACACATGTTCACTGTGTAAGCCCATCCTATCATGCCTTTGAGCTTTATCAAGTTTCTGGACTAAAGTTTACTGTTCACAGTTTGTTTCTGGCCGAACAAAACATTTATATCAAATAAAATTGAATTTTCTTTTGACAATTCACAGTCAAATCTTATGACTGTGCAATGAATGCTAAATTACTACTTGTAACATGTTAGCAAACTGCTTACAAATCAGTTCTAGTCCAGAGCAGCAGATATGAATTAGCAATACAGTCAAGATAAAGTGAGACAAAAAGCTCTTTGATTAAATCATTTGTTAAAGATGTATTTGAGAGAACTGAATTTGTTTACCTAATGCAGATTACTTACTAATCAATTGAATTATATGACTTCATTTATGATCACGAATTTTATAACTTTAAATAGAGGAACATAAAACTTATAAAATTCAACAACCAAAAATCTAATTAAAAAATGGACAAAAGATCTGAATAGGTATCTTCATGGAAAACACACAGAAAGCCAAAGGCACATAAAAATATCCCCTATAAATTTCCTTCAAAGTAGTAATTTATCTGCATCTTGCATATTTGTCATAGGTCAAAAATTTTGATGCTTTTTAATAAATGTAGTCTCACAATTTTGTAATTTTTCCATATACCACTGGGTGATATTTAGCAATATTTTTGATATTATTTTTTAATTTAATATGGCAATTTTAATCATATTAATTTGCTATAATACACTGAGATTGTGGCCAGTAAATTGTCAATTCTATCTATAGTTCACATGTGCTTGAAAGAATTTTTATTCTTTATTAGCCATAAAGCTTTTTAAATACATATATATATATTCACATAAAATATGTAGTCCTAGATAAAGTTTTCTTCCAAATGAACTGTCAGAGTTCTTTTTAAAGAGGACTGCATGTATAAAGTCTTGTTATTTTCATCTTTACAATTTTTCTCATATTTTTCTATATGAATATTTCTTAAGGACGATTGTAAAATAGTAAATTAGTTTTTCTAATATATATATACAGCTCTGTAATTTTTTGATTATATATGATTGTTGTATTTTCTTGAGGTGTTAAATCATTGACATATCTAAATATCATCTAATGATTTTTAGTCTTAAATTGTACCAGACATAATACTTCTTACTTTTTTTAAAGGTATGCACATTATCAATATCCAATAATATTCTGTCCTTTTGTTAACAATATATCTTTTACAGGCAACCTACTATTTGATATTCATTGATTATTATTTAATTTGAAATAATTTTCATTCAATTAGTAAGTATAACCAATTAATATTTTTTGTATTTTCTGTTAAAGTGAAATTTGCTTTTCCTCTTTTCTTTTATTATTTTATTTGCATGTCACTTTATTTGACTGCTTTGAAATGTACCCATTTTTTTATTCTTCTGATGGGTAATATGAGCTTATTAAGATTTAAACTCAGTTTCTTTTAGCAATCTCTAAATTTATCAATATTATTCCTAGAACAAGAATATTTTCAACCACTGTTGTTTCTCATACCTTTTTTACTTCTTTACTTTCCTCATATTGTCCAGTAAATATAGCTTTCACCTGGATCATTGCATGTTGATAATTATGTGTATGCTTTGATCATTTTTAAAAATTCAGCCATTGATTTTTATTATTAAGATTTTGTCTTTCAAGTTTCTCATTCCGTTGCTTCCAACTGGGTGAGTGATTATCCTTTCTTGAATATCCTCAAAGTTATTTCAAAGATTATCTTTGGTGACGATATTTCTGAAATTCTGCATGCCTGATAACATTTATAATTCACTCTGACATTTAAATATTACCTTAGATTTGAAGTCCACAAATTTTTAACTATACAAAGAGAATTAGTAATAATTGAGATCTTGCAGAATTATATCATCTCTGTAAAGTATCAACTCTGTCATCACAAGAAGGGAACATAAATAAAATAGAAATGAGTGGGCATGTCTGTGTTCCAGTAAAATTCTACATATAAAAGAGGTAACAGGATGAATTTACTATGAAATTTAATGATTTTTAAAGTCTTACATTTTTATAAAATCATGGGTTTACTTTTTTGTTGTTGCTACATTCAGATATTGTGACTACACTGTTTCTTTTCACCAGGCGATTGATTTGATAAATATTTTATATCAATCATTTTTCTATGAGTGGTATCCTTTCATCTCCAGGAAACTTATAGTATTTTCTTTTTTCACATTTCACAAAGTATTTCACATTTTACAACGTACATCCAGAATTCTTGATAAGACCTCTGTTTTTTGTTTATTTTAGCTCTGTCCTCTCTAGTCCATACAGAGCTTTATGACAACTTTCAATCTTGTTTGTTATTTGTACAAATATTTATTTGTTCCTACTTACATTATTTTTACTTTTAGGTTCCTCACAGTGATTCACACTTCTATTTTTCTCATCTCTCTCTTCTTTATAACTAGAGGGGGAGATTTTTGTTGCTGTTTGCCAAACCATTCACATTTTTGCTGCTGTATTATTCTGCCTTTCATGTCTAACACTGGTTCTTTAGTTCTATAATTATGTTTCATATTTTATCAGTTTGAAAATGTTTAAGTTTTCCATTTTTGTTTTTAATTCTGCTTTCACTATTACAGCTTTAAATTTTTCACCCCATAGTATCTCTTACTTAAAGTTGTTTCTCTATTTTTCCTTTTGAGACCCCCTTTTTCCCCTTTGAAGATCTCTACTGTCACATCTAAGTGAACATTTAGCTCGATTTGTATTTTGCTCCTTAGATTTGAGGAAGTAAATGCTGTGAATTTTAGAACAGGCGATCTTGATTTGCGCACTCCTAACCCTTTTTCACCCCACAACTGGAAACGTTTGAATCTTCCGTTCATATCAGTCCATCCCCAAGCTTCTTCATATTTGTGGGTCTCTGGACTTACTCGTGAGATAAATCTGGATTCCAGGAGTGTTGAAGCCTCTTTATTGCTATCGGAAAACAGTCCTGGCTATGCATGGGAAAATTGTCAAATAAAATTAATGTTTTCTTTTAATTTTCAATATTGATTAGCATTGTGCTACAGTTCATGAGATATATGCTTTTTAATTTTAATTATAGAAATCTGGTGAGCAACTGAAAAAGTAGTTGGTATCAGACAAGAAAAGAAAAGATTATTGGTAAGAGAATGTAATTTCTAGTCTATAAATAATATTCTTGTGGGAAGGCTATGTTTTAATCTAGTACATCTTTCTTATCTACCTTAGGAGTTGGTTTTCTCATGGGTAAGATCAAGAAAGGTTGGGTAACAAATTATCTGACAGTCTTTTCATTGTTAAGGAAGCTCTATTTATAAAGCATGGATTTTATCGGATAGACGTTTCCTAACATTCCATAGTCAAAGAAATCATTTAATTTTCCTAAAGGTAGACTTCCTTAACACATTTCATTTATTGTAAATTCTTTAAACTATTTAAGTAGATTAAGTAAATGAAGTGAATTCATATGACAGAATAAATTACTTCCCTTGCGGTAATCTTTTCTTGTTTTATCTCTTAATAATTCTCAAAGTATCTGTGATCTTCTAAATATACTGGTGTATTTATCTCTCTATATATGTGTACATATATGCATATAGAGAATAAATATTATATATTTCAAGCACTTAAAAAAGTGAATTTTCTTTCAAAATGGTTACTTTTTCTATTTAACTATCTAGAGTACACCATTTTAAAATTTTATGTAATTATTTAATGTTGCCAATGTATATGAACTCAAAGTATATCAAAGTGTGAATTATAATTTGAAAATATTATAATTAATTATAAAATGAATAATTTAAGTTTAAAAGAATAAAGTATTTACACTGAAATTTTTGTTTCCTTTTATTTCATAATTAGTGTAATGATCTTGGAGTCTCTACTACTGAACAATCTAATAAAGTATATATAAGGATGAACTTGGATTTTGATCTGAGATGTAAAAACTTTACAAATTACTCAGTTTTATGTAAGATTTTCAGAACATTTAAAGTTTTCACGATTGAATTCCAAACTGCTTTGAGAATTTATGGTAAAATGTATCATCGATAACATTAAACTCATACTGGTATTTGAGTTGATAAGCTACTACTTACAGAGATAAAATATCATTGTCATTTATCTTCTATATAATTGTCAGCAAATTCTGATATAGTGATTTTTTAAAAAAAATTGGTACAGACAAGTCATGTTGTCTTGCTTAAGAACTTGATTGTTAACCAAAATGCATTACTGTGTGATTTTCTTTACTGATGGCTCAGTAATTTATGTAGATAATTAAAGAAGTGCTTCAATTTTCATTACATCCTTAAGCATCCTTTCTTTTCAATCTAGATTAAGCTTAATGGAGTCATTTGCATGCATTTTTCACTGATTTGGAGTTTGTTTGCAAACAAATTGGTATTGTAAAACTTCTTGACTTAGTTGCAGCATATTTTGTCATTTTATTGCTATATTGACATACTTTCAGTGCTATAAGATGCTTTCTTAAAAATTCTTCATTAGAATCCAAGTTTTTTGTTGTATTTACATAATACTAAATAAATTTAAGTGTACATGTTTGTTGGCTATAGAAATTAATTTTCTAAGCCCTAAAACAAAAATAAAAAGGAAAATAAAGACACAAGCATGTAAGTTCACACTAAAATATATTATAATTAACATTAAACATTATCTATATTACCTTCCTTTCATTCTGGCATACTAGTTTTTTTTATATACCTGTTCTCTTCAGAATGTGAATAATGCTGACGTATATGAAAATATTGATATAGTTTATTTATAGTAAAACAATGTCATTTTTGCTTATTTTGATGTTTTTTCTTTCATATGGATTTGGTAGTTATTCTTGAATAATAGTATTTTCCTTCTAGGGTACATTGTGGGTATGATTTTAACTTCTAATGTTGATGTAGAAAGTAATGAAAATGAAGCAATTTTTTAAAGAAATAGGAAAAAGTATTGTGGCAGAAATTGAAATTCACAAGCAGTTTTCTACTCTGTGTAAACCTATATGTGTGTGTGTGTGTATGTGTGTGTGTGTGTGTATATATATATATATATATATATGTATATATCCATACTTTTTTTCAGCATGTGTCACAATGCACAATAAAATCCCATAATAATTTCCTGAGAAGACTTTGATACCTAGTGTGAAAGTCTGGTTAAAGAAAATCTACAGCATCCTTCCAATTTATTTGTAAAGAGTTTTATGTTCCATTTTATATAGTCTTCATCTCTTTTCTTGTTATACACCATGATCTTTATCACCTTGTGACTTTTCCTTCCCCTGTATGTTTGAAATCTTCTAATCTGATAATGTAGCAGCTTCTAGGTGAAATGATCATTTCTTTGCTTCTTGATTTCACTTCCAAAGAACAATAAGCTTTATAGGAAACGGGTCATCAAAGTGATTTACTATGCCATATAGGAGATAATTTTTACTTACAAGATTATTTATTAAATAAATGGAATGACTTGATTCAATTTAATTACCTTATTTTGCCATGTGTAAGCACACTTTCCCCAAATTTGTGAGGAAAAAGTAAGGGTGCACATTACACATGAGCAGTACTAATTCCATAGCCATATAAGTGCTTTTAATTTTATTTATGCTTATGAGTTTAAAGTGTAACTCTAGAAATAATAAATGATGTTGACATGCAAAATAACATGGTCACTTTTCTTGAATTTATGATAAACTTGCAACTAAAGCAATTTCAGCCAATGATTCAACGAAATGAAATGAGTGATGTATTGTTGACCAGAGTAAATGACTGACTTGATATGATAGGTGATACCAACTTTATTATCACAGAGTGAGCAAGATGTCATTTCTCTTTGTGCACTTTAGATGAGAGCTAGCAATCTCAGTACTTTTACAAAAATACAGACACTAAGAGCTTCAAGATAATAGTGATTAAATATGATAAAGAGCATGGCCACAGGGCTGCCAAGAGACACTCTGGACCTCACCCACAGAGAGTGTCCTCAGATTGTGGAGGCAACAGGAAGGAAAGCTTGTATCTTTCATCTGTTTTTGTGTTGTGTTATTATTTTTTATATAAAATTTCTTGTACCATGATATGCTAAAAAATAAATGTTAAAATTCCTTTATACAACAAAAAACAATTACCTAAATATAAGCAAATAAAATTTTGAATTAAAAACGTGGGTGCACATTATGCTCAGGTGTGCAAAATAAGGTAATTTTTAGAAATATATGAGAAAGTGTTTATGTCAAGTGATTAAATTTCTTATGAACTCAGAGACAAAGATCATGCTCTCATGGAAGGTTTTTTGGGATTATTACAGACTTATAATGCAACCACCTAAATTTTGCCTCATTTGAATAATATACTAAATATACGTTAATCTTTTAAAATACCATAGAATAAGAAAATTTAAGTTTTCAAATTCTTCTAGTTGTGATCATACATATTGGCAATAGTAATTGTTCTTCGGGATTTACATTTGGTTCTACAAATTTTATATACATTTTCAGAAAATTATAATGAATTAGTCTTAACTATTTTATGAAACTCTTAGAGATCTCCCTATACATATAGGGAGGAACATAAAAGCATAAAGGTTTCCTAAGTACCTAAAAGATATATTTCTGACATGTACTATTTATTACTACATCTTAAAAATATATGGACTAATCATTCGATAGTAATCCAAATTGAATCGTTAAGTTTAATTATGACTGCTAAGATTTATTAATTCTTTATTCATATTTTGTTAGGCTTTCCTGGTGTAATCAATAAAAATGTTTCATTTAGAAAATAAAATTTTATATTATGTTGTAATGTAAAATAATCTATCATTACAAAAATCATTATATCACTTGTTATTATGAAATATTCATTTTATGTTTTTCCAGGTATAGACTAGTCATTTTTGGAAGACAATGATTTAGAATGAGATCATAAAACAGACAAATGAGATAATCAGAAAGTTAATATCAAGTAGTTTTTGAGGTTAAACTTAATGACTGCGTTTTTTTTTCAAATGTTTTACTTTGCAATTTCACACTGCTGTCACATACAGCAATTGATTTATTCCAACTTTGCTTTTTAGTTGGACCAGGTACATAGATAAAGATATAATTGTAATGTTGACAGCATATCCTATGGAGTGATGAAGACATTTTGTTATGTTACTAGCTTCTATGTTGCTACATTTGACCTTGAAATAGTAGATTCTTTTTTGTTTAAATCTTCCAGTGGTGACCAGAGTTCACACTGAGTGAAATAATCTGGAAACTTGCAGGTGTGGGGAGCCCCTGTTATGTGAATGCTTTAATCAGAGAAATGATTAGCACTGTATGGGAGAAACTTGCCCTTCTTTATTGGTCTAGCCTTTGTTCTCCAAATGAAGAAAACATTTCCAGTCTTGATTTATGCTCTCTTTTGTTTATGAACACCTATTATTCAATATCTCTCAATATGTTCTTGACAGAGTCCATTATATGATTCATTAGAGCTGAATTTCAGTCAAAATTTCATTCCATTGTGTCATTTTATCTTATTTTCTTAAGGCCTGAGTCAGCTTATGAATATACTTTTAAAAGAAATAAAAAGTTTAGAAGAATACATGAATGTTCCATATAAATATATGTGTATATACATATATGTGTGCATATATATGTACATATGTGTATATATGTTGTTCAAAGATCAGTTTCTTAACCTGGTCCTTCATCAGTCTGAAACACATGAACAAAATTTTCATAAGTTTTCATATTGCCCTTGATTGAAGAACACCCAGAAAAGTATATTTATACCAGATAAAGATTATATTTCTTTTATTCCTCCATGCAGATATTCAAAAAAATATTCTTGATAGTTAGGTAATTAAGATTCCAACGGAATTCCAGTTGCTATAATAGCGTCTTGCTTTTTTTTCTTACACTGTCATGCGTATTGTGAATCGGATGAGGGCGAGACTGACAGTAGCCTCACCTAGATGAGATGTTATATCGTTAGTCCCTTGGAGTTATGACTGTTTACAAAGGTTAGACATTATTCTTTATAAGTCTAAGCAAAGAAGTATATTCATGAGCATGCTGAAATGCACAACCATCTCCTGCCTATTTTATTTTTCCCCTTCTGACCAGTGAAGAACCATGCTAGTTCACTATAAATTAAAGAAAAAAAGAAACTATAACAAAATTTTATAGATAAAGCTAACTCATGCCATTCTTTTTAGTCTCCTCTGCATAACACACTAGGTAACAGCTTGAAATTAGAACAAAGGGATGGAAAAGTTTCTGGTGAAAGCACATAGTGTTTGATCTTTCGCAGAAAAAGGAATGTATTTAAACGGCAGTTTAAATGTAAAACACGCTTGTGAAATAATGGAAGACATTTTTAATGGTGCTTGACATTTTTTCTGAATCCAAAGAGTGAAAAACATTCTACTTATTTTATACTTTTCCCTTTTTATTTTATTTCAGTAAGAGCATTCAACATGAATTCTATCTGAAACAAATGTTTAAGTGTAGTACATTACTATCGAATGTCGGTTGAGAGAAGACTATGAATATATCAATGGTATATTAAATAATTTAATTACATAATACAATATAAACATATGTATGTGTCTCAAAGAGTGAGAGATAAAAGGAAGAGCACATAAAAATGAAAAGAATCTCTAAAAGTAGTTTTATGATGATGTGTGCTGGGCAATTATAATTTTTTTATAACGTGAACTTATAAAGTAAGTTCAGCAATTGACAGTATGCTAGATACATAATGAGAAATAACACTTTATCATTATCATGAAAAGTAGTTTTTTAGAAATTAAAGGAAATATTTATCATTGTGAATTTTAAATTATGAACATGAAGTTTACCATGATTGATCATTAATCTTTGTATTGAAGGATATGCAATGCTTCTAGCATAGTATCTCTGACCATCTTCAAAATATCATGTAGACACATTTTGATTAGCTGTAAAATAAAGATTATTTAGATGAAACTAAATATGATTTAAAGAACTATAACAATTTAAATATATTCCATAATATTATTCCACTGTCAATAAACTATGATGATTTCTGAAGGAATATCCCAGATTGAAGGGTGTGGTGGTAAGTATTAAAGCTATTTAAATAAATGTCACTGCCTAAAAAGTATTTTAACTCTTTAACACTTTAATGTTCTATCTAGATACAACTAGTTAACATGAGTTGTATATTTCATCTTCTTTTTTATGCCTTGAAAGTTTATAATTGACCTCAGCATAAGAAAATGAAATAGCTCATATGCCTCTGATTCATGTTATATTTTGAAACCAAATATTTTGTAACAAAGTAAGCATGACGATAACTTGTTTTACTTCATCACTCATTTTCCTAACAGGCAGATAATATATAAGGAAGCCAGTTTTCATCTATTACTCTTTATGATCAATGACATGGACTATGAAATGTTCTCTTAATTAGATTGCTGAACACTGCTGTAGTCTGTTTTATATTTTTATTTTTCTACAGTGAGGTCTACAGGTTTGCTGTACCTGGTAGTTCAGGCTGAATACCTCAGTGACCCTGTTGAGCTTATTTGGGATGGAGATAAGAAAAATAATTCACATGTAAGTACAGGGTCGATCAATGTTCTTCAGTTGGCTTTTTTATTTTTGAGAATCAGAATGTAACAACACAAAGCGTATGATCAAAATATATTTCAGGAAAGATATAGCATATTATAACACTTAATGAATTAATCAGGTGCAGAATAATTTTGAGATACACTCTATTGTTTATTTTTCCCTTACAGAAAGATTACAATTGAAAAAGGAGAAAAATACCTGGAAATGTCTGAATTATCAACTAATATTAAATACAACAATGCTCCATTCTCTTTGTAAGTATAATTGCATATTTCTTATGTTTTTGGAGAATCATGTTTGATATTGAATTTTTGTCTATTTTCCTTTTATAAATCAAAACTGCATGATTAAATTAATTTTCATCAATTCATCAAGTATATGCTTCTTTAAATGGAGGCCACCTCAGTAATTCAATGCAAATTTCTTGATGAACTAATATAAATTACATTTTGATTCAAAGCAATTTCAATATTTTCAAGGATATGATATTTTAACTCCTTAAGCATCTAGACTTGAACGTTTTTGAAACAAATACTTATGTAATAATTCAATATGTGGATCAAGAACTACTTAGCATCTAAAAAAGTCTAACTACAAATTTCCACTCCATAATAGATGGAAAAACACAACTATCATAGCAATAGTAAACTTATAGTTTTATAAGAACAGAATATGTTCATCTCTAATAGATTATCACATATTATCAGATCCCAAAATGAAGCATTTCTGCTAGACAAAATGCTTGCCAAAGAAATCACTAAGGTGAAAATAGACCATTTTTTAAAATAAGATGCACTTTGTAAAAAAATTATATTTTAAGTTAAAATGTAGTTTTTCAAAATGTGCATTTTTTGTAGTTAATATTCATGCAAAAAGGTCATAGTAAGAACTCTATGTTTGTGTCTTTTCCATTTTTTGTGTTTATGTTTTAATTCATTAGTGTTACAAGAGGATACTGCTAAAATGGAGAGTATAATCTCTAGGTAATATAAAAGTAATTATTATAATCTGAATGTACATGTTCTGCCCATATGCCTAAATGTGATGTTGTTTGGAGGTGGGGACTTTAGGGTGAAGTTAGGTCATGAGTGTGTGAAGCTCTCACAATTGGGATTGATGTCCTAATGAGGCGGTGAAGGAATTAGAGTTATCTTTTCCAGTATGTGAGAATACAATGAGACGTTGGGAATTCACAATTCCCAAGAAGGCTCTCACTAGAACCCAACTAAACTGGCATTTTGATATCAGACTGTCAGCCTCCAAAACTGTGAGAAATAATAGGATACTTAATAGGAAATATTAGGAAATAATAGGATACTTAATGATTAAGTATCCTAGTTAATGGGCATTTTGCTCTAGCAGCCTGTGCTGACTAAGGTCATGATAATATATACAAAAATAAAAGAGTATATTTAATACATGAGTTACTACCATGCATAACAAATAATAAATAGAGACATGTCATCTATACATGTAACTGTGGTTTAAATCTGTCAAGGTCAATTTAACCATCTTAACAATTCTCGTGTCTTAACTTCCTATATAGATTCCATAATTACAGGGCTTAAAATTAATGAGGCAGCTATATTTCTGCCCACTAAGTGCTCAGAACTGCCTATTGCTTGTCTTCACTGAACGTTAGCCAGACTTCTCGCTATAACAACTGCTCCTGAACACTAGTTTATTCCTAAGTTTAATGAAGAAAATAGCTGGCTCATTCTGACTGCAAGAATAAATATATCTTGCTAAATCATCATGAGTATGTGGCCTACCAATCAGACTCCATCAATTCCTGGTAGTCATGTTCATCTTTCTGTATTTTTTAAATGGGATTTTCTGTTTTATTTTGACATATTTGCACTTATTTGACATTGACATTTTATCTTCACATGGTATCTTTCATGTAGCTGTTCATTTGGTTTTTCCTCCCAGTCCCCAGTCTCAACCCGGGTCCTTGAGATGTATGTGGACTCGACTAGCTGGAGGCCACAGAATTAACTGCTAAGCCACCATGGTGTACATTCACAGATTATCTTAATATGGCAGGGAGAAATCAGTTGCCACGTCTAGTTAAGAAATAGAGACCAAAGTTTCAAAATGTCTAATGATCTGATCAAGTAGAATTTTGTTAAAAATTAATATATTGACATGCAATGGAGCAATTGGCAAAATTATAGAACCTTTTTTTTTTTTTTTGCTTTTCTCAAAAAAGAGGAAACCAAGACTATGGAATTATTATATCCAATTTATACCCTGAAACTGAAGAAAAATGGACTTTAGATGACAGAAAGCTCAACTTAAAAGACTAGAAGTAGAAGTTCAAATGTAATAAGTAAAGGTGGAAGGGAATGATTTAAAATCCTTTAAGGTTACAAAGTGCATAAGTGGATAAGTGTTGTTCATTTCCTCTAAGAAAAGATAAGAAATAGTAGTGCTTAGTGGTCATATAGACAGAGGTTAGAAAGCTATAAATGCTGCTTATATATCCAATTGGATACCATATAGTGAAAGCATGATGAATATTAGGAGAAGGTTAGGAGAATCGTAAGAACATTATTTTTTCTGATGTCTCAATGTTGATACTGCTTTCAGGTTAACAATAATACAGTGTAATAGCTTTTTCAAAGCAATGATTCTAAAACTTTTGAAGTGTGATATTGCTTTTTGAGTAAAATTCTTTTCATACTTGCTTGCATTTTTAACATTGTAGTGGAGAAATTCCTGTTAATAAAGATACATAACTAATTATTATTCAGTAGGTTATTAGGTTCCCTTTACTTTTAAGAGAGTAGTTATCTCTGGATGAAATATGCTACCAGTGACAGAGCTAGTATTCATTTACTTTGATTTATTGCACTTCTATTGCTTACTCAACTAAATTACATTTTATTGTTTCCATCTTGAACAGTAATACAGTGTCATCATCATGAATGACTTTGTTGCATCAAAAAATGTGTACCTGCTGTTTTCCATCTGCCTTTCTGGCTCTTTCACCTTGCCTAGACATCCAAGAAGACACGAAATAAATGGTCAGAAACTTCTAGTGGGAGAAGTTATACATACAGAAGTCTCAAATCAATTTTGGATTTGTAAAATGACAATGAAACTGATATTTTTCATATTCATGGAGAATCTGAAACAAATATTTTCTTGTGTTATTCCCAGTTCTTCATAGCACACTAATACAAATTCAAAAATCAAGTATAACTAATGATGAGCTGATACATATTTTTAGAAATTTCACAATCTATTCAAATTAAACACTAAATGGATCAAAGATATTCAATATAAATTTGCAAGCTTAAATATCTGACTGCTTAAATTTCAAACACTGAATTTGCTTATGTTTTATTAGCAAAATCTCTGTAAGATACTTTGTATTTCATTTCAAATTTCTTGCAGCTTAATCAAAATTATGTCTGTGGTCACAAGGGATCTGTTATTAAAGATATGATGAAAAAACATTGCAAATGGTGCTGTTTGATTTGGTCAGATAATTTAAAATATCCCTATAGATTTATTTCTCTGGGAATGAAAGTGAAGAACCAAACAGAATATATACAAACCTTCAAATTATTTTATATATAGAAATGTCGAATATTCTTCAATTTTTGCTTCAAAAGATAGATGTACATAGTGATAATATAATTTACATAGCACTTTAATAAATATATTTTCCCCTTCTCTCAGATTATTCAGTTACGTTGAATGTTATGAAAATAGAAAATGATAAATAGATAGATAGATATGAAACACATTCTAAGTCACTGCATTTGAAAAGCTACTTTCTAATACATTTGCAGGTGAAAGTTTCACATGCCAAAGAAAAATTTACTCACCTTTTTTTTAACATTTATCCAAGCAAACTTCTGATATCAAAATTTAAAACATACTTCTTGCCTCAGCTTTTCCTCAACAATGAATTTTAAATACTACATGTTGTTTCTCCAGAACTATTTGTTGATAAAATAAGGTAGACATTATCCTTACTAAAGTATGGAGAGCAATTCTTGTCAAAAGTTTGGTGGCATCACAGAAGGGGTATAAGTGTAGTACATGTGAGATGATTTGGAGAGTCTGAATTAAAGTTAATCTTTCAACGTGAGGTCTTGATTAGGGCTGGGATCATTTCAAGATATAATAATACAGTATCAGTAGACACAAAGGGTCAAGGCTAGCACTGAAAAGCAAGTATTGTAGTCATTAAACCTAACTGAGCTACTTATTTTTAGTGTTAAATATTTCCCAAAAGTTTTGAAACAAAAAAATAAAAGATAAATAACATTTCCTCTTCCTAAAAATGTTATATAGTCTAGTTTGACAAAATTAATGTAAGGGATTGAAAAGTAGGTTGTGCTATTGAAGACTTTAAGATTTTGGGGTATAGATGTATTTGAAATACATTGGCACCTCTTATTGTCATTCTTTAACTTAAGCTAAAGATTAGAACAGCAACATATAAAACAGTGGTGAGTCGATATCTCCATTTCTTATGAAGTGTTATAATCGCATATTAAGTATTGAGATATTTCTTTCATCCTCTATGAAA
This sequence comes from Solenodon paradoxus, assembly GCA_004363575.1. Lineage (NCBI taxonomy): Eukaryota > Metazoa > Chordata > Mammalia > Eulipotyphla > Solenodontidae > Solenodon > Solenodon paradoxus. The sequence goes on along the minus strand of RJWH01000207.1, from coordinate 151,692 downwards.
GTCACATTTTGTTGTTCTTTTACCTAGAGGTCATGTGTTTGATTATTTGACATGACAGCAACTGCACAAGAACCTTTAAGATTCTTGAGATCATATGCATAAACATTGCAGAACACAAGATCCTGAGAGAAGCATGTGATCAGAGCCTGTCAATCACTTGTTAAGCCAACACTCTGGAGTACCTACAGTAAGCCAAGATTTCAAGTCTTAATATCAGTCTAGAGAGTCCACAGACATATATGACATTATTATCCCAAATATCTACATTTGTGGTATTTTGTGCTTCTCAGATCCTTTTTTTAGAATATCACGTCTACATTTATATAGATCTTGGGGATCTCAAAGTAGAATAGGTAGAATATATTTAAAATTAGAATCCCCCAAATTCCTACGTATGTAAGCACAATACTTTTCCCTTAAAACTGCACATATTCTTTTTTGATAACTCAATATCATATTTATGGAGGCCTATTCCAAATCAATATTCAATTTAGTCATTTTGGGGGCAAGGAGTTCTGTAGCCTTAGCCTAATTCTCTTGCTAGTGTTTTAGCGATGGCATGGAATATCCTCCCAACTGAGTGGCATAGCACAATTTGAAGGGGTTTAAAGAGGAAAAAATAACTATATAGAATTCATCTTGAATTTTGGTGTTTAGATTCCTGGATGACTGGCTTATTATGGTAATTGCTATGTAAAACTGCAGTTACTGATTGAACCAAGTTATATAAAATAGTTGATTACAAAAAAACAGGTATCAAGAGAAACTGGAAGGATTCAAATGCAATTGCACAGACCCAAGAAGCAAGTTTCACCATCCACTTATGCCGAATGTTCACCGATCATTGGGGTTTTTTGACCTGTGCTCACAGTCAGCCAAACACCATGACATTGATTTTTTTAAAAGAAAAAAAAAAAAACTTCATTGCAGTCCAGCCAAAAAAGAGGTCAGAGCATCAAATCAGATTGACTTCTTCAAACAAAATTAGTGTGGGAATTGTGTAGTTAAATATAGCAGGTCAGACAGAAGCACTGTGACCATGATTACATAAAAGGAAGGGGGGGATTTTAGTTAGGTATTGATCTAGCTGTTGGTAAAGGCAATAACAATACTTTAGGTCATGAAACTTTAGAAGTCGGCAAATATTGCCAATTTTGTTATAAAGTCATTTTGTACTTAATACTTTTTACAAAGATTGGAGGTGAAAAGGACAGTACAATTTTGTGTTAATTGCCAAAGATCAATAACAATATTTAATAAGAATGCCAATAAAATGGGTACTTCTTTCAATAAAAATCATTTTGGAATTTCTCAGACTGAGAACACTAGCTCAAGTAATTTGTTGTGTTAGAGCAATGAGGTCCCAGCAAAGAAAGGCTTCAGCCCACTCTAAAAATAAGCACATGATGAGAGGAACTTTCTTAAAATGTACTGCAAGTTTCCTGAAATCCAGTAGATAATGAAAAAAAGGCACATAAAAGTTTTGATTCTTGTCAATTTTACTGGAATTGTGATAGCTACAGATAAAATACGCACTTCCAAAAAGTTAGTAAAAATTCCACATAAATGTTGATTGAATATAATGACAAGTTTGTATTTGTTGTGGTAAATTAGTTCTAGTTAGTGAATCATATTTATTTTATTATCATTTTCAAAAATGAAATAGTAATTGTCCCAATTTAGTTTTAAGTATGCACTTAAGTATGTTCCTTGGATCGAAAGCATACTAGTTACAATGGAGAGCATTAGCATTTGACACAATGTGTTTTCAGAAAATTGTCACCAAAATTCACCATGTTCTGAATGATGAGGAAAGCGAACTTAAACAGATGATAGATTGATGATATAGAGACAGATACATACATAAATGCATGCATACATGCATGTTATTGGAGCAGTGCTTGTGATTAAAAATGAATCAGTTTACTGTTCAACCTGCATGTGTTCTTAATTGAATGTGTTCTATTTAAAGAAAACTGAATTTATCTTTTGATTGTGTTTGATAAACTTACAGCTCATAAAACAGTTTTCTTAGCTTTTAGAGAAAATCTAATCAACCTAAATCAAGATAAATTTAATAACGTCTGTTAGCTTTATAAAGGAACCATTTGTTGTCTTTATAAAATTTAGTACTTACAATTTTAAAATTATAAATATACAACATCATATCCAAAGACATGGGGGCATGCCTTTATTCTATAGCTATATTATAATGCCACAGGATAAAAATAAACTGAAACTGTATTATTACTGTATTTTGGTTTTCTTTTCAAATGCATCCTATATTTAAAGCTTATTATCAATTACTTTCACATTTATATAGGATATTTGTGTTAATTTCTTAATTCTGTATATCTTAAATATGTTAATGATCTATAGCATAGTTTGTGTTCTAGAATGTACAAAACTAAATCAAGGTATTGACAAATACAAAAACAAAAACAAAAGCCTTAGATTAAAATTTCACATCAGCTGTTGTCTACAAGCCAAAGACTCCAGGAACACAACTGTAGTCAAACAGAACCAAATACTGTGACTTGCTTCTTCAAGGGCCACCACCCCTTGTGAGAAAACTTGGGAATGTTTGCTCATCTTTGCGTTTGTGTAGTACCTTTGTTTGTAGTCTCTAAGTAGAAACAACTGTCAATTGTTGTGCACATGCCACAGAGTTCTAGACATATTTATTTTCTGTGAAGTGCTAATGTCAGCTGAGGAACATGGGCCCTGTCTGAGAGCAGTAAGGCCAACTACCAGCTATCGTCTATCAGATGTAATTATTTCTTATCTTTTGCACTTAGAAAATTCTGCTATGATAAAGATAAAATAGACGAGCAAATCAATTAAACATCACATATACATATATATTTGATTTTAATATGGCAGAAAATAAGTCATACAATACGAAGCCAAACATCTTCACTATGCATAAAAATCAAGTATGTCTACATATACAAACAAAAGAAGATCATATTTAAATATTACAAGACAAATTGAATGGATATGTTTGCAGTAGATAGCATCAGGATTGATTATAATAGGTAAGAATTATTATAAATTAATGAGACTAGGATCCACAGGATAATGTGTCATGGACAATTTATAAAAAAAAACTGTACTTGGGAAATACATATATGAAAAAAGATGATCACAGGTAAGTACAGGTAAAAGATGCTCTCATATTAAAACAATAAAGTTTTATTTTCAAGTCTTTTTTGTGTTGTAAAATGGTGAAGGAAAGAATCCTTCTCATAGGTGCTATGAATTCTAAGCATATGAAAGAATTTAAATATATCCAAACTATTCACAAAAAGAGAACTATATCACCTTTAAGAAACTGAATTCTATTTCAAATATTGTCAATGTACAGTTGATATATATGTGATTCACTAATATATATAATCATAATATACTGCTTATATTTAATTTAAATATAAATACCAAGGGAAATGACTAAGATTGCCTACTGATTGAGACATTTGCAGAATGTACAATAATATTGCACAAATTTTAATGATGATTTTATATTAATCATGTGATGATGGCTGATTTAGCAAGTTCTTGAAATAATTTTTAGAACTTTGGTCATATTTTACTGAAATAAAGATATTTTGCTTCTCAAAATTGTGATGGAGGTTAAAAAGAGAGATTTATCCAATTCTTGGGATATCACAAAAAGATGCTGATGCTGATATTATAAATAGATCAAGATAAAATAAAGATAAAGATGAAAGAAAGAGAAGAGAGAGTTTGAGAGACAGAACTTCATTTTTACTATGATAATTTTTCTCTAGGGTAAAATTCTATCCCCTCTAGATTCTCAATAAATGTTGAAAATCCAGGAAAAAAAGAATCCTAGTATTCTAATCACCTTCAATTCTTTTAACATTATATCTCCTTATTGTGACCTGTAATTTTCATGGAATCACTTTTATAAATAATTAACATGATTCCTATCTTCTCTGTGCCCCTATCTAAATTCCTTTAATTATTAATCAGCAGTTCATCTGGATGGTAGGTAAATTTTACTAAGTAAACATGCCCTCAGAACCTGTCATTTCTAATTATTTGTACAATTTTTAATTGATTTGAAATTTAAAAATAAGTGGAAGATTAAATTTTTATTTCAAGTTCTTTTTTCTCATGTCTGTTATGTAAATACTAGGAACATAATCCTAAAAAATGCAGATTGTTTCATGAGAATAATAATTTATATTTTATGCAAGCTATACTTCACACAGAAGTCATTCTTTTAAAATAACCACTTAACATTGTGAGTTTTCAAAGTATGCTAGTGCTAAATCTAAAATTTAATATATTTACATGATGCTTGATTTAAATTTTATCAACTACAAACACCAGCTGAACATTAGCACAAAATATATGAAACAGTTCTTTTCCAAGAGATTTCCAATAAACCCTAATGACCAAAGGAGCATCTGTAGCTAAAATTTTCACATCGTCCATGTGTGCGCTCTGTATGTGTGAGAACTTAAGCATATGTAGTGTTTGATATTTTAATCATAAGACCAAGGTATTAATCAAAGTAAATTTTTGGCTTTAGGCAAGTTGAAGGCCTATTGCTATAATGCATTTACAGTGATAAAGGACTAACTATCTTTGTAACAACTCTACAGATAATTAAAACTTGTATTAAAAGAAGTAGCTTAAATCTACCTGTATAGCATTCTAGTATTCTTTATTTGCATCTGTTGCCTAAAAATGTGCTACAGATTTTAATATTTGTCAAATATTTAATATTTGCTATAGATTTAATAATTGCAAATTTTGTACCCACAAATTATTGCCTACAGAGTAAATGAGAATAATTATTTTCAGTCTAACCTTAATATTTTAAATTCTTACTAAATTTAAGGGTCAGGGGATTGCTCTACTAATTGCTTTTCAAGGATAAGAGACTACAGCATGTACTTTCACTTACTCATATTGTGACGATTGTACATCTTCAGTGTGTTGCTCTTGATATCTGTTACATTTCTTGCTCATTGAAGACTTGCCAATACTTTATTCACTTAAAAAAATGAATTTAGTAAACTCAAGTTAGTTACCCGTCTTTGACTTATATGTAAGACAAACAATGAGAAATATATTTCAAGTTGATATGTAAAGAGTGATAACTATGACTTATTTTAATTTGTATAACAATTTCAAGGCTATGCTAAAACAGTATAAGAGAAATCCAAAGCAAGAAAAATCTATGTAGATTATTTCTCCAAAAATATTCATCTGAGAACTATGAAATGCCATATATAAAAATGAAAGAGAATGTTTATTAAAGGATATTAAGTATTTTTTGGAATTATTATTTCAGTTTTTTCTGGAATTATTATTTCATAACTATTAATTTTTATACTAACTTTGAAATATAACCTGAAATTAGTGTCAATTACTGCTTAAAATTTAATATTATATATCAATTTCTCAGTTAAATTTGCACTATCTATTTAAATGTGGCACAAACTGTTGTGTTATTTCCCTGGCCCCAAGTTATAATTGACTGCACTATGACACACAGAAATGAGTTTAGGAGATTATTATTGGGAGTGTTGTAATCTATTAAACACATGGCTATTTATTACATCGACATTGTTCAGGCATGCCTAAATACATTCACTAGAGTACACATTTTTTTTTATTATTATGTTCCACATATTCAAAAAAGTCTTCAGTTTATATTCAGAATAAGAGAGACCTTTGCATTTATCACCTACAACTTTGTATCCTATCAGAGAATATAATGACAGATAAATGATTTGAATAACTAATTTAAAAACTTCCAAACTATATGACTACACATCTGGGAACTTTACAAGAGAAAAACATTAGAATTTTTATGACATGTAGTCTCCATTCATTCACTGTAACTAACATTTATGAGCTGCAATACAGAAATGTGTTTGGGATCTCTAGTCTCCTCCTTCACCACAGATAACACCACTGGAGCAAAAAAGTCTGTGTATCAATCAGTGTGGAGCTACAGATAAGTGCATACACAACATAACATTTTAATAGCTTTTACCGCTGTCAAGAAAGTTTTCTGCACATTGTTTAAACAACCACAGTGTTGAAATTTACTTAAAAAGCAAATAATGTGATATAGCTTGGATACTAAAACATGAATGAAAAAACAATGACTCCACCATGCTCAAAAGGAACATAATTGCCCAAATCACCATTTTATAATTAACCTCTAAATACTCATTGCATATTTGAAAAATACATACAGAGAAAAAAATAAAAACAACAAAGATTGCATTTTGATCAGTTTTCTTCTATGGATCGGCATGTGTACTCACATATGGAATATTCTTAAAATAATATTTTTAAAATAATCAGATTTACTAAATAGAAACTGTCTCAGAAGGTGATGGAGTTAATTCCCAGAAACTTTGCCAGAACACAAATGTAGGACATTATTTTACTCTGATTTAATGCAACTAATAAACACAAGGATATTTTCATTTCTAACCTATAGGACACGCCGCCTATACTGGGAAGATGTATTTTTTGAAATACAGCTGAACACTGAAAGGTCAAAAAGACAAAAAATGAGCATCTACACGCATACACATATACTTATACACTCAGTATATATCTCACAAATAAGTGTGGTTAAACAACGGTGTTACTCTAATCTTCAGTTAGCTATGCAGCACTGAGAACTGAAGGGGTCTTAGTTGTTTATTAAGTAAAATAGAAAGTTATGTTTGTTTATTAGAAAATGAGCTAAAAAATATTGAAGATTATCCTTTATAATTACTCAGAATTTGATCACTTACCATAATCAAAGGCATTCTTCTTTCAGCAATATTTATTTCCTTTAGTATTTAAGAGAAATATCTGGACATCTATAAATCATTTTGACCAACTCTCAAATGTTTTAACAGGATTTTAAGTTGAATTTCTCTATACAAATTTGTTTCTGGAGACCCATCTCAATAAGCTCAAATATTCAATCCAGGAGGAGAAAATAGATCCAGTAACAAATTCTTATCTAGCATGCACTTTCTCTGTGAATTTGCACAATTATATTTTATAACTATTAAATAAACTTCAAAACTATTATGTTTAGAGGATTTTACTTCTTTATATTTTAACACACAGATCCACATGAAATCAAAACAGCAAAATATCTTTGAATAAGCAAAATCTATTTATAATGGAATTTTGTTAAAGTTCCTTAATTTATAAATGTTTAATATAGTTCTAATGAACAAGAGTTGATTAGATTAAAATTTCAAATATCACACTATAATGTATGTTAATAGTGCCTATAGTTTTAGTTGACATTTTCTCTATGGAAAGTTAAAATTCATTGTCAATGGCATGGATGTGGTTCAGTGGTTGAAAAATCTGTGTTTTTTGAAGGAACAGCTAACTACGATAGCAATAGTACAATAGTAATAGCTATTTACAGCCAACTAGAAGTAAACATAAATAGATGAGGAAAGAGAGTTGCATGCTGAAATTGTATCTTTTACTTTAAAGTAAGATATATTTACTAATATTTATATCATAAAACTAAGAATTGCAATTTCTTAGGAAAACATATTGTACTGGGCATATTTATTCATATCTTCCTCTAAAGAACCATGTTATTATTGTACAGCTAACCAAATTCAAAATCTGCAGCATGTTTAAATAAAGCCTCCTTTTAATGATATAAATATTGAATTATTCAAAACACTTACATTTCTTTTGTATTCATCAAGTAGGATTTTATTTTCATAATGAACAGATAGAATTCAGAATCAAATGAGCACAATTTTTAACATTTTTAAAGCACTATGAAACATTTGCTGTTTTGTTAGTGTTTTTCTAACTGCCTCAGTTTGTATCATTACTGCATTTAAGAAACAATGAGACATATCCAACGCTATTAATACACTAGTTATAGCCAGCTATAAGTATGATCAGTTATAAAAGCTATAAAAGAAAACAAAGTGGAATTTGTATATAAGTTTAAATGTTAAATGTTTGTAAGATGAAAAATACCTTCGCTGCAGTTTTCCTTTCTAATATTTAAAAATTCTTAATATTGTATCTGTTTGCATATGTAGTTTTTTGATGCTTCTCTTCCAAAAAGTACATATATTGAAAAACCATATTCACTTTGTCAAAAAATGTATCTATCAAATACAAAGAGCCACATGCTGCTTTTCTTCTTTAATTCCCCATGCTTCTTTTAAAGTCTTTTTAAAATGAGTGAATCTCATTTTAATATTAATTGTAACATTTTGTACTTAAAGAATGCTTTTCATCTGAAGAAAGTCAAAGCACTTAGCCATGAAAAAATCTCAGCCATCAGCCAGGTCAAATATTTTAAGAAGGACTCCATAAATGAAAAGCCAATTTAAATTAGGAAGCGATTTGAATTCATACCCCTTTCAATCATGCAATGGGAAAATGACCAATTTTTCACCAACCCTGAGGGTTTCAGCAGAAGAATAAATTCCACTACTGGGAATTTTGTGATTCAAAAAACATGTAGGAAAGAGGGAAGACAAAGAATTACATACTAACCCTGTCTACATAAAACTGATAAAATTGATTATTGCAGGCTAGGTATGCCTGATTCATGCCAGGAAGCGAAATTTTGCAAGAGATACATTTCTGGGCAATTCATATTGAACAAGAACCAAGGATGGTAGTAAAACTCACACAGAGACACACACAGACACACACAGACACACACACACCATTTCCCTACTCTATTCTGAGTATATGTTACAGAAATACACTCCCTAGTGTCACAAAGAAACTTGTTTAAATCCTTATTCACTACAAAGCTGGCTTAACAGCTCCAAGACTTTATCTTCATCTGAAAGGTGGAGACAGTAACATATTTCTTAACAATTATGAAATAAATTGGAAGTATAGACTCTTGAAATAAGCAGAGTTCAAGTGCCCTGTAGAACTGAAATACCATTCCTTCCTTCCTTCCTTCCTTCCTTCCTTCTTCTCTTCCCTTCCTTCCTTCTTTCCTTCCTTCCTTCCTTCCTTCCTCCCTTCCTCTCTTAAAAAAAATGTCAAGTCACTGCTGGTGCAAGAGCCCAGCACAGCAAGTGAGCCATGCCAATCCAGCCTTGTTCCTTCCCAAGGAATCCCTCTCTTTCCCTCAAAAACCACTTCCCTGCATTCCTTGGGACAATTCCCTTGTTTCCCCTTGCCCCTTAAAAAGCCACCCCTTGCTCCACTAGGAGTATGGGATGGCTACTTGGAGACATGAGTCCATCCAAACTCCAAGATAGTGATATTTCGAATAAAAGCTTTTATCCTCTAAGTATTCATCTTGCCCCTCCAAGAAATGATTGACTTTCAATGGTGATAGGTGGTAAGGACCTGATGTTAACAAAATGACATAAATAATACAATTTAGTGATGAGTTAGCTGTCTTTATCCAAAGGAAAACAACCCATGGAAAGGGCAGAATAGTATTTCTCAAGCAGTGGAGCACCCATCCTGAGAGATTATGGGCAAAAATGAGGCATGATTCAAGAGGAAGTTAGGGTTCCTTATAAGGCTAGCAATCTTGTTTCTCTGGTAAATCATACTGGTTATGCTAAGCTGGACAATTATGATTGGTGCTAAGTTTCCTTGACTGGGAGAGATTTTCCATAAATGTTACCTGATTTAAGTGTACATTCGTGATATAGTCCACCTTGGGACAGCCTCCATTTAGTGGACATCAGTATGCAAATTAGCTATAAGCTAAATTACTAAAATGAACATCTATCATATTTACCTCAATTTAGCATCCCTGATTGGAACATATATTTTTTTGTGTAATTTAAATAATTATCCATGTGTTTTTTGGAAAATAAAGAATATTTTAAATGGTTTTATGAGCCCCGTATGCATATTTTGTTGCAAGTTCATTATGAAAGGGACAGAATAGGGGTTGAAGCCAACAGACAGGATTGACATTAAATAAAAAGCATCTTCACAGGATCAGACAGCAGAAAAATCAGTCAATCAACAACAACAATAAAAAGAAAAAGCCAAACAGAAAACCAGGTAATCAACAAAATAGTTCCCCAAATAGCTGGTGTATATATATTCAGAGGTCAGCTTGCCTTCTCTTCCCTTTCTGCCATTCAAGGGGAAGGTCCACTCTTATGCTTAAGCGTGCTTTTCCTTTTTTTTTTTCCTTCATAAAATTTTTCTTACTCATTAACACTTTGAGTGATCCTAAAATTCCTTTTGGAGACTGAACTCAAGAACCTAATTTGCTTGAGTAGAATGAGCTGGGAAGATTACACAATAGCAAGGACATCTGTGGGACTGGAGAGGCATTCAGTACCTCCTGGGACTCTGCCAAGACCAAGACCAAGGTGGGAGACTCCTGAAAACGGAGACATCTCTCCTTGCTCCTCTACCAGCCTCCAGGGCCTCTGGTCTCATCTAGACCCACATCAGTTACTTGGAATATTTCTAAGAGCCCTTTTAAAAAGTAAAAGCTCAGAAAGCATTTTACTCCATGCAATTCTCTGCTGATAAAATATTTAAACAAGAATTTTATTTTATACAAAATGGAAACTTTGCTGTATGCAATCATTTATTTTAATGATGGCTTCATTAAATTGAACATTTCTCTGTAATATCCTCAATAAAATAAGTATTCTCAACTTTTCAAGAATATTTTGATAACAAAATACATTATCAGTAGTAAAAAATGTTCACTTTTGAAATATGAATGATTCACTGTTAAGGATAATAAATTTTGTATTTTAAGAAAAAAATCACTGTCCCCCCATATCAGCATAATTCCTTTTACATATTCTTAAGAACAAAAACATCTATAAAATTCTCTCCGATGTTCCTTTCGATCTGTAACAGAGTTGAGAATATTCATCCTTTCGTCTTCATTCTAAAATTTGCTTTTTTCTCACTGAAACTGTTGATCAGGTTGCTTTGACAAGCCTGACATTTTCATGCAACAATTGCTTTAACTCTGTGATACCTTACTTGAACTTCATCAGTGTTCTGCACTATTTACTTGCCTTTTTAATTAGCCTGTTCACTCTGGTAGAAAACCTGTTATCTATTTATTTCATGATCCTATTTTTGTTTTATTCTTATCTTATCTCATTCCTCCGTATATCCGCCTACTTGCACACCACCTAGCAAACTTTATAGAACTGAATATCACTTACATTCAATTCAGCCTTCATGATAGAGGAGTTGCTATTTTGGATTGCAATGTTCAATATTAACTCCAACTTTATTTGGAAGCAGCATTTGTACTTCATTTCACTCTATTTTAAACTCTAATTTCTAAAACAACAATGAAACAGACTGTTTTAGTATGAACACTCTTATCTTTGATATAAGCAGAAGCCCCCATTTATGAATTGTATTCAATATGTTAGATCACACTTTGACTCCGACCCGTGGAGCAGTCAACTGGGGTCCGGAGATCCACCTAGAACGGATGAAAGGGGTGGGACAAGAGGCGTGAAAAATGACAGCAAGACAAAGAATTCTGATCAAGCTGCAAAATTTATTAAGATGGAGGGACTTATACAGGGAAGGGAAAAGAGAGAAAGTAGTTTGGATAGGTGGTACCTGTGTGTGTCTTTTTGCGTGCTCTTGGCTTGGATTGGCAGGCGGGCGCGTGATCAAGGCTCTGATTGGTTGCTAGTGCGCATGATTAAGTCTCTGATTGGTTGCTAGTGCTCATGCTTTATGTATGCTTCTGGGAGGCGGTAAGGGTGGCCCTGACCGTTTGTTCTGGTGAGCGCAATTTCCCAGCCTGATTGCAACAGCTTAGCCCAGGTTCCCAACAACACTTTCCTCTGGAATACGCTCTCCCTTCTCCAATGGTTGAATCTTCTCAATATTCCAGGGTAAGTGTATATTCATCCTCTAAAATGATGAAGGAGGAAGAATAGTACCAAGGAGTCTACGTTGATACTCATGGCTTCATGATGACTATTAAATGCAAAAATTGTCATGTTTTTCTTTGAAACTTTATCTGGACATGAATTATTATGAAGTTTTTCATCATCTTCTTAAAGAGGAGGATATTTTAGCAATAGGGTAATGATGACTCCTAAGAAGTTTGTGCTTAACATTTGATGGAAAACTATTCAGCGTTCTGTCATTTATTTCAGAAGTATTCAATGTTAAATAAATACATAACAAATATGTAGCATGTAACATTTACACCTTTATCAAGGAACATTCTGACTCAAAAATCAAGACTCCTATTTCCTAGAATGCTTTGTAATTATAAAGTATAATATTAACTATAAGATATTTAACTTGGTAATGTAACTGTAAAAAGGGACAAATAGCAAGCATTATCTTAAACTTCTAAATGGTCAAAGACAGATATGATATCTAACCAATATTTATTTGTTACCATTTATGTACTAAACTCTACTCAGCAAACGAGTGTCACAGGATAAATAGCTTTTTGAAATATATATTTGAAAGGCTATGGGTGGGAGGCATAGAATAAAAACAATTTCTTGAGATGACTAGTCACACCTTATGTTGTACCTCTATTTCTACTCTTACAGTCATTTAAGATCTATTTAAGCTAAAACTTTCAAGAGACATATGATTGTTAGTAAAGTTATCAAGGAAAATAAGATCTGTCATATTTTTTTGTTTGAGGATACTTGAGGTTATAATAAAGCATTTATCTGTACAACAGCCAAGTGGATGTTTATTATTTATTTATTTATTATTTATTAATGTTTGTTATTAAGCTTTCATCTGTCTGATAACTCAAGTGGTCTATTGTTGAAGATACTCTAATACCAGATGGGATATCAGAAAATGTGTATGAGGCTTTAATTATCTAAAAACCCGAAATGAACTGCTACTCATGATACATGGGGATTTTAATGAAGAACATATATAGGTCTTCTTTCTAATTGAAGATGAGCTTTGTTTTAAAAAATCTAATCTCCTGATAATTTAAAACATACAAAAGTAAAAGGTTGAAAAGAATCTTTAAAACTCAAAGTCAACTTTGCTAAAACTCTGCCTGTTGAATAGAAAGCATTACAGGTTTACATAATTATGGCAAATGATAGGGTTGAATATGCAAAATATCTAGGATAAAAATTTCCAGGGAAGTAAAGGTATTAATTTTTTCATAGTTATCAAAAAGGTGATATTCAACCAAAATATTAGTGATACAGTGGGATAAGCATTAGAAGATCTGCAGATTTAACATTCACATATTAAATGCATTTTTTTAAATTACGATTTAAAAAGTGCATTGATAATAGCTGATATTTAGAGTTAGGGAATTCTTAGATGTAGAGTTTAGAATAATTGAAGTTTTATTTTTAAGTAGCCCATAGAGAAATTTAACAGCTTTAAAAGAAGAAAAGTAGTGCTATTTGAAAGTGAAAATAATGCATACAAGTTAAGAGGGCAAAATAATTTAAATGCACTTTAAGCATAGTTAAATACAGTCATTTCTTACAACTGCTATGTTTACTGGAAGATATTAAAAGTTAGCTGGAAGCTGTGTGATTCATTCAATGGTAGACTCCTACCAGGAGATTTTCAGTGGTTAATCCCAACTTTGGGGTTCTAATTGAAGGCAATTCCTTGGGAATAATGGAAATCTATCTAGGAAAGAGCCTGAAGAAGGAGATGAAGCAGGGTAGAAAAATCATTATCAGAGGAATAAAAGTCAAAATCACTTAAAAGGAGTTTAAGCTTTAAGAATGGGGGGTGGTGGTCCATATTAGAGAGCCTCAAATAAATATAAAAAAAAGTTGGGGAAGCATCGTCAGGATCTACGAAGCCCACACTCAAAGCAGACAGGTAAGATTTGGTCCACCTGGCAGGTGTGTTGCTTCTCTTGTGTTGGCTAACACGTGCCAAAACAACTTGATGCCATCACATATTTGCTTAAAGTAGCTCTGAATATTCTGAATGTCCACTTCCAGTCCTCTGACAGTCACCAATATGCTGACTGCACTGTACACATCTTTTCATAGGAAACTAATTTTCCTTTTATAATTTTACAAACTGTTTTTTCTTAATAACATAAATGTACCCCCTTGATCTGCTCAACTCTGGGCCCTTATGAAATCCGTTCTCTTAGCTGAGGAGACAGATTTAGCTATAGGGAATTTTACCAAGACAATGTCACCTTGTTGTAGGTACTTATATAAATCCCCTTAAGACTTTGAAGAAAAGGGAAGTTATTGCCTTAGTCTTGAAAAAATGCCATTGTCATAAATTTTTGAACTCACTTCTTCCAAAGGTTCTTCTACTTTTAATATGTCAAAGCACATAATTTGTTCAAATTTTGATTTTGTTCATGATACTATGAGAATCCTGTAAGGGTTAAGATTCTAATGAACCCTTAGAATGCCTCTCAGATTCTAATAAATGTTTTTTCTAGATAAAAAAAAATACTAGCAATTTATAAACTGCAGAATTAAAAAATATGTATGTATGTAGAGTTAGATGATAACACATTTCTCCTGAGCAATAATTCAGAAGATTTAGCTGTTTAAGTTATTGTATGCTGCATAGTGTCTCTAAGACTTGTCTATTCACAATGACTTTTAATAACTAAGGGGAAGGTATGCAGGATCTGGTAGAAGCCACCCACCAAGAATAAAGGAAAATTTGACCTAGTAAGATATAAAGATTATGTAATAATAAATGATAAGCAATGGGACTCTCAACACCTACCCCTAAATAGGAAAGGATTATCTCATTGAATACATTGAAAGGGAGCAGATAACTAATTAAAGATGATCATATTTGAATGTTTAGTAAGTAGAAAAACGACTTTGCTAATATCCTTATGTTTATTGTCCTCCAGACACCAAATATGATAAAAAGAACTATGTCATTCTGTGGATTAGAATATGAAGTACAAGATACATTAACCAATAATGCAATCTAACTGTTGCCTTAAGCAGCAGTACCAACTTGAGTTTAATTATGAGGATTGTTTATATGTGAACAATTCAGAATAAAAAAATGGTATTATAAATACCTCAAAGAGCACTAAACAGAATCTATTTAATACTGCTTATCTTGAGTTAGGTTTAATTTGCCAAGTGGACTTATTTAGAAGTTTTTAGAGGCCCAAGTGAAATAAACTGGAAAATCAAATGACAAGGTAATTCATTCAGATTGCTACAATATTGAAATATATTTTATATATTTTTGATTCTTTTCAAAGGGCTTATTCCAACTTTCTCATCTGAGAAAACAAATTTGTTTTTCATTCTAATAATGCTATGTGGCTAGAACAAAAATAGAAAATCAAACTTGATTTTTAACTTCTTCTTATTTAAATGTTATAAATATCTGCCTCACATTTTATAATTTGGATTAATGAATATTTGTTTCCTGGCAATTGCTTATTTTTTTTTTTCTGGGAAGTACATCTTGCTTTGTTTTTAAATAGCCATAATGTCATAAACTCCTACGTTAGACTTTCCTTAAGCTAAATATGTGTGTTCATGTTATTAGTCATAGGTCATTTTGACTTCCAATAAAGAATATATATCAACAACAGGGAATGATATAGTGTGAAAGAGTACAAATGCTGGTGGAGCCCCCTGGACGATGGTGAAGAACATTAGTGATTGATGGAGGGTAGGTATGTTGACACAGATCTGAGGAATGGGGAAACTGCACATATGGGAAACCTACACATATGAGTTTATTATAATTTGTAAAATAAAGTTACTGCAATAAAATACTGAAAAAGTTTCAAAAAGACTATATTACTGATTACTTAAACTTGACATAATATCCTTAAATATATGTATGATACCATTTACTCCTATAAACTTTTTTGTTTTAATGGGGGATATTTCTACAATCTTATGATTTTCCTGAAATTATAATTGATAATCAATATGAGGACTTCCCAAGCACAGGCAAGATGACAATGCAGAATAAAAAGTGGAAATTGTCATCAGCTTGCATGTTTTTATGAAGAATTTAATGTCAGCCCAGATTGTACAGTTAGATGCATCTCTAGTAAGAGTCAGTTACTTGAAATAGGTTCTAGCTAAGTTTAATGAGGTTTTAGGTTTTCCTAAGGAGTAGAATTAAAGAAGAGGTGAGAGACAAAGGAGGTACATACTGAGTCAAAAAGGGAGGCTTTAAGAAAAAAAGAAAAGATCAATGAGTGGTATTTTAATAAAACACCGCACTGATGTTAGAAGGGTAATTGACAAATAGAGAAACGATAGCTTAATCCATAGTATAATGATTTTAAGAAGCAGTCACTGCCGCTACAAGTGGTAGAAGACAAGAAAGGGATTAAAAAAAAAAAGACAACCCTTCTAAGTGTCTTTTAACTTCAACTGAACATGTTGGAAGGTTGTTTATTTCTGATAATAACCCTAATTCTGGTAAGAATCCCAATTTTCATTCTTCTAGGTAAGTAAGACAATGATGACAACTTTTTGTGAGGCTACAGGGCCTTGATTGACCTTTTTGTGAGGCTACAGGGCCTTGATTGACCTTAACTTAAAATAATCCTCATGCCTAAATGTTAGTCCTGGGGAGACCCAAACTTCAGTTTGAAAGGTCAGTATCTCAACTTGTATTTAGTTACCCATATACTTAATATTTCTTGAAGACATTGCTAGATGTCTTTTACTAGATCAACAATTCCCATATTGTTAAGCAATAACTCCATTGGTGTGTGAATATGGGAGT
The DNA here is from genome assembly GCA_004363575.1 of Solenodon paradoxus. Lineage (NCBI taxonomy): Eukaryota > Metazoa > Chordata > Mammalia > Eulipotyphla > Solenodontidae > Solenodon > Solenodon paradoxus. The sequence continues at coordinate 135,003 of RJWH01000207.1, read as the reverse complement.
TCTCTCCTATTATGGTATCCTCTCAAACCACATTTTTTCACAAATATTTTTTGTTTCTTTTACAGTAAAACTTCTTGACTGCTCTTTAATACATTTTCCAAAATACATAAATCCTTTCTTATTATTCTTTGAATTCATATTGTTTTATTTTATATTGAATGCCAAATGCAGTTTTCAAAACTGCTAAATGTTTTCATTTATTTTACTTTTCCTAGCGAAAGTTAGTGTTTTTAAATGCAAATAATTCTGTCTCTAATGTGCCTATTTAAATACTTCATATATTTAAGTTCTCTTCATGAATCTTTAGCATATATTTTAGAGAAAAATTCTAACTCAGCTACACACTGCATTTTATATATGGATATAAATGGGATTTTTATTAAAATTTGGAGTTTATGTTAAATATTGTTTTATAATAGTGATAAAATTTCATTAGTTTTGATCAGATTACTAAACAAATAACCTATTTGGAACTCTTAAAGTGTGCAAGAAAAAATATCTTTTAAAGCCAAGACTATAAAGCATTTTAGAATAGAAAAAAAAAAAAAAAAGAATGTTCAGAGAAAGAAAAGTCATGTGTTAAGTAATTTACATAGTACCAATATTTGTTTTATTAAAGCATCACAGATTTGACAACTAAAACAAAATAAAATAAAATCTTAATATGTAAATATGCGTTGTACCAAGAAAAGACCACAGAAGCTTGTGATACGAACTTCTTTAACAGAATTGGGGTTAGTATAGTCTTTAGAAGTTAAGTGACTTCTTCAAGACCTTAATGGCATAACTCTTAATTTCAATATCTATAGTACTTTCTTATCACAAACATGCCTTCTTTTAAAAAGCAGAGATGCAATTTAAATAACAACCACACTAAAATTAAGTTAATGGAGACACAAATTTTTTCAATTATTGTTTTCTATACTTTATGAAATTTATAGATAATATGAAATGTATGCCCTTGTGACTCACAAGGTCCCTGTGAACTGTGAAAGCACTAAGATGTTGTCTACATGAATTGGTGTGGCTGTGTGCCAGAAACATACTTTTTGGACATTTAAATTTGGATGTTGCATAGTTTCACGCATCAGGTAATATTTGTTTTCATCCATAAAAAAATGAAAATCGTTCTTAGCTTATAGTCTTTGTAAGACATTATGGTTGCTTGGAATTTGCTCACAGGCCACAGATTGCAGACTCTTCTATTTGAATGTAAACCACCGCAACTTATCATCATCTCTCATAAGAAGGATGGATATCGCTGTAACTGTTAGACGTTTAAAAAGATACAGATTTTGCTTAAAAAGCTATAGATTATTTAAATACATATTTTGATATTTGAAAAAGCACACCATTTTTTTAAACCTGAAGAAATTTAATTAATTATAGTAATTTTATATTGAATTCTTTATTGTTGAGATTTTTTGTGTTTAATGTGTTGGTGAGTCTTGTTTTTGAGAAATTAATGCAGCTATTTATTTTTAATTTTCCTTTCTATTTAGGAATTTTCTGAAATTAGAGACTATAGGTTTCATAAGATATAATAGCATCTCAGCATAATGTTTTGCATTTGTCACATAAAATGATATCCTTAGAATAGTCTTAACATCACTTAGTATCTTATTAGAAATGCAGAATCTCGATTTCCAACCCAGACACACTCCTTCAGAATCTGCATTTTAACAAGGCATCCTATGCGCATCACAATTCAGAAAATCATTCCAACTTACATAGTACACTTAAATACTATTCCAAATTCCTAAAAATAGGTCCTGCTAAGTAAGTTTCCTAGGGACCTGGCCAATAAATTTACCTAAAAAAATATTGTACCCCTATACATTTTAAAGATATACAAGTACCAAACTCCTATTTATTCCAGCATCAGATGGTAACAGCATTGAAACTGATGTTCATTCCTTGTGGCCATTTTGTAGATGAAGATAAATGTTTTGTTTATATAAATATTGGCCTGCTAAGTTATGAAAATAATGTTGAGATGACAATTAACCAATTTAGTTGTTGAAAATTTTAGATAAACTTTTTTAGGTAGATAAGTAGTTGATTTCTTGCAACGCTACTTGGATATATATTGCTGAAAGTAACCTGGAGGATCGTAAATGCTCTAGTTAATACCCTCGACATGGATAGTTTATTTTCTCAAAAAATAAATCTTACTATCGACCAAAATTCGGCAGACATTATTAAACTATAATGTCTTCATGGTCTGCATTTAGACTATCTTTGAATAATATAAATCTATTTTGATATTGCATTCATTATATATTTAGTCAAACAGCCTTAATCATTCAGTAGGACATATATACTGAGACATGGAAGAAATAAAGACATAATAATAGACATGTTAATGGAATACTTTAGTATCCTCTGAACCCCAAATTGAATTCTTTAATCTCCTTACTTTGACCTCAATATTTCTTTAGAATTTTCCATACCCGTTAGTATATTTAAGCTGTTTATGGAGGATTATAATTGAAAATATTACCTACTGTGCAGCAAATTAATCTGAGAATGTGAGTAGAATAGGCAAATAATTGAAGAATTTGGTTTATGTTAGCACCTAGGATTTTCAGCTGGGAGATGCTGTCTATAAACCTCACATGGGTGCTGACCTCAAGGACTATAATAAAGAATACTAAAGGGTAGTGACAAACGCAGTTTTTTCATATCAGATTTAATTCCCTCCCCCTCAGGAAATCTGCTTTATTTGTGACATCATTATGTCCAATTAGTTTTAAGGGTTATATGTCAATTTCATGAAAACAAATATTTGAGGCCAAACAACAACAACAAAAAGATATTGTAAAGCTAATGCAAAATTTAGTTAATTTTGTTTTTATTTCATTTGCCCATATGTCAGCAAACATCTATTTAGCATCTATTATGTGCTAGTCATATTCTAGGCATTACAGATATATCAGTGAAGACAAGGACAAAATTTCAGCCATCTTGGAGCTTATATTAGCATCTAATCTTTGCTGGTTTCTCTAGTATGCCAGACTTTTTTTCTTACAACTACAGTCTCCTAAAGGAGAGGTACACAATTGGAGGAATTAAATGAGAAGAGTTAAACTATTACCCAAGATGATGAGTTAGTAATGGTGAGAGCAAGGTTCTAAACTCACCCCAACAAGATGAGAAACTGTATGTAAATTACTGAAAAATTATTCTTCGGGGACACAATCTTGAAAAGACCGATGAATGGTGAAACCAAGCAGCCTTGAAAAACAAGCATTAGTAGAATTGATGTCCTTTAAAAAATAACGAAACATAAATTTTGCTATCATGATATTTGCAAATACTATTTTTGATGTAAATGTTCCTTACAGAGTTATTGTACAAGGACAGAAGTGAGAGGGATTCTCAACAATGGCAGAGATGCAAATGTTTGAAACTACTCCAGGTCACACATTTGGTTGTACTTCATGTTATTTATACATCATCTAATCACTAACACCCAGGACCAATGTGTGGATTTTTAAAAGATAATTAGCATTTCAGAATACATTTAGAATTTGATACAGAAGGCACATTTTTAGACGGTAAAATACTTTGTAAATTCTCTGCATTTGCCCATTTTAAACATAAATTGTTTTGAAAAAAGTTTATAATGTTTATAAAATCATTCTTGATCAGCATATTAGGAAATTCTCTATTTAAAGTATTGCAAACACGATTTGATAGTAAGTGGCATTATAATGGGTTATTTTCCACTCAAAATAGCTGATTCATGAATGGTTTGGCTTCTTTTACCTTCACTTAAAATCCTAAACTTCTCGCTGCATCTTCTCTATTCCTTGGCAGATTCTGTATAATCTTTGCAGTTAACTTTGCCTGTTTAGAATGATACTGGAAGTTTATCATAGGTAAGAATATTGCAAGACAAATTAAAAAGGAAATGCATTCTATCTTTTCAATAAATGAATATTGTTCAGACTAATGAAACTTATAGTTTTGAGTGAGAAAAATACATGTGCTTTCGATAGCAGCAAGTTCAGTCATACCACAACGTAGATATCTAAAAGAAAATAAAGGTTCTTTATTTTTATAAGTAACCAATATTTTGAAACTTCAAGTTGCACTGAAAGAAAAATATCAACATTCATGCAAACAAAAATAACTTTAAATTATCAAGTAATAATAATTCAGTCATCTCAGATTTCACATCTAATTTTAAGCATTCTTTCGTTAGTCACTGCAAAGTAAGAGAGGTAAGTATTATCTTTTTTTAAGCCATCACCCCTTCTAACAATGACCTTTATTTCCCAAATAAGTCAATGAAAATATAAAAGATTATAGAGTAAAATCATTACACTGAAATATGATTCTCAAAACATTAAACAAAAATGATATAGTAATAAATGTGTTTATTTAAGAAGTAAATCACAAGATCTAGTAAAAGTTGTGATGATTGCTCTAACTTTGATGTAGTAATAACTACAAAGATAATTTGTGATATCTACAATTACCATAATGTGATATAAAAATATCTGTGAATACTGTTGAAAGAGTTGTACAACTACACTGTTGTGTTTTATTGTTTATGTTACAAACTAATAGAAATGCTAACTTTTAGTTAAGGGTGACTGAAAGTACTCTCTTTACATATTCTGCTTAACGGATCTCCTAATAGTCTTAAATTAATTTCCTTTATGTAAGATTCATTTACCATGTATTTATTCTCATTCCCATTAGGATTTCATCAAAGGAAATCTTTAATATCTTTAAGATATTGTGCATGAAAGTTTTAGACTAATCTTATGACTATCTTTGTTCAGAATAGCAATTTTGGAACTGTTTGGAAACTTTCAGTAATTTCTGTCATGGAGCTGATTTGGCCTTCTTTTGACATCTAGTGATGAATGCAATGACAGGAGAAGTCATGATCTCCACTTTTGTTAATTCCAGGAATCTTTCCATTCCTCTTAGTCACTTCTCCCACGTTGGTCCTCTTTTTGTCTCTCTTTTTGTTCCCATCAAGCAAAATTTCCAGAATTTTTTATGAACAGAACCCCTTAATCCTACTGTAAAGACCATTTTTATGATACTCCAAACCAGATGTGTAGATTGTTTGTTCATACCCTAGCCTCAGTGTATATAAGAAAACAGATACTTTTCCACACTATGAGAGGCAGTACTTCTGTTCAGAATCTGTCTTGTCACATCTCTGCTACTCACGATATCTCAGATCATCCTGTGAGACAGTTTTCTAGTGTTCCAACGTAACAAAGCAAAGCTCCTCTGCTCACTTTAACCCTCACTCTATTTTGATACACAGTGTATGATACTGTTCTTACAGAATCCAGGTATCTGCAGAAAGAACAGTGCTTCCTATAATTCTCTAAATTGGAAGGGAACAATTTTCCACTTCCTTCTCCTTTTTGACAATCACTTCCTAACCTAAGCTGGCCTACAGTCTACTAAAATATTATGTGATCAGTTATCCAAGTCTTGTCCTCAGTACCCTAACAGGTGCTGCAATTATTCAAACATTTGTTTTTTCTTTTCTTACCAAATCAAATTCTCATTATTCAGTTGACAGATTGACTATTTGATCTTTAATAGCAAAGTATGTCTTTATAAAGTGATAAATGTCTGAATATCCAGGCAACAAGATTTGGAGGAAAGGAAAAATATAACAGAAAACTTAAATGCTTGTGTCCTGGCTTGTTAGATCATTCTAGAAATTAAATGAAAACTTGATTTTAATGAAGACAATTAAGTTTTCAAAACTTTGATTTTCAGTTGTTTAGTTTATAATAAAAGTTGAACTTTTGGAATTAAAGCAGATGGAAGTGTGTTTGATAGACTCTTCTTATTCTATCATTCCAAAGTCATTTGTGAAGATTTTGATGGGTTTGCAGAGCTGTATGAAGCAACATATATTATGATGTAAATGCCATCATTATGACATATGCTTAAACTTCTGCTGAGAAATAAATAAAATATCTTGAAATGCCTGCTGTTTATCCCAGCTGTTTATTTCTCACAGCCCATAAATGGAAAAGTCGCACAGTTTAGCATTTATATGCTAGAGAGGCATTTGGAAATAATTAAAACTCTTCCAGAGAGTGCTTCTTTTTTGTTCTGAATCAAAATTAACTCTTAATTTCAAGAAAAGAGGGCAAAAGCATTTACTGAGAATAAATGAAGTATATATATATATTTCCCAAGAAAGTGAAGATACTATCAAGAATTGATTTGAGTCTCTCAATTTTCTGATAGTGAAGTAAATAAGTGGGCAGTCATATCCAAGGCCACTCAATATGTATGCCTGACTGCATTTCTCGTGGAGACACAATTACCGGTGGGAAACTTGCTCCTGTGGGTAAATTGGTTTGATTGCAATGATTCTGACTTATGCTGACACTAATACACACAAATAAAGGAGAGCCAAGAATATTGCATTTCTCTCATTAAAAAATGGCACAATAACTTATGAAATTAAAAAAAAAACAAGCTGAAATGCTCTACAATTACAAACTCATACATATTTATTAATAATGTTTATTTTCAATAAGTATGATATAACTCAAGCTCGTTATATAAATATCCCATTTTGTTTAACATAAATTTATGTTGCCTTTTTATAGGGACATGTTACAATATATTTTGAATTTGTCATTATAGCAGCAGTTAAATGGACCAATGGATTTTCTCTGACTTCTCATTTTAATTAGTTCTTGATCATTATGAAATAAAAATCTGTCATAATGACAAATTATTTTAAAGATGCCTCACTGAAATGTGAAGTATGTGGTATGATATTAGATTTTAAAACACTTTTAAACTTGTCCAAACAAAAATGATATGAATAAGTTCTCAAACTTTTCATTCATAATTGATTTGCAACCTAGCAATAAAAACTCATTCCCATTATACAAAATAATTGGAGAGAAAATAATATATGAATTATTTTTGCTATCAAATTGATTGCATCACTATATTTAAAACAACCTTGATAAACGGTGTTTAACATATCTGTGCACATAGATGTATATGTTTATATGTGTGTGGATATAGTCCTTCCAGACACACTATGTTTAGTGGTTTCAATTCATGATTATCTATTGTCTTGTGGGTCTGTAGATTAAGTAAATTGGATATTTTAATATGAATAATAAATCTTTTAACTAAGAGTAGATTTGTTTTCTATGGCTGTGAGTCTTTTATTGTGATTATTTTTTATGTGAAAAAAAGTAAATTAAAGATTGGTTTTCATATGAGCATGTTCTGATTTCTTTTTAAGAGAGTACCGGGTCTTGAACTCAGAGGCTCTGTATAGACTGCACTCAGCATTTCAGTCACCTGTTTGTTTTTTAATATGAATAAAACAGTAAATAAATCTTGGCTGAATTTAATCCTCACTTTTCATATGAGTAAACACTGGCACTTGTTTATTCATATGAGCATCACATGCAGTTTCCTGGGAAAACAGGGTGAGTAAAAATCCTATTTAAAGTTCAGCAATTATGCAGCTTCCCAGAATGAAACTTCAAAGTGAATCTAGACTGCAAGTTTGTATAGTTTCCCAATTTCTAGAGCAACATGGGAGACAGAACTTTACCTCAAAGGACATGTATTTTACATAAAAATTCCTTGTCACATGCCTTTTTTAGTCATTATGATGGATAAATTTTTTCAAAATTTTTATATTAAGCCCAGTGTTCCAACTAGAAAATACTTGGTCATTTATAGATAAAATCTACAAAGAAAATTTGCAAACACTGGTATATAAAGTGCCTCTGTATTTTTCAATAATTTTGCCCTTAGAAAACCTCGTAGACTACATTTATAATCTCTCAGAGAAAATTGAGACTGAATCACTTATTATCATAAATATGCTTAAAATATCACTCGAATTTATAGTGTAATCATGGATGCATTCATTTTTTTTTAAAAAAAGGCCCATTTTAATATAGGCTGTAAATTTTTCTGAAATTTCAGTTATTTGAAATGTATTCTGATTACTGATAGGATAACATATTAGCAGAATTTAAGAATACTTTTAATTTAGTAAACTATATTTTTCTGTTTACCCGTGGAATTGCTATTTACTCTTGAATTCTTACCTTAACTCATGTACTTTTTGATTATTTCTATTTTTAAAATATTGAGTTTAAGTTTAGTCAGTGCACACACAGAGGCAGACAGACACACACACGTATTTTCAGTTACATTTAAAAGTTGACTGGTTAAAAGAAAAATTTATATCATAATTGGTGGCAGTATATTCTGAGTATGTCAATGAAAGGGGCATAATTTTGTCAGGATACTAAACAATACCAATAGTAGGAAATAATCTTGTGATTCTAATCTTCCTAAAATTCTATTGAAATTAAATGGATAAGAGTGAACGCTTTCATTTTGAATATTTCTAGAAAATGACTTCTCATTTTTATTGCTGCACCCTAAATTGTCACTAGATTTCATCCAATCTAATAGAAATAATTTTAATCCACAGGCTTTAATTTACTTTAAATACTGTTTTTGTCAAAATGAAAACAAAATTCCATAAAACAAAAATTATTCTGTGCTTCACTTTTAATTTAAAACCATTGTTTTTTTTCCATTGCTTTTAGTCTTAAAAACAAACCTCACTTTTTAGCATGGCCTACAAGCTATTGAGTCTGTACCTTATATACTTCTGTCTCATCATGTACCATGTTATCCCTTCCTTTCTTTGTTCTAGCTGAAGATGTCTAGATTCTTGGATCCGTTTAACTTTTGGTCTTCTAATATAATGCATCCTTTTCAGATAATTATTTTCTCTCTTCTCTGCGAAGATTAATAAATAATTAACTAAAGGGTCACATTTTTAATTAAAAAAAACTGTCATCTTTGTAACTAGGTTCAGTCTCCTGTAAGTTTTATAATATCTGGCACCTTCTGTCACATATCACATTTTTTTATTTCACAATCTATGTGTGTAAATGTGTGCGATTATGCACTTATTGTCTCTGTGACTTAACTGAAATTCAGCATCTTTATTTGATTGCCTTTAATTTGGATTTTGAGATAAAAGTAGAATAAGAAAGAATAACAACAACAACAATAAAATCCAACACATAAGACACCCTTTTTGACTTCTACTACAACATGAATGTGTGTTGAGGAAATAATGTTAAGTGAAATGAATAAGTAAAATAGAAAAGACAAATATTATGTGATTCCTTATAAGAGGGCCCTCAGGTATCTCCTATTAATGAGATACCTCGACTAGTTAGAGACACAAGGTAGAGCGGCTGTTGTAAGTGGTTGGACAGAGGAGGGAATGAGGATTTTTTGCTTAATGGTTCTAGAGATTCCGTTTTATAGGATGAAAGGAGTTCTGGAAATTGGCTGCTTAACATGTGAATATATTTGCCACAAGGGAAATAGATGTTTACAAATAGTTAACATGCTACACTTTACTGTTAAATTTTACCACAAAAGTTTTAAAAAATTCAGTAAAATAGAAGAAAGCAATTTTATAGAAATCAAAATAAATATATTTTCGAGACGTCAATTGTGAATATGTTTTCAAGGATAGTAGAACTTCAGTCAACTTTAAGTCCTCTTTACTAAAAGACTATGTATTTATCTCTAGATAAACAATCTGTTAAAAAATACATACCAAAAATACTTCGTAATATTGTAAGAAGATGAAAAATATCCGATATCTTTGTCAAAATAATTTCAGTGGAACACTGGAAATGGAAACAAGGATGTATTCAGAAAGTGAATGTGGTTGTGAAAGTGGATATAGATTTTAAGGATACTCTGAGTGGAAGCATGAAATTAGGGAACTCTAAGAATAAAAGAAAAGGCGAATGTTTTTCGAGCCTTAGCTAGTTGACCCACATTGTGTTTTACAACTTCATCTTACAAGTTATCCATGAACGTAGCTTGAATAACACTGTCTCTGAAAAGTAGTCACTGACCTTTCCGTTGTCCTGAACTTAACTAGATCATCATAAAATGTTCTCTTTATTTAACCCATTACAGAACTTACTGCAAGCTTCTGTATTCCTTGACTGTTTTTTCCCCAAAATGACATCTCTTGAAGGCAGAGTTTATACCTCTCATATTTAGTCTTGTATCTTCAATTATTAGGAAAGCACTCGAAACAAAGCATCTGAAAAATTATGGTTTGGAATTTAAAAATAGTAGTCTTGAATTAAGAGTGCAAATGATTTCTGGATACATGCATTCAGTTATGAGGTTTTTATGCTGGATCAAAGTATGATGGAGAAAGAGAACTAAGGATGTTAATGAAACTGTCAATAAAATTACTCTCCATGTACCAAGGTAATTACACCAGGAAGCAAAATTTGCTTTGAGCTTGTTAGTTCAGTCTGTAGTTCTTACTAGCTAAAAAACCTGTGACAGTGCAGTACAATGAAAAGACTTGTGACTACATTTGAAAACAAAAGATAAATGGCATTTCTCGAGTACTTTCATGAATTGGCCATGGAGAGTTCAGGTAAAATTCACAAAAATTAATTAAATTTTAAATATTTAAAATATATAAAAATATAAAAATTGATTAAAAAATAATAAAAAGAATCAAGAACTATGAGCTGAGACTATATTTGTAATTGTCATACACAAAGACATTAAAACCTCTAATAAGGCAGCAGGAATTTTGAAACCCAAACTCCTCATTTTCTAGAGGTGGATATACAAGTTTAAATAGCTTAGAGGGCCTGATTAAAATTACTGAAAATAATAGTTGCATGTAATATACTGTATATTGTATTCATATAATTTGTTGGCCCATTATTATGGACTATATTCTCTAATATATTTTGATTTCTTTATTTTTAAAATTAAAAAAGAGATTACAGATTTTTAATTAATGTTGTATGTAGTTTGGTGAGAGTTTAGGCCAACACAAATTAGAGGACACAGAGTTTTGCAAATTCTGGGAACTCGCTAGAAAGATTTAAAAAACTCACTATGCACTAGTTACAGTTTATATGGGGAACAAATACAGATTAAAATAATTTAAGGGGATAAATACATAGGACAAAGTCTGGAGCAGAAGTAAATGTAGAATTTCTATTGTTTTCTCCCTGTAGAGTCAAAACATGTTACTTTCCTGGTATCAGTGTACTACAATACACTCAGTTTTCATAATTACCAACCAGGAAGATGAATCCAGTATTTAGCTTCACTGTTCATTTGTTACTGGAGTTTTATTTATCCTGTGGTTAATCTCAGTCTCCATTTCAAATGATAAATGTGTGACCCAAAGCCTTACTCTGTATTAGACTGTTGGTCTTTTTTCCCTGGTCAGTCCTTATTGGAGTCTGGTGTGGCCAGGTCCCTTTCCCACGTCACTTGTGTCAGGCATCATATTCTCAATAATATTATATTGTTTACCTGAAGCTCAAGGCAAAGGTCATATTTCTTTTAGGATAAAGTTAAATTCCTTACAACACAAGTGCATTTAACAAAGTTCACCTTTATAGTATTATTTTAAATATTTGCAATAGTAATTCCAAAGGTTTTAAATACTATTGCTTATAAAATCTCTTTGTCTTTAATTCTACTGAAATAGGAACAGATACTTACCATGAAACAATGGAAACAATACAGGACCACAGGAAAAGAACATGTTTGTGACAATCTCATTGACAAACCAAGTCTAAGAGATGACTTGCCCTTTCACTAACCTTGACTTATCAAAAAATTCATTAAATTGTCTGTTTTCTTTACAAAATCACTTAACACCTATGATTAACCTTCTGTAATCATTTTTATGCAATAGTTATTTAAAAAGTGGTGTATTTAACTCATTTTTATTTTGTGCATTCTATGATATTAGAAAATGTCACTATGCAGAAATTAAATTTAAATATTTTTATTATCCATAAATCTTAGCTTTATATAGTAGAGACCGTGCCATCATGGGATGTTTTTTCTATTAGAAACTTTGACAAATGTGTTGTAACCATAGAAATGATTTGTGAGACAGCAGGAGTAGCCAAAATAGATTAAATTAATGTGTTAGGCTTAGTGTTCACACAGCATGCTTACTTTAATTGATTACTCTATGACCAGACTTAAATTACTAATTCAGTGCTGATAGAAGAAAATGAATATTTAATAAAACACTCTTTGTATCATGGTAGCAGATTAATCTAAGTGAAAAAGCTATCATTTGCAATAAGCTTTTTTTTAAGGAAAGGTACAGGTAGGAATGAAGGTGAGTAGGCAAACAGGTGGGAAGAGAGAAGAAGAGGAAGAGCTTTATTTCATTTTTGAACTTAGTTATTCACATTTGTTGTTCACCCTCGCCCTGGGTCTTGAACCCTGGACCCTGGGATGCGTGTGATTGCTCCAAGGTGTACTAGACCACCAGACCACCAGGATGCACCCTGTAGTAAGCCTTTAAGGCCACTTTGGTATCTAGAATACATTCAAGGTTAAAAAGCTTCTAAATACAAATGAGATAAGCTAAAATAATTTAACTAAAAGTATCAGCAATTAACTTTGACTTATGATGCATTCAGATCTTAAAATTAAGTAATGCACTTAAATTGAGAAGAAGTGGTAATGAATTGTGCCTAGTCTTGAAATTGGAAAGGACTCATTCATCAATGGATTATTCAAAATAAATGATATCAACAAAAATAACAATAAGTAAATGGAAACATGAATAATTTATGAATTTTATAATGAGACAGTCCATTGATTCTCACATGTAGATAATTTTATAACAAATAAATTTTAGATAAAGACTATTAATCCTCCAATCTCAATCAATCACCAGTCATTCAATACCATTTCCAGTGAGTTTTAGAAGAAAACTCAAATCAATAACATTAATGAATATCACAGTACCAAAATTTAAGGAAGATATACTCATGTAACCAAGAAAAAGCTTCATAATATAATATTGATAGCAAAATCTGAGTAGCAGTAATGATAAGAAAGGCAAATTGTATGCATGCTTAAATATTACCTTGTCAAACCCAAAATGTATTTTTGTAGCTGTGCATTTGTTTCAATTCCTGGAGATGTGTTACAACACAGTCACATGTGCACCTTAAAATAAAAAAGCATGTAATTTCCTACTGGTTTCTTATGACTATTAAATTTCACCTGTGTTTTTGGTTCCATGGGTTTTATTTTATTGCACGTTAAAATTGAAAACCAATGATTGGGAAAAAAATTTCTGTTTTCTTCTCCCATGTTCCCTCTGAAGTTCCAATCAGGTGACATTAACTCAGTCACCCCAGACCCTAGATTAATATGCAATATACACTTGGTTTAATGTTTGACTGTTGCCATCTTGAAATCCTGCAGAAGTTTTGAACATTGCCTTTTCATTTTCCACAGTACTCTATAAATTCTATAGCAATCCTGAGAATGCACAACCATAGATAGCATCAACTGTGTAAATAACATCAGTGTGGAGAAACTGTCATGTCTGGACTACTAATAAACTGAGTGGGCAGTCCCGCTGATGGCCACTTGGCTTAAGTGAGCCATTCCCTTCTGCAACACTTGCAGCAAGCAGAACTGTTCTCTGAACTATGCATAAACCCATGACCTCAGATCTAATTTCTTTCTAGTGCAGCCCGGCTCTGCAAAAGTTATGCCTACAGTAGTGAAGAAATCTTTCTTGACAAATGCGAACAAATAAATAATAACAATAACTGCAAAATAGAAAAGGCAATATCAATATTAAATTGGGAAAATTTAAGGGTAAATTACATTGAATATAAAGATTATTTTATTATGATAATTGTACTATCCACAAATAATATATGGTAGTAGTGTGAATATCAAACACTTCAGAATCACGAGAACATGACTAATACAGGTTTTGAAATAGAAATAAAAATCTTTAACCCATCTTTTAAAAGTATATCAGGCAAGTCCCTAGAAAAATCAGAAGTGATACAGATTTTGAGGAGCATAATTAACTAGTCTGAGTTAATAGATTTATGCAGAAATATAAAATGAGACCAAATAGACATAGAAAGAGTTCGCAGATGTCTGGAAAACATTCAACATTTGTGTTATCAAAGCAATAAGTAAATTTGAATCAATTATTTAAAGTAAGAAAAGACTATAGCATGGCCTCAGCACAATAATTTGAGAAATTAATAAATCTTAATATCACAATAACCAATAAAAATTTTTAATATAGAATTCATCTGTGTAACTCAAACTACCCTGAAAATAAACCAATTCTACAATGACTGGAACTCAAGGACTGGCAGACTCCAAACTAACGAAGTATGTAAAATATACTTAAAGGTTTACTCAGGAAAGTATGACAAATTATAAATTCTTTCATTAACAAAGGTATTGAATATATATATATATATATATATGTATACACATATACATGATAGAATTATTGTTTCAATTTACATTTTGGAAAAAATGGACAAAATCACTGAAGCAAGAGTAGACAATACTCACTGAGATTATATTATATGCCAATGCTAATCTACAAATATTGCATGAATTACTGATTTCATTCTTGAAAGATACCCCTTTCACTTACGAAGAAACTGAGGCCCAGAGATGTTAAGTAAGTTGCTCAGCATTCACATAACTCTGTCAGTAGAAAAAGTGAAGTCATAATGAAGTCATAATGTATCCAAAACCTGGGCTTCTCATTATTCTGCTCTAAATCTGATGCATAGTAAAATAGTTCAGATTAACCATATGTTTATCACTCACCATGCTCTGTGTTGAGAGCCTTACATGTTTTGATAAATGAGCGGAGAAGTAAGTGAATCGAAAGAAAGCATCACGAGATTACATTATTCTGGGACTTTCAGCTATGTCTTCAAGGAAAGGAGTTCTTTCTTATAATCCTTATTTCGCTTTTCTAAGATTTAAACTACTGTCCAATGAACTTGAAGCTGTGCACACCATGGTCAGTTGAGCTGTTCTTTCAGAATTTAGCTACATTTTTTTGTTTGTTTGTTTCGGCAGGAGCAGGGAGAGGTGCAATACAAGTTGAAACAAGATTTAAATGAAAAGCTGATAGATTAAGGAGAGCGAGTAATCCTGGAATTATAACGGGGCACAAAGTAATGACTGCTGGAGAGAAGAGGTCACAAGTAAAGACAAACTAAACTAAATGTGTCACAATGTCACCAGCAGTACCTCTACTAGCATTGCCATCACAGAAGTAACTGCTGGGGCCACTAGGGTGCTGCTGCCACCACTATAAATAGCCAACAACACAAAGCTCTACTAACTCTTCAGCCAAATGCCCTATTTGAAAGATCACTTTGAAAGGGTGAGCTATTGATTAAACTTGAGTGACAAGTTTGACCATAATCCCTAATGAAGCAGCTGCTCTCTCCACTTGTATAAGAGCTATTCAGGTGAGACATATTTAATGAGCCTGGAACCTCTCTGTCAGTATCATGTACCTGCTGACGGAAGACTGGAAAGTAGGCTGTCCAGGCAACATGCATATGCACAAATAGCAAAAGATCACATTTAAAGAAATAAGGTTGCTTATTTGCTTTTCTTGCTTTTTCAAGAGAAAAAGCAGAATGATTCCTAAGGGTAAAATGACGACTAAGTATTCATTATTTGTGATCTAAATTATTTTTTTCTTGATTCATTAGGTTTTGATACAAGCACACTGACAGAATTGGAGACAATTAGAATAAATGAAATCCTGAATGATAAAACATATGTTCCTTTCTAGGAGCTAAAGAACACCTCCACCAAACAAGACACATCGCAATAACAGCATCATATACAGATTAATGCATAACTTCTTTTTTGATTCAATCCATAATTGACCAGAACACTTTATGGTTTGTCTTGACTGTCATCAAAATTTAAAAGAAACGTCTATTCACACTGAAAGATAGCAAAAATGTTAATATGTTGTTGACATCATGTACCATTTCCTGCAAAATGAAGAATGACAAATTGCAAATTACATGACCTGTGAAATACACGATCATTTACCACAAGCCTCCCTCCAAGGATTTTATATAGTAGGATAAATAGGCTGTCAGAAAAAGAAAGAAGTGACTTATAAAACTGTCATCTAGTTGAGTGGCAGGTTTTTGTATGAACGATTTTTTTGAATAAGAATGTTGAGCAATATAAATATAAATGTATAAATAAAAGATGAGAACTAACTCTTAATGCCTTACAAAGAAGAATGCAAACAGGAAAAACATTTGTTTTCAAAATGTAAAGTTAGTTCATATCTGGCTTCATATTTAAAATATATAATGAGCTAGAATTTATATATAAAATTAATTTGAAAAGATAAATATGAAATTATTTTATTTCCTGGAATCAAATGAAAGTGAAAATTTTCTTTGTTAATTTAAATTCAGGGGACTATTAAAAGGCAAGACACATTTATTTGGAATCAAAGAATTGCAGTTCCATGTACACTGGTTCAGGCAGAAAATTCTAAAACATACCGAAAGGAGAAACAAAGTTGGAGCTTTTGGGGAGAGGAAAGGGGAAAATGAGATAAGAGATAAAGAAAAGAATGAACATGTTAATAAATGTAAACTATTCTGCATTATCAATAATTGTTAGTGTTTCTATTCTCTGACAAAAAAAGTCCATACTTGTCAGTTCTCATAATCTCAATGGATTCTCGATTATTTTTTGAATGATTTTTTTTTAAAAATAGGGGATTTTTGTGTTTGTTTTGGTGTGTGTGTGTGTGTGTGTGTGTGTGTGTGTGTGTGTGTGTGTGTGTGTAGTCCAGTGATCTTTAATTCAATTCGAAGGAGACAGGTAATGTAGTTTCTCCAAAATGGCCTCACAAATGTCAACTATTCAGACTTTTACAATGAGTACTTGGAGATTCATTAAGTAATTTATTGTAAATTACTTTTTAAATATTTTTTCAATGCCCTTTATATTGCATTTAGAATTACCCCCTCAGGGAAAAAAAAGTGAAACTAACGATAAATTAAAATAAGAGAAATATTAAAGCTTCAATTTCATTTTTCATGTGCTGTTGTATAGAAAGTTACGTATGTCTACAATATGTAGGATTTATACTAGTATAGAGTTCTAGGAGTGTTTTGACTCCAAAAACTTCCTTGTTTCACAGAGATCTTTGGAATCTTGACAAGTGAGCTCTGTGCTAAACTTTAACTCATTATGTCTAAATTCTGAGGGAGTCGTATTACATGTGACATAGAAGTCAGTTTGTGTGTTTTACTGACTTATCAGGACAAATCCAACAATTTTGGAAAAGTGCATTAGAAGTAAAATTTTTTCTTTGAGAACTCATTTTTCCTCTTTGGAACCTGACAAACTCACAAGCATACTTTCAAGCATAAATTCCATCTTATGATGGATATATTAAAATGGTTTCCAGATTGCAATAATTAATTCATACATTAGAAATCTATGCTTAGGAAGCTGATTTCAGTCCTAACATGGGAGCAGGATCCGGTGGTGGCTACAGCACATAACTACTGATGAGGACACAGGGACAGATGTTCAGGGAAGACGTGAGAAGTTTTCAGTTTTCAAGAAAATGCACATATAGTCTCACAGCCAGAGCATCAAGCATGTTGGTTAGCAATGACTTCTGCAACTGGAAACGTCATCTCAGCCATTTTATTTCAATCCTGTATCAATTTTATTTATTTATTTATTTATTTATTTATTTATTTAGCTTTTCTTTTCTCATGAAAGCCTGATGTCTTTTTCCATGTAAGACTGATCTTTCAAATATACGATATAGTTTTCAAAACCACCTTTATGCAATGTTGCAATGATTTGTATCATTAGTTTGGTAGGAAAAATGTTTTTCTTCCTCTTCAGAAAACCCATCATTAGATCCATAGTCACATATTTTTCTTTTAAATGAGGAAATTTTATTTCAAATCAGTTTCTGAAAGTTAAAGTTCTGTCTTGTATTTGATAATTCCCTTTACATTTTGTGGGTTGGATTCTTTCAATATGTTTTTCTCTACATAACGTTGACATTTCAGGGTCTAGTCAGGAGATGTATCATGTGATACTTGTAATGAGGGAAGTTTGTCGAACAGCAAGTATCTTTTAACAGGTGAATGATGTTAAAAAGAATTGGCCACTAAGAGGTAAATAGAACTCTAAAGAATGCTGTGATACCAAGTGTAAGAGAA
Source organism: Solenodon paradoxus (assembly GCA_004363575.1). Lineage (NCBI taxonomy): Eukaryota > Metazoa > Chordata > Mammalia > Eulipotyphla > Solenodontidae > Solenodon > Solenodon paradoxus. The sequence goes on along the minus strand of RJWH01000207.1, from coordinate 116,878 downwards.
GCCACTACTTATAGGGCAGATTCACAGTACAGAATACTTCTTCCATCCTCCATCCAAACTCTTCTTTCTCTAGCAAACTGGAGTTCAACTTTCCTTGAAGAAGGTGTGGCTGTAGATCATGAGATAGAGGAAAATTACAATGAGGTTCCACAGACAGATGCTGGTAAGGAGGATGATGCCTCCATGTTTATTGTGGAAATTCCTGGGAAGCTGGCAGTGCCAACTATTGGGTTGATGCTTAACAGAACTTACTGAGAAACTCTCTGGAAGAGGCACTGAAGCTCACTCCAGCTTCAGCAACTTGAATATGGAAAGGAATATTTCAGTTGCAAGGAAAAATGGAGGGAGGAGGATGCTAAGAAGCCTATTCCTTCTGCAGTGATCTTCCAATGTCATTTACTGACAAAACGTAACATCTTGTCAATTAATAAAGGATGAAATTTATAAAAAGTAGCCATTTTGGACTTAGTATAAAAAGATTCAGAACTCAGTACCATCTTAGGTACTTTACTTATTATTAGAAGACAATAGAGAGAAACTCGTGATCTTAAACATAGAGGTTGAAAAACTTATGACCAAAATTTTCAAAAAGTCATGAAAATATCAGTGAATTAAAGTCACAAAGGTAAAAGTAAGAGCAAATATAACCAAAATTAATGAAATAAAAAACTTACTATTGAAAAAGTAAATAACATTTTAACACTTCATAGCAAAGGTGAAGAAGGATATCTAAAATTAATATTCCTGAAAAAATTAAATATCCATACAAAAATGAAATTCGACAGTAGTTTCTCACCATATACAAAATTCTATATCGGGCAATATTATGTCTAAATGCAATATGTAAATTAATGAAGTCTCTTGAAGAAAATCCTAGGGAATTATTTTCTGCTCTTAGGTTAAATCAATATCTATAAGGAAGGATATTTAAAGAAGCATAAGGCAAAAATTAAAATGGTGATAAATTAGGTTAAGGAATGTTTTTTATTTATATATTCTACTAGAAGAATTCACAGGAAAGCTAGTGATGGAACAAAATATTTAGATATTTCCAGTATAAACAATTCAATGTGGTCTTATATCCTGCAAATTTCTGTTTATGTGCATATGTCTCTGTGTGTAACACAAAATAAAAAGTACACTTTCTCAAGAATTTCACAAAAAGGATAGTCAAAGGATCATTTAAAATATGGAACTCATTTAAATAACATCTGTCTTAAGGAGATAAGCAAGATAAAACCATAATGTGTTACCATTAAACATGTCTAAATAATATTAATTATTGAATGAGAGGTGGAGCAACTGGATCTCTGGAACAAATATTTTGAAAACTGACCACTGAGCACATGCATGTTCTATATTTTAGCTATTTCTTTCAAAGTTCGATTTTATCAGATATATATATATATATACCATATATGCCTCAAGACACAAGCATAGCAATATTCTTGGCAGACAAAATATGAAAGCATTCCAAATTCTCCATCTAAAGCAAAATTGATAAATACTATTATGGAATATTCTCATAATATAATAATACAAATTGTATCTCTATAGTTGCATTATGACTCTCAAAAATATAAGATAAAGAGAACAAAATAAGGCAAAGAAAAATGAACTCATGTATAATTCCATTTCTTTAAGATGAACAATGATAAACTAAGAGATACATGATGCTAAAAGCCAAACAGTGATTACTCTTAGAATAAAGACTTGTGAGTCCTAAGTGAGGACACAAAGAAATTTTTAGGGTGCTGACAATAGTCTTTTTTGACCTATGTTCCTGTGTTCCTTTTTGTGTATATTTTTGCATATATTTGACATATCCATTTAAATGACTTTTATTTTTAATTTTATGCATTGAGAAGGAAATACAAATACAGTGAATACCAGCAGTACTTGGATTTCTTGGGCCAGATAGGGAAAGTTTTCAAATATATCTTCTGCAACTCCCAAAGAAATGAGATGCGCAAAACCATTTATTCATAGAAATGTCATGATGAGTAACATTCTGGATATGGGAGAAATGATGTACTGAGTGACAGAGGGGTGGTAAATATTGAGCTAATGAAATAACATGGACAGAGGTGAGAAAAAGTAAAAAATATAAGATCTGAAAATTTTGACTGGCATTACTGTATGTCTCTAATATATGGTCATACTATCTTGGTTCCAAGTAAAGCAGATAATTTATTTATATGGACTATTTATTCATTTATTTAATTTCTTTTTACAAATGCAATTTAAGGTCAATTCGGTAAGCAATAGGATAACAGTAACCCAAATTACCCAAAGCACTCAATGGTATATAAAAGGAACATTATGTGGTATTTACTCTAGATTAAAACAAAAATTGTATTTTAGAAGATAACATAGTATGTATTTATATCCAGTAATGTAGTCCTACTAATTTTCATTTTAAGAAAATTATCTTGACTTTATTTTTCTGTTAGAGTTTTTATATAAAACTTAGACTCAAATTGTAGGTTTACGCATACACACACGCACAAACACACACAGGATTTTCAAACTTCTGGCACTTTCTTGACTTTTTTAACATTAAAAGAAATACATTTAATAGCATTTACATTTTATATAATATATAATTATATATACTTAAATGACATTAGAATAATATACTCTGATATAAAATCCTTATTGTCAAGTTTGGAATGTTTTTCCAAGTTTTCATTTTTTGAAAATAATAATAGTTTTATGCAGAAAGGTTATTCTTTTTTAAATTTTTAGGATAGTGTCTAAATATGAATTGTGAAACAAACAGAATACTTTATTAAAGTTCTTGAAAAATTATTGTCATTTTTCATTTAAAATATTTTTTAAGACATTGCCATGTGAGTTCACCTTAGATTTTTATTTGAAGTGGGTATCACAGAATGAATATATTTTTGATTTTTTAAAATATTATCATGTTAGCTTTCAGACTTTGAGGGGGAAAGATATCGCAGCTCTGCTTGTATGTGTGCGCACACTTGTGAGATCAAGAGAGTGTATAGGTTAAAAGATAACATAACAATATCATTTTTATTTTTATCTATGTTAAAATCAAAATTCAAATAGTTTTCTGAAAATCTAATAATGGTTTAAATTATATGTATTCTAATTTCAATAAATTTAATATAATGCATTAAGTTTTTTTCAATTAGCTTAGATTGCACATATATATTTAGAGGGTTGACATACAAGGGCCTCAGGGAAATGCATGTACTAGGTTATTTGTAATGCAGTAATTCAAGAAGTTTTTCTAAAAGCACCAATTTGACTACACTAAAATGATTCCAAATTATTCCCCTTGAATGAAAACTTCTTTTATAGTGCAAATATATTTTAATTAAATATCGACATTTAAAAATTATATTAAAGGGAAATTATTTTTACTGATAATGACAAATGTTTCTGCTAGATACATATCTTTCAAGAAAAGAATAAATGAAGTGTGGTCTGTCTTTGTTAAGCACAAAGTGCCAGGACTCCGCCATCCTCCTTTGAATTAAAGTTGAATCACATTTTATTTATTTTAACATCACATCTAAGTATTTCAAGAGGTAAACAGTGATACTTTGATGTGTCACTTCAAAGAATATAGAGGAATTAATCAAATTAATCCATCCTTCCTACAAATGGCAACAAATATTTTGCACTTCTTTGGACTCAGGGCATATCATAAGACCCTAATGGGGATTGAAAAAGGAGAAAACAAGCATTAAATTGTGGCATTGAGGAGTTGATTACAAGCCACTCATATTATGTGTTTCTTTCTTGCTTTTTTTAAAGCCAAATTGAAAATGCAAATGAGTAAAGCAGGACCCAGGTGGCTTGGAACACTGCAAAGTGCATGGCCAGCCTATAAGTGGTCGCTGGTACCAGCAACCCTGGATACTTGTCGCATTGGAATTCAGAATCAGGCCTGGCAGATAGTCCAAAGTTTGTGGAAATAACAGAAATTCATACTTGAATGTGAAATCTCTCAATTTTTAAACATTAGTCTAACATGTTGTGAATCAAATACAACGTTGTCATATTAAGTGAATTAAAAAAACATTATTTGATCACCTTAGAACTAGCTATTTTAATCAAAGTCCTTGAAAGCAGTCATAAAAGTCTCAAGTGACTAGAATTGGACTGTTTGTTTTGCACTTAATGTGCGATGTATAGATGTGGATGCCTAGTGCTTCATATAGTAAACAGTATTATATGTAATATTATTTCAATACAATTTTTTAATAAAAATATTTAAGCAGCAACTATTTGTTATACCAGTTTTTCCTCGGGGAACATCAAGAAAAAAAATTTCCTTCCAAAGGTCACTGTTAAAGTTCATAGAAATTTATCCACATAGTTAATATAGGATTATTTATGTATTTCTCGATTATCAAATGATTGGTTGTGATTTGATAAGGAGGGAGAATATTTAAAAGGTTATTATAAAATGTTTTTGTAGTCCAGATATTTTCTGAAACAAAGAGATTATTCTCCACATTTATTTCGTTTAAAATTTATGCTTTTGTAGGAGACTTCGCAATTCAATAACTACCAAAAATTGCAAGCCAGTTACTCTCCTTTTTCTCTCTTGAAACTTGTTTCAAGAATCAACCTGGGGACACCCTGGTGCAGTAGTTGCTTAGTCAAGTGTCTTCGGTGGAGAGCACAGGCCACATATCCCAGGAACTGGGTTCGAGACATGGGAATGGGTTGAAAATGAAGATGAATGACTAAATAAAATAAAGTGCTTCTTCCTCTTCTCTCCTCCTGACTGCCTGGCTCTGCTCACCTTCATTCCCGCCTGCATCTTTCCTTCTTTTCTTAAAAAAACAAGCAATCAAACAAAGAAAAAAAAAGGAATCAATCATCATTGGTGCATAAGCAACCCCAGAGCAGAACACTAAGGTCAAAGGTAAGACAGCTGATGCAGGATACAACCCAGCTCCACTCATCAGTTGTAACGGGACAGCAGTCCTGGAACCTGTGTCTGCCCCTTCCTTCCCAAACACCATAAGGCAGATCCCTTTCCCTTGCCGCTTTAGAAAGTCCTCACCTCACCTGAGAGAGTTGTAGTATGTGAGTCCTCCATTTCCCTTGAGTTATCATACTAGAATAAAAGCTTTTCCTTTCAATATCAGCACTGCTTCCATGTTTGACAGTTGGTGATGAGAAGAAATGATCTTTATCCCTGTCAGCTTCTTTCCATATCATTTCCAGTCCTCTAAAAGAATACTAATCTTTATTTCAAAATTACTGGCTAAATTACTCAGCCCTGTAGTCAGACTCTGATTCTCAATTCAGTTCTAATATGTATGATTTCACCTTAAACATATTACCTGAACTGCCTGAGTCCTAGAATTCTCACTGAGAAAATAATAGTAATTGAGGATCTACTTCACAGCCTTGTTATAAAATTTGGTAAGGAAATCTTTAAAGTCATCAGTATAACTACTGGAAAATAGAAAGTATTTTATGCACGTTAGTTATTACAGTGTCCTTTGAAAAAGTATACATACACACATGCACATACATATGTGTGTGTATATATATATATGTATATAGGTTAACGTGGAAATGCTGCTGTAGGTGTGAGAAGACCCTTTTTTCCCAAATGAAACTATATTTATAGCAATCACATTTTTATACAGAAAAAGCAAAGCCTTAATTTACTGTTACACAAATCTAATAATGTTTGAGATTACTTTACATCCCCTCTGATCTTTTTAAATATGCTGTAAATTATACATGGTTTTGGCAATTATCTATTCAGAAGACACAGATGTATACACGGGCAATGAGCAATGTGCTTTAACATCGGAAAAGTGGCAGAGTTGTGATTAAAACAGGGCTTCATTGTTGGTTATTTTTCTTTCGTTATACACTTATATCTAAATGCATGTCAGCTGAAAATACAGACATCAAAAAACTTTGAATACCTTAATTCATAAAGTTTCTGCATTGACTTGGAAGGACAAAGATACGTTTACAAGAGAAAGCCATTATTTTTACAGTGAAACAAGATTTGTCAGTTAAGCTATATTGTGTCAAACATCTGGGTACCTGTCAACCACTTCTACATGATTGACATCATTTGCATTCATATCCAGATGTTTCTGCATTTTGAAATCTCCCTTCAAACATTGACAGTTAATGTAAGTGATCAATAGAAAATTCCATTTCACAGGCATTATGAATAAAGATCAACAAACTTTCTTTGGTTTCTTCTAAATAAACATTTCTTAAATGTCACATTTGCACAGCATCAAAAGTTTTAAGCAAATGTTTGTGAAGTGGCCCTGCAACAACGGTTGAATATATTATCTTGCTCTTTCTAATGAAGGAAGTAGCATAGTTGCCAACTTTATTTGAATCAAGTCAGGATAGCTCTCTGACCACTTGAGATTTCCAAAATAGATTTCAGTCTGAAGGATGATATCATGCTAAAAGAATTTGAGATTTATCTTTGTCACCCACTAAAGAAATATGGAAAATATACTGCCATGGAAATTGATACTTTAATACTGTATTCAAAAGAATAAAAGTTAAATATAGAACTTCCAATCTATCTCCTCTGTTCTTCTCAGCAAGCAGTACATGTTAGTATTCTAGAGACCGGGAAATGCAGCTTCACACAATATATTCACCTAATGAGATCAGAGAAGCATTGTCCTCTCCATCATTTCCTTATCAGTGACAGTCAGTCCATTAAATGCTCGAACCCCAAGAAGTGAATTTCAGTTTTAAACTTTTGTGTTCTGAAACTCGTCTTCCCCAGACTGTTAATAGATAAGATGGATGCCACACTTGGTGACAGTTCAAGACACTTACCCTCTTGGAACTGTTCTGAAACCAACAAAAGACCTATTATTTTCTTTTACAAAGACATTTTCTAGTGCTATTTTGTGAATTGTGAACATTTGAAGGAAGTTTTATTTACCTGTGTTTTTGTACACAATGTATAATATAAACATAATATGTAAAAACATGTTTGTGATTCACATTTTAATTGCATCAGAATAAAATGGGATAGAGCCACTGAAAATAATCTTCCTTTGAATGGTGCCACTCTGTCCTATTTATCACCAGAAAGGTAATGATAGATTCCTGGATCCTTAACAGTTTGGGCTGCCATAAGTTAAACATGCCAGCAGTTGAAAGTCAGAATTGTAGGGTCATCAAAACAGCCTTTCCTAACTTAGTGTGAGTCAATTTAGAAGGAGAAATCTAGCAACCTACAGCACAAAAAACATGATTTCACCTTCTGACAAGGATGGAAAAAAGGTTCCTTCTTAGACTGAAGTCCCAATGAGACAAAATTAGAAGGCATGGCAGACAGTGGCAGGTAAAGCCTTACAATTTGAGATAATTTTATACATGTAAAGGTTTATATGATCCCTTCAGTACATGTTGCCCTAACAAGTCAAAAGAGGTTTGGCCATCTAACACTTGCAGATAGAAATATCTCTAGAAGTGATTATTCAGTAACTGATTTATAGCACACAGAATATAGAATACTTGGAACATACTGTGAGTAGAAACAAAGAGAGGAACTCTCCTCCTGTCATACTGAGATCAAAATCTCTTTATAAAATATAGCAAAAAAAGATTGACTCTCTTTGGTGAATTATATGTAAATCAGAGGATGCTAAATCGAACCGGGATCAAAGCAGTATTTGAATGAAAAATGATGTATTTGATGTTGAATCATCTATCTTTACTGAAAATAACTCTCATAATACCTGAGATCTAGGAGCATTGTCGAGCGATTGGCAGGCAAGGATTATCAAATACATTTACTTACATGAGAATTAATATCGAGCAGTCAAAACATATTGATCATTCATTTTAAAGTAGTACTATCCTTGCTTTCACTTAGCTTTTGCCATTTATCTATGAGGAAAAACTCTGTTTACTTCACAGATGAATAATTTGAGTCTTCTGTAATTTAGGTGTCTATTCCTAGATTTAAACCTAGAAAACCTCAGTACGAGAGTTAGCAAACAAATGTAATTTATAACCCATGTGATTAAGAAATAAATTATTGTCGACTTTAGGAATATGTTGATTATGAGACTCAATTAATTCTTTAAGAGTGAAGGTAACAGCAAGTACATTTTATCACACCAAATCTCATTTGGGGAAAAAAATTAAATGAATCTATTCTAAACAAAATTTTAATCTTACTTTCACAAACTATGAGAAAGTCTAAAATGCTTTTCATAATTTAAGATAATTTGCATATAATTATACAATGTTTAGAAAAATTTGAACATGATCCCTAGGATATATCCATGCATAACTGGAGAAAGTTAGTAAATTATGTTTCCTGTGTCTAACAGAGATTGCAAATTTTGGGGAACAAGGAAAATATATTACAAACCCCATTTGAACAACAGTGGCTTCTCATTATGAAAATGTTAAATATTCAATTAAAGTAGATCTACTTTTTCCTTTTGATAATAAACAAATTCAATGTCGGAATACTGAGTTATGGCTAAAGTTTCCTATTCTGGGTGTCATTGATAAGTGGAATAGATATAGATTCTCCAAAACTCTTGAATGTCTTTATAACAAAATGCAATGGCTAAACTAATACTTTCATTCTCAAAATCCTTATAATCACAACTTTTACCTTTTTTTCCCTATGGTATCAAATTAAATATTCTTTATGACTTAAGATCTGTGCTTCTCTGGAGAAGTAGTCATTCAGAGAAAGAAACTCAAATGCAATATATGTAGAAATCAAGCAAATAAATGAACTAGATTAAAAAAAAGCTTTCAGATTATCTGACCAAATAGGGAAGAGAGAAGGGGTAGAGAGGTTGTCAAATTGGGTAAAAATGGTCAATTTGATGATAAAAGTTAGAACTGGACTGTTGGTGGAGAATTTATTTTAGTAAATAAAGATTCTGATGCATGATGATGAACATCTGAAAATCATGTAATGTAAAATTATGTAATGTAGTTCAATGTCACCTCAATGATAAACATAATAAGAAACAAAAATTGGGTGTGCTACTATAAAATAACATCAACAAAGTTGATACTAACAATTTTTGATTTTCACTTGTATCTGGCTTTCCAAAACACCATAGCTTTCTGTTCCTTGATTTTATTCATCTTTCCTCTTCCTTCTCATTAAATATTACCAGCAAACATTATTCTTATTTGAAAAAGATCTTGTGTGAAGTTTAGTGTTACTGTCTTCGACTTTGCAATTACCCCTTAAAATTTGTTATACTGCTACTCATACCCAAACCTAGTTCAAAGACTACTTTGTGTATTACATAAGTGGTTTATGAGGTATGACAGTGATGTAGAAAATCTAGATTTTTCACGAAGTATCCACAGGATAAATCCTAGCACCCCAAATACAGATAGGGATAGAAAAATCTATTTAACAAAAGCTAGCATAATATGAAAAAAATTAAAGTGACATTCATTAATAATCAAATAATACCTATAGCATAATTTGAATAATATGAGTATTACAAACCTTTCTTTGTTATTACTTTCATAAAAATGTTGTAAATACATTTCTCATTGAATTGACCCAGTTTTTGATGGATAAAGACTCTTTCAAATGGACACCTTGCTTGTTTCCTGCAATGAGAATAGAATTTTGGCTTTTATCTGTCTTACCCAAATTTGAATAATTAGGTAAATCTCAATTAAATGTGTTCATTTATCCCCCCAAATATTGATAAATTTTGTATGCACTTTGATTTAATTAGATTATTCATTATATTTGAACTTGCCTCCATTCCATACCAAAAATATATGGGTTTATAGTAAATTGTAGTAGCTGCTATGTTAATTAACCCAATTTTAACTTCTTTTCACCTTTATAATATTAAATTTATCAATTTCTAGAATATTTTGTCTTATATGTAGATTGATATATGTATTCTTATTCATGTTTAGCTATGTCTGTTATTATTCACGTTTTCCTTTGAATTATATAAAATATTGAATTAAATTTTATCAGTGATAAAATATTTCTCTTAAAATTTAATTGATATTTATAAGTGAGATTCCCTTTTCTATTAATCTTTGTTATGTTAAAGATTTTCTCCCAATGTCATGTATTTTCATTAACTACTCTGAGTACTTCTAATATACATATTTTTCATTTTTGGTATTGCTATGTGATAGTAAATTACTTGAGAATAAACATATCATTATCTTGAACTATAATATCTGTTAATATTGATTGACATTTTTTTCACTTAAAAATTCTACTCGTATTTAACATGTTTTTGTCAAATATTTATCTAAGTTAGTTTTAGATGCCTCTGTAATTATAAATCTCTTGTCTTTTCATCTCAGGCTTCATACTTTGTTTTCTGATTCAGGAATTTAATTTAAAAACAAAAGGCCTAGTGTTACTTTTTTTTTTTTTACGAACTCTATTTTGGTTACAATTTAGATTGTGCCTTTGGTTCCTTAGCAGTGTTTTCATCTCTCACCCAAAATCATTTTGATTCTTATTATCTTTTAGTTCATTGTGCTCTTACCACATGATTAATTATTGCTGATTAATTATGTTTGTTAGACATTACATGTTTTTATGCATATACGACAGCAAAATACTTCCTGAGTTTTATTCTAGATTATACCGATTTTATTTGACAGATATGTACTGAATTCTAACTATGTTCCAGATATGGTTTCAGGTACTGAAAATAGATTAACTAATGAGATAAATATTGCTGCATTTGAAGAATTTGATTTGTGTCATGATCAAGAACAGAGGAGGCAAACAAATAGTGTACATAGTAAATGCAAGAGTAAATTTCATCATTGACTAAAGATTGATAAGTCATGAAAAATTCTAACAGATCATAAAATTTTTCAGAATGCATGGGATCATTCATTCTAAATGATCAGGTATGACTTCCATGAAAATTAAAATTCAAGGAATAAGTCAGAAAATTATGTGAGGGAAACAGTTTCCAAACAAAAGAAATATTTTGTATAAAAGCCCTAACCCAGGACTCAGAGAAAAACACATCTGTTCATCTTGGCACAATATTATTTTCACATGTATTTGCACCTTGATAATTCTCAGTTAACATTTTTTAGTCAAATGCAGTCATTGTTCCAATTATCACTAATGACTATAGAAATGTATTCTCTTCCATTTGGATGAATTTAATCTGGATAATTTGTCAGTGATTCTTAAGGTTATGCTAAAAAGTGAGATTTATAAAACTTAAGAAGTCAGCTCAAATTATTTGAAGTTGAGTCTTTGTTATTAATATAAAACCACTTTACATGCTTCAAATTAATTTAGAAATTACAACTCAAAGGAAGATACATTTAAAAAGCATTTGATCTTCAGAAAAATTTGCCTTTCATTATCTTCATTATCTTCATTATCTTCAAACTGTCTTCATCATCTTGCTAGCAATGAAGGTTTTCTCACAATGCTTGCTTAAGTAAATAAATTAATCTTGTTTTCTGTCAAGGTTCTCATTTCAAAATATAACTACATTTTTATTCAAAATGATTTGTTATTTTTTAACCACTTGTCCCAATATATTTTTTCTAATATTCTCTTATGCGTTTAAAACACAACTGTTTGAAAATTTTACTTTTCTTTCTCTAGCAAAATGACATCAAAACTTTTATTTCTCAAATCCATGCCATTGTGTCAATAGGAATGGATTAGTATTGCCACCTAGAGAGCTCCAAATCCCTTTGGCTAATGTGCCTTCACATAGTGTTCCACAGACTAGATTCTTACTTTTATGATTTTTTAGCTATAGAAACGATAAAGATGTTAGCAAAATTCAGAGGCAAAATGTACCTCACTGGAAAATTAGTCTCTAAAAATGTTAACAGATTTACTCTAAAATTTTAGCTAATCTCTCCTTCGAAAATAAAATATATTTGTCTTTTTAGTCAATTCAACATCAAACATGAAAAATTCAGTTAAAATTGTTCTATTTTTAACTAAACCAACTTTCATTGCAGTCATATTTTAGCAAAAATCTAAAACTCTCAAGGAAATTTCTGTAGGATATTTTAGAGCATTATTTTTTATCTCTGTAGAAACAAAGCATAAAAAGAGAAAGTTCATTATACCCTTTCACATGCAATTTGAGTATCCTAATCTAATTAGAAACAATATAAAAATAGATGATTGTTTATTTCAATCATATAAGAAAAGGCTGTATGAACATTGCCAAATGTATTTCAAAGTTTAAAAAAAAAAGCCATGTAGCAGAAAATTTATAAACAGTGTTGATACAAACTAACTGGTTTATTGGTGATCAATAGCTGAGAAATATTTGTTTTAAAGTAGAACAGTTTTTAGCAAATAATTTTCTGTTAATGGAAGTAACCACACACACACACACACACACACACACACACACACCACAAACATGTTCTGACTCTTTACATCCACATTAAAACATGAAACAGCTTTCCATAGTAATAAAATTGAGCTAAAATTAAAGTAAGAGATACATTTTAAAAATAAACACAACAAACAACTCACTTGAATGCCTCTTGCTTAAAGGAAAAATACAGGCAGGATGAGGGCAAGTAGACAGGCAGGAAGAGATATGAAGAAGAAACATTTTGTTTATTTACCTATTTTTATGTTAGACATATATCTTGATTGCTTTTTGTGCCCCCAGATGCAAACACAGGTCTTCGGGAAGTATGTGGACTACACTCCACCGGAGGAGATGAACATAATGGCCACTCCGCCAGGGTATGTCTGGCTATTTTTAAAAATCAGGAGTTTAATTCAATACATGATGTCCACATTCTAAGATGGTCTTCTTGGTGAGCATGGATCCTAATGGTTCAATAGTTTTATTTCTCAATGCACCTGATTCACAATTTGACGCTGCTCATGTTTTCTTCCATGGTCAGTGACACTCTGGACCATTTTATAAGAGCAGCGTGGGAGCAAAAAAGATGAGTGAATAATAATGAAACCAGATAAATATGCCCATATATATTTCCAGTTTTAAATATGCTTTAAGATAATAACTATTGCTTTCCCTAAAAAGTGATGATCACATTTATGACTATTCAAACTTAGATTATAGATTAATTAATATTATAATGTTAGTACAAGAGACATCAGACTATAGCCAAGCTAAATTATGCATATCTAATGAAACATTTTATTGACCAAGACAAAAGTAAGTTTCAGTTACTACTTAAAACTAAGATTATTAGATAATTTCTCTATTTCGAAAAAGAAGTTATATAAATGCATGTATATGTGCACATATATATGCTTGTGCATATATGCACATGTATTGTGTATATCACTAATAAATTTCTTTATAAAATTAGTTATATAAAATTGGTTTTAAATAGTCAACAAAATCTATCATTTTCTCACTTAAAACATCTGTTGTGAACTCTAAATAGGTCCCTTGTGACAGGCGCTCTATGAATAGTCTTTCTAGGTCTCCACCTATTAAATAAAGCTCTTTATTATGTTACTAACACCATGAACAAACTTTGGGGAGAAATTCTCAATGTCATGTACCATGAGTTAAAAATAAGTGTTTTGTAGAAATGGAAGCTTGCATAGAAAAGGGTCTGCAAAAAAAAGGAAAGCTAATGCCAAATGACAAGGAGATATCATTTCACACAGTAAACCATGATCATAAAAAAATAAATTATAATATTAGACAATCATTAGTGAAGGTGTATAGACACTGGAACCCTTGTGCATTGCTGATGGGAATTTAAAACAGCACTTATGATGTGGGATATGGTGTCATTATTCCTCAAAAACTCAAACACGGATTAACATAAAATCTAACAATTTCATATCTGAGTATGTACATCAAATAATTGAAATCAGAAATTAAATCTCTCATGTTCAGAATAGCATAATTCACAATAGCAAGAAGGGGGAAAAAACTATCTAGCCATGATAGACAAATGAATGAAAAATAGTGGTAGAGACATGTAGTTAAATATTATTTAGTCATAAAAAATTAGTGATACATGCTACAACATGGATGAACTCTGAAAACATTGTGTTAAGTAAATTGTCAGGTACAAAATGATAGATACTGTATGATTTCACTTTATGAGGTACATAGTGTAGTCTTATTCATGGAGATAGAAAGTAGAAAAATAGTTGTTAGAGGCTAAATGTTAGAAGAATAGGGAATTACTGTTAAATGGTTAATGAGCTTCAATTTGAGAAAATGAATATTCTTCTGTAAAAGAATGGTGGTAATGACTGTGAGTGGACCTAATGCCATTGAATTGTACATCTAAAAATGGTCAAATTAGTAAAGTATTATTTACATTTTATGTGATGAAAATAAGAAAGCTCAGGTCTTCCTTCCCCCATATCACACAGAGAGATACATAGCAAAGTCATGGTGGTTTTCCAGAATCTAAGACATGTTGGGGTCCATGGAATTTTTAGAGACATTATTCCCAGGAAAAAAAAAGGCACAATTCTTATGGGCAAAGCCTAACAATCTCCTCATTCTAGAAGAGGTGAGATGCTGATCCCAGTGAATTAAAAGACCATTTCTCCCAGAGTGAACTCCTTGTTTCTCCAGATAGATAGATATATTTTTTTTGCATTGCAGAGAGGGAAATAATTCCTAAGAAAATAAGGCAGATGACTTAAATTACAATTTTGCTTTAAAATTATAACTATTAGCCAAAGTAATAGAGGAAGAAAGCAGTTTGGAAATTCCTCGAAAAGTTGAAGATGGAAATCCCATATGATTCGGCCATCCCACTTGTGAGTGGATTACCCAAAAGACGTAAAATCATAATTGTTGAGATTTATGCACCCCCGTGTTTACTGTAGCCCTATTCACAATAGCTAAGAACTTCTTATTAGAAATAGGAAAATCATAAATCAGCAGTTTTCAGTCTGGTTCTGGGACCAGGATTTTCAGCATCACTTGAAAATTTCTTAGAAGTGAAGATTGCTAAAACCTAACCAGACTTAATAATTCAAAACCAAAAATAGCTATTCCAGTTTCAATAGATTCTCTATGATTCCTATTGTATGCTGAAGATGGAGAGGTATCACAATGATTGTGTGAACTCTCTGGGATGTTTTCTAATAGACTGGTATTTTTTTCAACATTCCAACTGTTGTTTACAACACTGATATGATAGGTAGCAAGATTTTAATTGAAGAAATATTGATCCTATGATTTTACATGTGGGTGGATTAAAATAAGTTTATAGAATCAGAAATGTTTATATCTCAGACAAAAATGATAAGACCTAATGTAAGAAGTAGGTGGGGACTCTGTAACTTCTTAATATTTTATATTAACCTAAACTGCTCTTTAAAAAGTCTATTAATTTTAAAATACAGATTGTATTTTAATCTGCCTATGCATTACTTTTGGCAACTTGAAAGAACAGTTAATAAGAAAGTCATTTGAATCATTTATTAGCTTAAAAAATATATGTGTGATAAAGCTTTATATCCTGAAATATATCTTTTTTGTTTCAGAGTGATGGCTGATCTATATTTCTTTGGCATATCTTTGTGGACTGTATTTGAGTTACTGATTGCTGATACTGAATTCTCTCACTAGAATTTTTATTTGCTGTTGTTTAATTTTATTTTCATATATTGCCTTACATTTGCAAAAAATGTTTTGCTGATTGTCTTTGGCTATTTTTTTCAAAAGAAAATATAATAGTCAGGTTTGACAATACAAGAGACAGTTATATATGCTCAAAATAAACACATTTTAGTGGGCATAACAGTGAAATTTCCATTTCAATTAAAGTTTGTTGTACTCAGCTATGAATTCATCTTCTCCTTAAAAACTCAAATGTGAATATGAAAATTGCCGCAAGAGATCTGAAAACATTCCAAAGCAACAAGGAACACAATTAAAAGTATACTTTTTATTTCACTAAATTAGACTATTTGAGTTTATGAATTCTGGCATGTCAAATTCATCTATACGTTCTATGAGAAAGAGAAAAATAAGTTTCTGAACCTTAACAAAGATTTTTTTATGAGCAAATAATGGTGAATAATCCTACTGACTTGTTTCCACTCAAATTTATCTGTAAATATAAACAAAACTCAGGACTAAACTGGTACTAAAAGATGGGTTAATTCTTTTTATAAATAGCAAAAAATCCATCCTACTTCATGTTTAAGTGTAGTTATTAAGATTTTATGCATTTTTTCCTTCATCCTATCAAGCTACCATTTCATGTCTAGTCAGATTAACTCTGGTTACCACAACAAAAAAATGTCAATGTCAGTAAATATTTTAAGAAAGGTTTTGTATTACATGGAATTTGATGACAGGTGTGTTCCTGAGATTACAAAATAAGGCATGATATTGGTTCTCAGGAATGTCTGAGGTCATAAATTGGTGTCCATGCAGTGAAGAATATGAAAAGGGGTCTGAGATTATTTAGGTACGATAGTGCTGAGTGGGAAGAATTGAATCCCAGACCATTAGACAGCCCTGCTCTCTGAGATGCTGGTGCGATGGGGACCAAAGATTTGACCACAGGTTGGAGTACAGATGGAGTCCTCTTGTGACTCAAGAATACAATGTAGTGAGGCTTGACAAATTCTCATAGGATTAAAACATGAGTAACATGCAATTTAAATGTCTGCATAGATCAGATATTACTACAATAAATATATGGGTTAAACAAGGAGAGGGTACATCTGTGGTTCCTTAGGACAGAACGTCTTTCACAATCATGTGAGGAGAAAAATGAGAGACCTTCAAAATAAGGGTGGTAGCTGATCAGCAAACAAAATACACTGATTCCAGGATTAAACCACCTTCATTAAGAATACCCAGATGGCAATTCATTTTCCTGTCCTTCCATTTTATCTTACGGATCACTGCTTTACTTTTTGTAAAAGCAAGTCTTTGCAAATGGATTTTATTTGTTTAAAAGCTGTTATCTCTTTTCTTTGAGAAGTTTTCATAGATATGCTTTGGGGTTTGTATTTTTTTGTTTATTCGTTTGTTTGTTTTAAAGAAAGGTACAGGAAGGAAGGAAGGAAGGCAAGCAGGCAGTTAGGCAGAAAGAGAAAGAAGCAGCATAGCATTTTATTTATTTTTATTTATTTGTTCATCTTGGTTGTTTCCTGGTCCCCAGGACTTGAGCTGGGGTCCTTGAGGGGTCTGTAGACTTTGCTCCTCGGGAGGTAGTACACTCAACTGCTACTTCTCCAAGGCCACATGCATTGAGTTTTGAGAACGAAATGGCTGGCAACCATCTCCTTTATACTCCCCAACTCTTGCTATGTCAATTTAAACTTTATATTAATTGAGAAGTTCAATATGGTCTGATATCCTATACTGAGATTATTGTTGAGATTGACTTTGCTGAAGAAAACAGGCAGATTCATTTAGTGGGGACCCCAGTTTCAGAGAGCAGAGCAGATGTAGCCACAATGGGGAATCTGCAGCTCACTTGATCCCCAGGTTGTCTCTCTGTTCACTGTCCTCCCAGATGTGGTGGTCCGTAAAGTTCATGAAGAACGAATGCATGCTGTTGGGGTCTACCGCAGGCAAAACTATAGCACCACGAACATCTAGCCTGTCTAAATGTTCTGCTCTCCACCTGGTTAGTGAACTTCCAGCCACACACGGTTTTTCCAGATGGAGGCTGGGATCACCTTCCTCCCGTCCAGGTTTCAGGTCTTACTCCAGGGAGCTCATGGTGGTCCAGTTGGTGCTGCAGTCTCTTCTCCAAGTTCTTACTTCCAAGGGAAATTGTCTTCCTGCTTACCTCTTGTCATGGTCCATTACCCTCAAGTCATTAACGTAACTCACTGAGAGGCATCTTTAACTCCTTTCAGTAGTCACTCTTTCAAGAAGAGGAAATGCAAAGACCTGTAATTCTCAGGCATACACCTGACAGGAGGAGGAAAACTGGAATTTTTAAGAGAGTGGAGAGAAGCAAAGGGGTGAAAATAAGTGTTATTCCACTTGGACTCCTACAAGACATGGTAAAGTAGGTCTTTGTAGCATTGGATTTGCCTTCTACAATCAAAATTAAACTTCTAGTCTGCACATAAGTAATTTTTAATTATAGAAATAATTATTGAGAACTTTGAACCCTTTTTTTATCGAAAGTATTTTAAATATGACAGAATATAAACTATGCATGCATCAAAGTTGTATCATGCAAATTTTACTTGATTTTTATAGTTTTTAAATATATTGGTCACTGATGTTTGAATTTTGATTTATATTTTAAAAGATTCCTTAGAAATTCCTATGAAAACTGTAGTTTTTGACAATTTAGAAGTTAGAGATAATTTTAGAGAGCAACTTGGTGAAGTACCACATGCGGCGAACTTTACTTTTTGTACTTTCCAAGTAACAACAGGATGCCTGGAACCTGACCTACACAAAGCAGTTATTTAGGATCTTTAAGCTCCCTGCCAAACTGTTGTAGTAGCTTTTTGATATGGGCAGATGGCCACTTCCAAACAAATCAAAATACAATATTTGCTCTCTGAAATTACCTGATTTCAAATCTTGGACTACAAATGCTGGTTCATTGAATTTTAAGTCTGATTAGCTGTTTTGATGTCCCCAGGCAGTTTGCATACAACATGTTTGATCATATACCTAACATGGGCTTCACATTTATTGGCTTATTCTGAAATGTACCTTCTGGTAATATGTTAAGTGCTATAGAAAGAATTAAAGTATAAAATGTTAATCTGCACATACAAACCAGTGTAAGGACAAAATATGTATTAACAAAAGACGTCAGTCTATTTGGAGATTCTGTTTGAATGGTTTGCTGCTGAAATCTTCTAGAATTACTAGATGTATAATTTTGGGGCAAATTCTGTGAGAAATATGAACATGAGCAAATATATAAATTTAGTGGGTTTCTTAAAACATATAAGTTGATGCATTTTTCAGCAAACAAAGGTAATTGTATTAAATGGTTCTTCCCTATTCATTCACATACTTTGAGGTCTTAATTTAGACCCTTCTTTCCTTCCTTCCACATTTCTTCCCTTTTTCCTTTTCTTTCTCCTGTTTCCTTATATTTCAGTGGTGAGTAAACTAGTTTAAGATTAATGTAATTGACTATCATTTAACAGCTAATTATGACATTGACAGAGGATACATCCCTGGGTTAATCAGATCCAAAGAATATAGGTTTCATATTTTAGATGAAGAATTTGTCATGATTATAAATTTCCATTGTACCCTCAGCATCATGATGAGAAAAATGCAAGTTAAAACCACAACATTACTCATCTGTTAAAGAGTTGAAAAATACGAAAAGTTTGATAATGTCCTCTGTTGGTGAGAACAAGGAAAGAAGAATTCTTACATTTTGCTGCTCGGAATATAAAAGGAAACAACATATATGAAGGGGAATTTGGCACCATTCAAAAAAAATAATCATAATATGTGCTTAACCTTTGACCTAGGATCTTGCTTCCTGATATCTGTTCCCAAAACTCAAAGGTATATTGACGGTACTTTGAAATGTCACGTGCCAAAATTTCTTCAGTGTAGATTATGGCACTAGCAAAAAGTTGAATTTATCCCAGATCTGAAACTCCAACCCCAGATCCAACAGTTGAATAACTTTAATATATGTATCCAATGACGTGATATAAATCTGCAAAAAAGCAAGAAGTTCTTTGGGAAGATCTGCACACAACTGATAATATATTGAATGTTTTGTTAGATTATATATTAATTGGTAAAATCCACTTGCAGGAAAATAGGTATAGGCTGTGTGAGAGTTAGAGGACGTTCTCTCTCACTCATGAAGTTGTGGGCATTTTCTCATATCCAAAATAAAAAATAATGGAAAGAGAGAACAAAAACACACAAAAAAAAGTTATAAGGAAGGGTAATATTGAGAAATAGTCATAGAAATAAGTTTTCATACAATGTACCTTTTTACTGTAGTCTTAGTTCTAAAATCTTCCAGAATTTTTACACAATTAAAAAGACTTTATAAAATAATTAAAAAGCATAGGAAATTGAAACATATTTATTATAGGTGAATGGACAGAGAAATTATTAAGCTTTGATATTTTCTTTCAGAAATTTTACAGTTTATCATCTTTTATTTGTCTTCAATCCATTTTGAATTATTTTTTGTGTATGGTGTGATATGTTTCCAATTTCATTACCTTTATACAGATATTCCATTTTTTAATTGAATTCACTGTAGGTTGAAGAGAATATTCTTTCCCCAATTGTGTATTATTGGCACCTTTGATAAAGAATCTATTTCTAGATTCTCTGTTCTGCTCCAAAGGCCTCTATACCTGTATAATCCTTCTGCTTTTTCTCTTATCTTTGTGTTTACACTTATATTTTTATGACTTTAAGTAAATAAAAATGAATCTTATGTGTTTGATGAGGAATGAAGGCAGGTATGAGTGGGCATCTACTTCTGTGAATTCAAAAAGCATCCCTTAATTTTCATTATATAATCTGTTGATATGAGTTCTAATCTCCTTTTTAAAAAAATTTTATCACAATTGGTTCTTTCCCCTAGGAGATTTAGACCTTGTTATTCATAAGTGACCTAACTTTGTGCGTACTTCACCGTTAATACTCAAAAGTTCGTTATTTTTTTGTATTGAAAGAGTAACAGTAGATTATAAAATTCTTGCATTGCATTTTCTTGCTCTCGGTGCATTTTAGATACCTAGTTGTCTTCTTACATTGAATGTTACGAAGAAGTTGAATTCAGTCTGATAGTTCACACTAATAGGAAGCATGATTTTTCCTCCTCGTCTGTTCTTAGTATTCTTTCTTTGTATTTGATATTTTTTAACATTTTTACAGACTATGCTTTGATTTGGAAGGTTAGGTATGAGTATTACGTATCATTATTTCTTGAAATGTCATGAGTCCCTTCAGTGTTCACATTCAATTTGTCTTTATTTCAGAAGAGATTTTAAAAAGTAAATGTGTGACTTTCTGTATCTAAAATATTTCGTTTGTTTGGTTCTTCTTAAAATAACCATACACATGAATCCATGTTAGATATGCCTTATAATTTAAATCAATCATTCCTTCTTTGATCATATTAACATTCCCCTCTCTCTCTCTCATAATCACTCTCACAAGTACTTATAGACATATAACTTTTTCTATCTATAATGGGCATTTATTCTCTTCACTGGTCTGCTATATTTTGTCATGCTGTGACATTTTCCAACTCACTTGCATATTCCACATTCTTTGGACTTTATATAAAATCTTGAAAAATTTATCTCTCGTTCAAATTTCATTCATTAGTTATAAAGATAACTAGTTACAAATTCTATGAGAGTATGAAGAATCATTTTCTTCTTTTACCGTGACCATCCTTCAACATAAATATCCTTTAATTGATTAAAAAATATTTTATGCCTAGAAACTATTATTTTAATCATTATTATCCAGTTTAAATTATCTTTGCTGCTTGTCAGAGATTTTGGCTATTGTGGTAATTGAGGTAAACTGTTCCTCAACAAATTATTTGACAGAAAATCTTTGGTATGCAGCTTATTTTTGATGAGTGTGATTCATCACAAAGTTCCTTGCTTGATTCTGTGAGTATGTACATTTCAGTAAAGGGAAATCATTCAACATTCAACTATGGAGAAATTTACAACTGATCATGGGTTACAATGGTACAGAACAGCTAAGGGCATTAAATAGGTCTGCTCTTCATAGATGAAGTAATTCACTTTCTTTAGGCTGTGACCCATATAATCATCATCCCAGAGTTTCTGGCAGTGTGAGGTATAAGCACTCTGCATCTGCTACTGTTAGAAATAAATTTTGCTGTTAAGCAGAACTAAACTAAACAAATTTGTGATATCTATGGCTTCCTGACATCAACTTTTAGTTTTTTATGACAATTTTATGAAATACAGTTGCATATTTAAAGATCTACCCATTTTGAGCATACTCTTCTCTACAATGAATTTTAGTATATCTTCAGAGCTGGTCTACATATTTTGTCCCTCACCCTCACAAGTATCTATCTTAGGACAGAGAATCCATATGGAGAAGACAATGGACAAGAACACTTTTCTCCTTAAGCACTGTTGTTGTGTCAGCCCTAGATCCTTACAGAGGCTAAGAGAAGAAGAAAAATTAAGAGACTTTTTCTTCTATTCTCTTTCCAAATTGTATCCAGTGTTTCCTATTGGCAGAAACCAGGAGTAAGCAAGCTAGCAAGTGTTTCTGAAAAAGGAAGTTTCCAGGTTTGGAACCCAGAGGTACAAAAAAGGACCGAAAGGAAGATGCAGTGCTGAATGTCCAAAGACAGTATTCTGAGTACCCCATTAGCTGTAAGTCATGGATTGCTTTCTCTTTTCCTTCCTTAGTCTGTTTAGGCTGCTATGAAAACATGCCATAGACTTACAAGTCCCAAAGTAAGATACCTACAGATTGATGTCTGGGGATGACCTTTCCTGATACGTAGATGGTTTTGCTATGTCTTCACATGTTGAAAGGGAAGAATTTCTCTGGGGCTTCTTTTATAAGAGCAGCAATCCCACTTATGAGGACTCGACCTTTGAGACCTTATCACCTACTGAAGGGCCAAGCTCAAAATAGAATCATACTGGAAATTAGGTTCTAACATAGGAATTTGGGAGGCCACACATAGTTCATCTTTAGCTTACTCCTTTTCTCAAATTTATACAGTTTTCATCAAAACTAATATCAAGCTATGATTAAAAAAAAGCAAGTAACTAATTATTTGTGTTCTTTTTGTTATTGCTTTTTTTTAATTCAACTATCAGTTTTTCTGATTTCAAATATCTGAGTTCCAATAAGACATATTCCATTGTAATCACAGTTCTTTCTTAACTCTTGGTATCTTGTCTCTAATTTATAGACGTTCTGTAGGAATGTCATTCAATTTTATGGAAATACATAAACATCTTGGAGACAAGGAAATTTATGAAAATAAACATGTGCCATCTTGTTTAGGTTATTACTGTGAATTTCGATTTGTATTTCTATTATATTACAATTTTGAAATTTATATTATTGTTTTGGGGACATTTGCCATGGATTGAGAAATGTGAGATAAAAGTTGATGGGTCAAACAGCAAGATTTAAACTAAATGTGCTCTGTGAAAGCCAGATAGCTTCTGGGGTAACTTTGAAAGGACTCCTCATCTCCTGCAGACACTTGGAAGACTGTGATGAAATGCAAGCCAGAGCTAATTTTAAAGGTGTCATCGTTGTAGGAGAGATTGAAGGCACAGTCTTGACAGACAAGTTCTATTAAAATGAAGGAGAGTATATAAAAAAGGTAACCTCAAGACCTAGGATGGATAATCTTAAGAATATCCAGATTGTTTTGAACCCTCCATGCTGGCAATAGTAACTCCTTCTCCACTGGCAGAGTAGAACAGGCTCCACTCTCATAGAAACTGTTAAACAGTTTAATCTGAAACAAGAGTTTTGAAAGATGCTGTTTTGTTTATTCAAGAACTGGTAAAGATTAAATGATCCTTACCCAAAGGTTGCAAAGAATTTTCACTGTACTCTGTGAAAGGAGTAACACAAAAATAATTAAGATAATAGTTGACTATGGTTTCTAAACTTATACAGATATCAGGCTCCTGAAATGGAATGATAGTGATCTAAAAAGATTAGGGATTTATGAAGACCCCATGATAACTATAAGTATGTCCATGTCTGTCTCAAATGTAGAAAAATATATCTGATTATGCCTG
The DNA here is from genome assembly GCA_004363575.1 of Solenodon paradoxus. Lineage (NCBI taxonomy): Eukaryota > Metazoa > Chordata > Mammalia > Eulipotyphla > Solenodontidae > Solenodon > Solenodon paradoxus. Next base: position 93,174 of record RJWH01000207.1, on the reverse strand, counting down.
TGGCTATCTCTCTTATCCCAGGATGAAGAATTGAAATAGATCATTTCTTTCTTCTGCTATATTGATGTATTAATGATAAATACATTATAATATATTTTAGCATGTAAAATGTGATGATTCACTACAGGTATACATTGTTAAAGGATTCCCACCAACATCATTATTATATATTTATATATTTATATATTTATATATTTATATATTTATATATATTATATATTTACATATTTATCATCTCACATATTTCCCACTTTTTTGTAAGGATATAAGTTCTACTCTAAATGATCAGAACTCACTCTGGTACCTATATTGATAACGTCATGCTATTTATATACTGTGAACAGAAATAGTGTTAAATCCTTGGAGAGTCACAAGAATTGTGACATCTGAAAATAAATTTCGTGTGTCAGGAAGTTGCTACATTGGTTACATTTTAAGTGCATGCAATAATATGTTGGACATGTCCAGTAAGGAAAAAAATCACTTTAACTTGTGCCCCCTGTAATTAGACAGTACTATATGTTAGTGTTCTATCACATTGGAGAAAATATTCTGACCTTTATTTAATGAGTGACTCAAAAGGAACCAGTTCAAAGGAAGACCCTGTATCTGGTTCAGAATGTACTTTGTACTCTACTGCCAAAGATTCATATAATCTAGAAGTTTCAACGTGCTGGCAAATCCAAGAGGAATGAAATTCTCTGAGTATGCTTATTCTGTACTACTTAGAGAATCTTAGTAAAGAATCCTGTCTTTAGGAGATAAGTTCTTGGTTTCTGCTGCTTTGCATTTATCTGAGTTTGAATAACAGCTCTTCACATGTTACTTGATTCTAATTAAGCATGCATCTGAAACATCAAGTGAACACGTAAATAGAGCTCCCTATCATTAACTAGACATTATTTTATCATTGAGCCATAAAGTAGGCACAGCAGAAGTTGACTGAATCATGAAAATGATAGGTTTAGGTCATTAAGGTTTAGGTCAGATCAACTGGAAGATATAAGCAAATCACATGTATAAATCATTCAGATGCTCCAATCACCTACATCAATGTGAAGTGTTGCTTTCTCGCCAACTACCTTATTTTGATTCATTCAAGGATTATGGCTGAATACTACCATCCAGTGTTCTCTAAGATAAATGATACTTATACCTGCCTCTCTCAAGAAAAAAATAATGGAAAAACTGTTTTTCCCTAATTTGGAGGATACAGAGTTAATCTTATTGTTACAAAGAGTGAGCTATTTCTATATACCACTTCAGATATGTTCTTTTTTATCTCTCTTATCCCACTACCATGGGAAGGATCAATGCAGGAGAATCTTGCCTCAAGTGCATATTGTATGACTCTTACTTCCACCATGTTGCTTTTCTGTTGAAATAAAGGCATGGACTAAAATATAATTAAGGTGACAAAATCAACTTACCTTGGCATTCCCAGTTTCTTGTTTTTGCACCAAACATCTCTCCAGAACTCATTAAAGCTCAGGAAAATCAGAGCAGTCAGTGTTCTAAATACAATCTGACTACTTTACACATGCAACCCAAAAGTGCATGGGGATTATGGTGTTATGAGTGAATTTTTTAAAAAAAGTGAGTATGAACAGATGGATCAGTCACCCTCTGGTCCAAAGATTAGCCTCCTCCCTTTTCTCAGATGTCCTTGGAAACATGTGACTAATTATCATAGTGATGGGAAATTAATCACTTCTCTATTTTTTGGATTTCCTTCTAGTTCTATTTCCTTCCAAATATTCTTCTCCAATGTTCCCTGAGAGGACTTCCTTATTTATATTTACAAATACCTTTATTTAAGTTGCGCTTTTTCAGGGAATTGTTATAAAATTCATGCTACATTAGTAAAATATCCTTTTAGTTGAATTTTAATATGAAAAGAAGGTAAAATAATATGGAAAGGTTTGGTTAATTCAGATAGAAATTTAAATTATTCAGGTACAATTTCTTCTTAAGTGTTTCTCTAAAGTTAAGAGAAAGTAGAGTATGAGAAAAAACAAAGGACTTGGAACATTATCTTTTTTTTAGTACAAAATACTAAAATAATTTGAACTGGGATTGAATCCTTTGAAAGATTAGGCAACCAGATGACTTACATTTCCTCCCACATTTCTACCTATTATCTCCCAATTTTCATCATTTCTGTTATTTAAATTTTTCCTCTATGTCCTTAAATTACATAGTCGTCTAACATACTTTATACTTTAAAATACATTTTGAAAAGTTCTTTTACCATATAAAGTCAGATTGGGATGCTTCAAGGTCTATATTACTTCATCCACATCTGGCTTAAAAATTATTTCAACATTTTTAAGCAAGAGTAAATGATATCAGACTGTTTCAAATATCTTCCATTATTACACCAACAGTTAATCAAATATATCAAATACTTCACATTTCTTAGTTAAGCCTTGGAGTGCACAAGTTTGGGTATTTATAGGAATTCAGCATGACCACCAGTCTCTTTGCTTAACCTCCAGTCATGTATTGCTTACTCTGCCACCTATTTCTTATTTCTTGCATTTCATTGGATAGTTGACTTGTCTTACTTTATTTTTAATATTTCTTAAATTTGAAAGAAGTTACAGGTATCTGAGTTTCTGCATGTCTCCAGTTGAAAAACAGAAAGTCTGAGTGCAAAGTTTTTATTTTACACTTTCCCTCAGAACTTTTCAGATAAGAGACCACTATCTTCTGTCAAGATATATCACACTAGCCCTTTGCTTATTTCTCTCTGATTATTTTTCTTGACTGACTTTTGTCTTCAAGAAATAGCAATGGGTGTTCATTTTGTTTTGTTTTGTTATTGCATTTAACTTTTCAGGTTCCACACTATATGTTCTGCTTTTATGGTTGAACAACACTTTACTTTGGTGTAATGTGGGGTCATATTTTATTTACCTGAGAATATGTTAATGGCTCCTTTACCTTCTGGCATTGATTGGCACACACAAAAGACCTGGTCCCAGCTGGAATTTCACAAAATGAAAGTAAATGACTTCTCTCTGCCTTGTTTCCGAATTTGTTTTTCTTTCTTTCTTTCTTTCTTTTTTTTTTGAAGTAGCGCAACTTAAAATGGATATGTCTCAGTGTCAATTATCTGTCTCACTTCCCAGGATGGCCTTATAAACTTCACGTTCAGTTATTCCTACTTTCATGAATTTCCTTTCAGAAAAATATGTTATTTTTACATCTTTTTCTCCTGACTCTGAAGGTGTCTAGAAAAACTAATTACCTTTAAATGGGATGATTTTCCTGTCCATATTATCTGTTCTCTTCTTCCTAATTTCTTCAAACTACATCATTTTGAAAGTTTCTCCTTTATTTTTTGTCATTGGCTCTATTTTCAGCTGCATCTATTCTCTTCTTTGGCATGTCTAATCACTTGTTTGTTCTGTGGGAAGCTTTCTTTATTCTCCATGGACTTCTATAATTTTCCTTCTCAATTTTGTGTTCCTGTGCATTGAATTCATTTTGCCATCTCTACAGTAAAATTTTCTTCTGTTTCTTGAATAAGGTTATCTCTGACAATAAGTCTTTTGTCTTTTTATGCTATTTTTCTCAAAAAAAACTAAGTACATATTGTTCTGTAGTTGTCATACAATTTCTTTTCTCCTTGATCCTACTTGTGAAGACCTCTGCCCTATGTTCCACTGATTACCACATTACCACATATCTTTCTGAGCTATGTCCTACTTTGAGTTCTGTTTCTGATTTATCTTAAGACTTCCTTGAAGAATCTGAACATTCCATATTTTGTGATGATTATTTATTATATGTTTTTGTTAAATCTTCTTTGAGGATAAAAAGCCCTAAAGTGCATGACTTTAAATTCCTTCTAGTTGCTCAGTCCACCTCTCCTGCTCTCTGTTCATTTTCTTTATTTACTTTTATAAAGGAAAAGTGCAGGGAGGAATGGAGGTGGGTAGGCAGGCAGACAAGAGAAAGTGAGAGGAAGAAGCATGTTGTTTATTTGCTATTCATCTTGGTGTTGTCCCCTGAATCCTGACTCAGATTATGAACTTGAGTCCTTGGCATGTATGTGGATGATGCCTGATGGAATAAACCACTAAGCTACCAGGACCCTCCTCACTTCAGTGTTCACTTTAGCCACTTCTGTTTGCTCTTCAAGTCAAGGATAATTAAGCAAACCAGGTTGAGCAACTTCAGGCAAAGTGATAATTGCAGTGCTTGCATCATCTCTTTAGACCCACATAATTTGGATTAGAGGAGTTTTGGGATTAGTAATGGTTTGCCTGCCCCTTTCTTTGATCCCCAGCCAGAGAAATCACAATAGTCCACTCTTGGGGACTCTTCATGCTGAGGGTCAAAATGTTAGTATTAGCTAATTGATGGCACTTCTTTAAACTGTGAAAAATAATAAATATTAAACGCTGCTTCTTAATGAGTTCCATCTTGGAATTTTGAGTAACACATAATATCAAGTGGTTAAAAATTATAAATGAGAAATTTCATAATGTACCAAGTCTATAAGTGTTGAAACAAAGTTCCATGAGACCCAAATATTCTGTGTTGGAAATTCACAAAGCAAAATCTGTTGACTCATAATATAGAGAAATAAATATAGATAATAACAGGACAAAATATACTTACTTGAGTTCCAGAAAAAGGATGCTTGTTTGCTTGTTTGAATATTAATTTAAGCACAGCATGGACAAGTCAACATTAATTGAATAACAAAAACATTTATGACTACTTAGCTTGATGAATTTATAACAGACCATATTGTTTGGTTCAGTGAGACCAAATATATTTTATCTCAGTTATGACTGTGTTCTGTCGCTGGAGCATTTTCTACAAATAAAGAGACTTAAGTAGAAGGAAGTAAACAATTTGACTAAATGAAGTCAAGCTTCCAACTGGCAGGTTAACTATGATTCTACACTTAATTTACAACCCCCACTTTAGAAATGAGTGAAATTATTCCCAGCCTACAATTCCATGTGTTACCTAATCGCTCTTTTTTTTCACACATCAGCAAAATTATGTAATATCTTTCCTTATACCTCTTGCCTTACACACCTGTGGGCTGAGTCATATTTTGATCTTTGTTTTATATTTATTTATATTATTCATTTTTATTTATATTCACTATGTGGTTCAATATACATTCTTTGACTCTCAATGTGGAGAGATACATTATTTCAAAATCCATTATAAGTTTATTATTATTGCTATTTCTACCCCTAAATTCAATGTTAAAATAACCATCATAGTTTTATATAAAACAATGCAAGAATGTTTACAAGAATGAAAAATTAACTTATTGCAAAATTATACCTTAGCATTTATATTTTGCTACTTCATCCATTAGTTTATATGTAAATATCCATCATTTAACTTTAATATTTTGAATATATGAATGTCTTAATCATTTTATATTCCTAGCAAGTAGTTTTCGTGTCACTTATGAAGAATTCAGTTACTGTTCACTGAACTTCATTGAATACCTATTAAAATATTCTAAATAACAAATGACATTATATTGCAAATAACAGAAATTAGACTGAAATGAGTTTGACAATTGCAGTTGAATAAGAATAAAAACATTGTTTCTTAGCAGTAACTTCAAGATTTATGTTCTTTCCACACACTTAAAACACCCTTGTGATCAGTACTTCAGGGATTTTAAGTTACTCTTGCAAAAAATACTTGATTCTGCTCATGACTCAAGATAACAGATTTAGTGTTCCTTGGCAAAGATTTAGATTGAAATAAATTTTTATTTAGAAAAGTACAAATATTTCTAGATGTCCAATAAAATAGATAGAATAAGAAATCGAGATTAAAACTTTACTGGAACTCATGATAAAATTGAAGGATTTGTCCTATATTTGCCTTTAACTTCAGTCACTCCTGAGTACAAGAACTATATCATCATTTTCAAAAAATAGAAATATATGTGGAAATACAGTGTGTCCTAAATCAATACTAATTTTAAAATATATTAGAAAAGGGCATTAAACTAATGAGTTGATCTTACAAGATTGCTTTCAATTTGACTTATATATGTTTATTATTATTTCCATTTCTATCCCAAAAATCAGTGTTACGACTATCATTATAGTTTTATGTAGAAATAATTTAGAAATGCTTATGAAAAGAAAATTGTCTTAGGTAATAATAAGAAAAGAAAAAATATATTCCAAAGTTAGTAGTGATGGTTATATAATTCTTTGAATATGGATACTAAACAACGAATGCTTTACTACTAATACTAAAATAAAAATATTTAAAATAGTGAAATCCGTGATACATAAATTATACCTCAATAAAGAAGCCAGTCCTGTGGTGACAGTTAAGGATGGAAAGAAAATAGGCATAAATTGATAAAGAGGCTGAAAACAATGGCAGCAATACTCTTTCCAGTAATCTCTCATAAATTTATCCTTAGAAACAGACCCACAGGAAATGTGGAAGAACTGCCTTTCAAATAAACATAGAGAAGAGGATCTATGTAGTACAGAGATGGACATAACATATTCTGTTTGCATTTCCATTCAAGGGAAACTTCTCAGGAAGATCCGTGGTGACAGTCTCCAATTGCCTCGAGATTATCCAAAGGATTCACGGCAGATTATGCTTCCACAATGATTAATCACTTTATGCAATAGAATCAGAACATTCCTGCACAGTGCTAGGTTCCTTAACTCTTGTAATAGTAAATGTTAGTCAAAGTGTCTTATCAGTTTTCCTCTCTCTCTCACTCTCTTTATATACATATACATTATTTAATTTTTATTAAATATTCATACTTTATAAAATATATTTATGTATTATATGTGATTGTTGGATGATTTTTACGATATTTTATATATCATATATTATTTAATGTAGTTTAATGTATGTATATGTGTATATATGTATCTATACACACATACATATTTATGAATGTATATTTATATCATTTGGATCATGAGAAGTTTTGCTATCTTTCATCCTGCTTTATTTATATTTTTCTACAAATCAAGAATAACATTTTGTGACCCTCAATAAGAGTAAATGATTTGACACATTCACTTACTGACTACTCATAAAATGCAAAACTGTTAGTCTTACTTTTATCTTCTTGTCAGTATAATGATTCTAGTTTTAGCACAAAACATGAGCTTTCAGCATCCTCTCTGCAGGATTTTACAAAAGCAATTTCATGTCATTACATAATAGTTTTCACATGAATTAATTTTTCATTAACTCAGTGGGCAATATATGTGGACAAACCCCTCATCTTTTTTTATATTTTAAAATATTATTAGATTGTATTGATCATACTTTCATATTTTATGGTTACTGCCTTTTAAAATTAACTCTATCTATATTTCTTATTTAATATCACAAACTATGTTTTAAAATATTCCAACATGAGGGAAAAGCTTATTGAAGGAAAGATTCTGCAATTAATATTTCTCACTCTACTTAGGCTATGATTGCATAAAAGGCAAAAGGACTGCTTTTTTGAGTGCTGTGGGAAAAAAAACAGAAGGAAGTATAATTTATTAAGAATACTTCATTAGGAAATGCTTAGGTTAAATTTCAAAATCTAAGTGTAAATAAGGTTGTTTTTCATTTTAATTTATAGTTTTTGCACTTATAAATGATAGGAATTTCAAGGTGATTCTTGAATCTTTCTTTGGCTGTTCCTCTCCCTTGGTTTCAAATCAATCACAAAGTCTTGCTGACTTTATAAATCTTTCTTGAAGTCCTTCCACTACCTTATTTCCATTGGCATGGGGTTAATGCTGGTGCTCATTATCTCTTTCTTTGGATACTCAAATCCTGACCTCCCTTGTAAGCATCTTGTGTCATGGCTGCCAGTATGATTGTTCTGAAATGGAAATATGAATTTAAACCTGTCATTGACTTTCCATAGCCTAGTTTGAAGTAAAATGCTTTGTGGCAAAATTTTTTAGAATATTTGTGATCTTGTTTCTGCTTGAGTTTCAGACCCATCGCTTGTCACTACTCTCTGGAAAAACACTCTGCTCCAACTCCACTGACCTGCTTGTCGTTATTTAAAGTTGCCATGATCTTTCACAGTCCTGCAAGCTGCGCCTTCTGTTACTGCTGCCTGCACCACAGTCCTCCCAGCTCAAAACCAAAAAACATCCTCAATATTCTTTTTGATTTATATATTTTTTTCTGAAGCTCATAGTTAACATGAACATATTATAATTCAAAAAAACTTCAATGTAAAAGCATTTAATTTACTGTATAGTTTTTTTAAGTACCAATATTGAATGTTTTTTCATTTCCCATTTTATAATAATTAAATAATGTAACAATATATCTGCTCTCAACCATCTTTGCTGATTTTTCCTCATCAGGCAAGTAAATAAAAACAAACGGTTTACTTTGAGTTAAGTATTTCCTCTTCTCTCTTTTACTAATGCTAAATAATATAACAGGCATGATCAGATACTTCACTTAGCAACCATTCTAAAATTTCCAGCATATTTTTAAGTTCAGAGATTCAATTTCTTCATTTCCATCCACTAAAAGTCTTGAATGATACTAGCTACATGAGAAGTATTAATGCAATATTTACTGAAAGAATTAAAGATGTCAAATAATGCAGACATTATTTTATCTTTTAGCGTTATTTTACAAATTTTCATCAAAATGATAATTATTCAGTTATAAATTATCCATGACCTTGCTCTTGTTTACATTTTATAAGTAATAATTGTGCTGCCCTCCAACAGCATTTTTCACATGCTTATGTATTAGGTACTTTGTTAGTTACTTGAGAGACTCAAATAAAATGATATAGTTTTTACTCAATGTGTTTTCATACTGAAATAATAATGAAATAATACTTAATGCCATTAACTGTACTCTGTGCTACCTGATATCTAATTATGTGATAAGATATTTGGAGGTGAAATTTAATAGTGATGCAGTTTTATTTGTGTGTAAAATAATTTGAAAACATTTAAAACATACACTGAGTTTTGGTAACATAGATAAAGGAAAAAAACATTGCATATAACGGATTTTTAGTTAATCATTTTTGACTATTTGACCATATCATTAATACAGTTAATAATTTGTAGTGATATAAACCTTTAATTTCAATTGCAATCACTTTTAAGAGATTAGCATTTCATGCCCTGGTTGCCTAGCAGATAGTTCTGCTGCCTCCAGCTCATGCAGTCCAAATACATCCAAGGACCTGAGTTTGCTACCAATCCAGGGACAGGAGGAACAACCAACATGAAGAGATAAATAAAAATAAATAAAATTGTTTCCTCTTTTCTCTTCCTGTTTGCTTCCATACTTGTCTTCATTCTTGCTTGTACCATTCCTTAAAAAAGAAAAGAAAAAGAAGAGAGATAATAGTACTTCAAACAAAATAATGAGTAGATGAAATTCCATAGTCTTAATTAATCTATTCTTACATGCAAGAAACTTAAAAATACATAATTAGATGTTTACTTTTTTGCCTAATAAGCCATATCTTTATACCTCAAAATTGAGAGCTGCAGCAATATACAATGTTAGTAAAGTCAAAATTTAGTCAGAACTATGTAAACTATACAAGACTGCTTGAAAAAAATGACACCAGTGAAACCAATGAAGTAGTAGTGTTGGTTTGTAGCTTTTATTTCTCATATTTCCTGAGAGAGCTACTCACCAAGAGCCATCTACAATGCTGCACGATGTTCATTCTGATTGCGTCTCATGCTCCTTATTTTCCCTTCTGCACTAAAAATGCTCTCAGCACTAATTTTTCATGTCTCATCATTTATAATCCTTGAGGTGTAAACAGATTTGTATTTCTCATTTTTCTTATTTCCTGAGTTCTTTGGCTTTTAAGCATACATGGAATTCCATTAAGTCAATTCAAGCAATCTAAATAATCTCCCTAAAATATATCAGTGGTCAAACAACCTTAATTTCTTGAGCAAAGAACCTTCTTAGCAGCACCTATATTAATGCTTCATTAAATAATCACGCAATGGAGAGTCTTGGGAAGAAGTTTTTACAGTTTTGTCAACCACACCACACAATGATTTTTTCCCCTTCTTATGCGAAGAATTTTGAATAAATTAACTATAAATTATCCTATAATGGTGTTGTTTCAAAGAAAGAATGCAAAAAATGGGGAAGACATGAAACAAAATGTATTAATTGCAAATTTCCCTCTTTCACTCTCCCTCTCTCAATTAGATGTCTAATTGGGCTTTGGAAGTTAGTATTAAAAATGTAGCATTGGTCAAATGCTCTCAAAAGTCCATATGCATTCTGCCTTTCTGCTCTGCTATCTTGAAATGCATCATGCAAAATCTAGATTCCTACTACTAGAATGCCGGTGAACTTTGGACAAACACAAAGAAGTGAAAAGTACACGGGATGGAGGGACATGCCTAAGCACAAAAGATCAAGTGCATGACCATAAAGTATTGCCATTCTTTAAAATATTCCCCAGAGTTCAACTCCATCCCTTATCTTCATTTTATTGTAATCTGGCTGCGAAGGTTTTTTTTTTTAGATGAAAGATGACTAAGAAAAGAGCAAGGATGAAGAAACAGAGTTGGGGAATATCCATTATGTCTGACACATTATCAGACAAAAAGCATTATACTTTGCATTTAAATATTATCTTACATTTAACAGAGCAAATAAGGGAAATTGATCTCATTTGATTCAATTGTTATCTAAGATTTATTAAAATAGTCCTTAATTTTATAGACCTTAGATTATATGTCCATCTTTTCTGTTGCTTTAAATTGTTAATTACTCTGGAAAATTACTGAAATTGTCACTGCTACCTATATATGATTAAGTCACAGATATCATGATATCATAATATCAAGATACCAAGAATGTTGGAAATTATAGATCCTATGTATTATAAAATGTAGAATGATACGCATGCATGATCTTTTGTTTTACCTGAAGATATACCTTGTAGATAGCTTTCACCTTGACTATTTGTTATTCTTTGGTAACATTATGATGTAATAAAGTGAAGCTAAATATAAGGTAATATATCCTTATATATAAAATTTACACATCTGACTTTGAGAAAATAATTCTATAATAATCATAATTCTATAGCAGAAGCTATCCAACAACAGAAATAAGAGCATGTTATTTTATACTTTCAGTGATCTTAGTCCTTGAATTTAATAAAAAAATGCAACCCCATATCAATGAATGTTAATGTAAGACTGTAATATAACCAGAAAATCAACAACTGTTATTTTACTTCATTATTCTCTTGTCTAAATGGCAGAATGTAGATGATGGGTAATAAAAAAAAATGAGATTCAAAGCAATTATTTCACAAACTGCTTGGCATTGGGACAATTTTAGTCATTTGGAAACATTTAGGACTCTGCATCAAGTGAACTTGCTATTATATATAATATGGGACTCAAAATACATAGCAGTAATCCCTGGATTTCAAGGGTAAATCACTTACTATAATAATTTAAAGTCTTTGAGCATTTATTATAAAGCATGCTTCACAATGCGAATATACAACTGGTTATATATCTCTCAATAACACATCGATTTTCAACTATTTCAGTAATGGAATAAGTTTCAGCATAGGACTGTTCTCTGATAGAAGCAATCATTCTTAGTGAGGTATATTTTAAACCTGTCTCAAGTTTTGAGGAACTTAATAAGTAAATTTGTTTAAAAAGAAAATATGTTACGACTTTGTTTACAGTATTCCAAGGGTATTTTATTCCAAAGCGTTTTCATCATAAAATATTTTCAGTGTAACATTTACTGTCATGTAAAAATTCAAGCAACTAATACATAATTCAGAAGTTGTGTCAAAGGCAAATGTGATGTTATCTTTCTTAGAATGTGACATATAGGAGACATTGATGCTCCAAATAACGGAATAATACTGCCTGTTATATATAGATAAAACATGTTCTTACCCCAAGACAAAAAAAAAAAAAATGGCAGACAAACCAGGAGATGTCAGGAAGAGCTTAGCTAGAAGAGCCGATGACATGGGAAAGGATGATTGCAGGTTGGAATATCATGTGAAATATCTAGGCACTGAAGACCTTGTGAGAGTCTAAATGCTCTGGAAATTGGAACTGTTATGAACCCTCCTGCTTTCTTACAGAAAACATCTGAAAGCTGACTAAGAGGTATCCATTGGGTTGCAAGCTGAGAAGGGAACATAACTGGGTCCCTTTACCTACCACAAAATAAAAGCTCTATTCTGAAATATGGTAGCACTGCTGACATTTGGACAATTTAAGGACAATATTAAGGTTCTTATATGACAGGTGAAGCAGTACATCAGATGAAAGATAAAACAGACCCGATGAAAGATAAAACAATTTGTTTTTAATCTTAAGGAAATCAATAGCAAATATAAAGTTGTATAAGTAATTAATCAAAAAAGGAGGTCAATTGATATAAAAATGTTCACTTAATATAAAAGAAGGAAGCGCAAGAATTTACAATGATAAAAAAGTAAATAAAAGTTTAGCAATTTGAAAAGTTTTTAATCTAACCATATCATTATAGTAAATATGAGCATCTTAAATGTAAATAACTAAAGAAATATTTTTGGACTGGATTAAATAGCAGAAGAAAAGAAGACCTCATATGCAATGATAGAGATAGGTTAAAATAAAAAAGTTGGAGAAAGACATCATGCAAACACTCCCCACCAAAATAACCATAATATTATCAGAAAAAAATAGCTGTAGAATGAGGAATATTATTAGGAATGAAATTGGACATTATATTATGAACAAGGATCAATTTTCCTGAAGACATAATGACCCTAAATATGTGTGTTCCTAATAACATCAAAATAAATGAGTCAAAATAGAAGTTAGTAAGACAACTAGACAAATTGAAATTATAATTTAAAATTTTAGTCCTCTCTCAGTGATTAATAGAACAAGTATACAGAAAAGCGGCAAAGTATAGAATACATGAATACAATCAACCAAATAATTCAGATTGACTTTTATATAAAAATTCACCCAATAAAAGCAGAAAAGTTTTCAAGTACATTGTATGCATTCAAGATAAACTGGATAATTGGTCATTAAAATTAAACCAAGTTAAAGAGTTGAAACGATGTTACCCTATTCTAGTAGTTTAATAGAATTTATTATAACGATAAGTAAATAACAAAAAAAATATGAAATGTTTCAGTTAATTGGAAATTAAACATCACAGATTTAAACAGCCTAGGGGTGAAGAAATCCCAAACCAATTAAAAAGTGGTTTGTACATAATACAGATGAAAATACAATATATCATTATATGTTATACTTAGCCATAGCAGTGCTTTCAGGGTAATTTATAGCATCAAAAGTTTATGTCAGAAAAAAATAGATATCTCAGATCAATAATCTGATCTTCCATAATAAGAAATTTAGAGAAAAGTTAAGCAAATTAAACCCAAAACAATTAGGAAAAGAAATAATAATGACAAATGGAAAAAAATAATGAAATATAAACAGAAAAGCAATTTTCTAAAAAAGCATGCAAAATCTTATTTTTTGAAAAATTCAATGACCAAGAAAAATGAGGGAATAGCTTCTCATAGAAACAATGGAAACTTGCCAATATCAGGAATGGGAAATAAAGACCTTACTATTGACATCAGCTCTAAGAGGCATATCACGCAACCAGAATTTTTCCTTAAGGATGGTCTGTGACCTCCGTGACCTTACAGAGATGGATTTCAGAGTGATGCATATGAATTCTTAGTCAATTTCATTCCTAGGATATGGAGGTAAGCTAAGAAAATTCCATAGACGTCACAACTTCAAAACATTTCATGCAATGCAAATACAAGGAAAATAGGCTTATTCTAGACTAGAGGATACAAGAGAAAGGAATGTTATCTTTTCCTAGATTTGGGTTAGAAAAACCTTATATAAACAACTGTGAAAGTTATTCGGAGAGATATTTGGGGAAAATTAGCATATTGAATCCATGTCGTACATATTAAGGAAAGATTTTTTTATATCATTGTTAAGTTTTATGAGTGTGATAATTATTATGGTTAGGTATAATGTCTCTCAAAGCAGGAAATACAGGCTAAAGTATTTGTGTTAAACTTCAAAAATTCATTTTCAAATAGAAAATATGAAATTCATAATGTGTAATTGTTTATGTGTATTATTAATTGTTAGAGAGAGAGATAAAGTATGTATGACAAATAGTGAAACTGGAGACTTCAATGCCAAATTTTCTTCTATTTTCTTTTTTTGCTCCACATTGAATCAAACCCAGGTTCTTAGCCACCTTAGCCACTTGAGTAACAAGGGTGTCAACTTTTTAATTTCTGAAGAGCTCATGTGTTTATACTAAAACTTGAATTAAAATAGCAACTGCATAAGGTATATTCATGTAGTCAGAAGTTTAAAGAAAGCTAACCCACTTCAAGATACTTGTAATTATTTTATACTGTTATAAGGCCTTAGTGCTTTAGCCATTATGTATCTCAACTTATCTTCTTCCTCTTGCACTTCATCCAAATAGAGGCAAGCCTGACAAACTCCATTTGCCACTACATGATATTCTTATTGTTTTCAGTTGGGGATAAAACTCAGTTCCAAATTTCCACACTAAAGGTTAGCACTCTCTGTATCCATTGGTGACCTTGACCTTGCAGAAAGCCAGGTTCCAGGCGTAGGAGTCATATTCAGTTCCAGGGAACAGAAGTGAGAGAGAAAATAGCTGAAAGCAAGGAAGAAGGAAGAGTCAATACAAGTGTGGATTATTGAACTGCCCAACACTGAGTAAGACAAATGGAAGAATATCATGAATACTCTTAAAAATCAGTAGTAACTTCATTTGGAGTCCTTCTTTGAGAAGAGAAAAATAGGAATAAATTTGCTCACAAATTACTGAATTCTTTTGGTTGAAGAACTCTATGTGGCATTAACTCCCAAACACTTTCAGTTTGTCTACAAGTGAGCAGTGCCTAAGGAACCCCTACAAAAGCTTTGATAGAGAAGTACTCACATGGGGTTGGAAGAGCACAACCTGGGCATTTTGCAAGCATGAATATTTTCATGTTTAGTCACAACTTAGAGTCACTCTAGAAGCAAAAAAAAAAACAAAAACAAACAAACAAAAAAAAACAAGAGATAGGGAGGTGGAGAAGAATTGAAGGATTGAGTGTGCATGTATTTATGCATGGGGAGGGAAATGAGCGTAGATTTCTGAAATACTTCTAGCATATTTGATACAGCAAACAACTGGCAGTCATGTCCCCCTTGGGCCTTAATGCAGTCCTTTTATTTATCAGGAGTTAATCCCAACCCTTGTTTCCCCATTTCATATAACTGATTTAATGATCGGGAAGGTTCTGAAGGTTGATATATATCTCTGTTTTTGAAAGGGTTCAGCTAACTCAGTTCTCATATTCAGCTAGTCCTCCTTAATAAAACAGTCTTTGTCCACCAGAATCCCTCACCCAATGCTCATTTCTGACTAGCTCCCTAACACATGTGCTTTATCTATATCATATCTGTGGTCCCTTCAGTTGGGGTATCTCCCACTCAATAATAAATCTAATTTCCTTTCATTAATATCCCTCCTCTTGAATATTGTTCTTTTCCTGGCAATGGGCAATGGGTCTGGGTTCAGTAGCAGAAACTATTTGAGATTTTTGTATTACGTTTAGGAGACATCATTAATGTGAAGTAGATCACCTACCAACTCTACAATAATTGATTTCATATTTACTATTGTTATTGTCATTTTTATTATTATCACTGTAATAATGTATTGAATATAGTTTGTGCTGCTGCAGCATTATTCAATCTGATTGCTGAGGACCTTTTAGACAAAGAGGTAAATTAAGTACATGTTGTCTTCGAGCAGTGTCTCACATCAGAATCACCTAGTGGTTATAGTCAAGAATATAGGGTTTTTTGTACCATGTTAGTATATTTGGGAAGGGGGACCTGAAATATACATTTTTAAAAGAAACCCAAATGATTTTCTATTCATACTCAATATAAATTGTAAAAATTACTGTTAACTCATTAATCAAAGTTACATTCTCTGTGTGATTTTTTTCTACACTCAATTTAAATTCTAGAAAATATCTAGTTCTAATTTATTTAAAGCCAAATGACTTTTCTTATTTACTAATAAAGTTTCCATTTGCTTTATTGGTGAATTTTTCTTGCTTAATTTTTTAAAAGCACTCAGTATGAAGGTACTGGTTTTAACTTTGATTTAATATAATGGAAAACTGGATTCTATGAACTTGTATGCCATTTTACTGAAATTAATTATAATCAAGTTAAAATAATCACATTTAAAAATGTGAAATTCCTTCTAATAGGGATTAGATTTCAACCACTATTTACATAACTCTAAATATAATTCAGATAACTGAAATCTTATGTCTGATCCAGAGTGCTGTTGACTGCTTCTTCCGTTCCATCGCCATGATTACACTGCAGAAAAGGAATGTGAAACTTTGGATTTTGTGTTTATACCTTCATTGTTTTAAAATCAGATTGAAATTATAAAATAAAGTAAATAAATTAAAGACTAAGAGTTATGGAAACATAACAGGATTCTAGTAGGGAATAAATTACTAACTTTTTGGGGGTGAATATCGAGTCAAAAGCATTAGATTTGCCTTTGTTAGACACATCTAATCAGAAACATATACACTATAAACAAAATTAAGAAAAGCCTAAACAGTGAGATTTTAAATCTTCTCAAATGTATCTTATCAAAAGCATGATCTGGAAAACTGGAGGAGGCTGTCTCATAGTCAAGAGTACGTTTTCTTAATGCTGTGCTAGTAAGCTATTGTGTTTTTTCATATCTAGAATATTTGTCCCTGAATAAATTAGAAAGCATAATCCTCTAAAGAGATCAAATAGGGTATTTTCTCAGAGAAGAAATTGAAGTTGAGAGCAAGAAACTGGGAAGGAATCAGGATAACTTCTTGTCATTACTCTCCTTATTGTACACGAAAACCAGCTGTACTGCTTCTCCCTCATGAATATATATATGTACACATATATGTGCACATGCAAACATGTAGATATGTTTAATTCCTTGTATAAAAATTGAAATCAAATTATGCATAGTACTTTGAAAATCAGTTTTCTCAACTTATTACATCAAGAATAATATGTAAGTCACTACTAGCAAATGTAATGCTTCCTTATTTGTATGTATTAGTCTATATTTTTGATTATATTTTTACCAATAATAATTTTCATGTTGTCTGCAGCTCATATATTACATGCATGTACATATGACTATAGAATATATACAAATGCGTTAAAAAATTGATGCTATGATATGAACAGCCCTTGGGTTTAGAAGTATGGAGAGAGGATTAATAGTGTCCAAGCAAAATAGTTTGCTATTCCTTGTAAAAGGAACACAAGAGGGGTTAAAGTTGTTGACCATGAAAAGTAGAGTGATTGGGGCTGCATATGAAGGAATGCCTGCAGCGACCAGAAAGTGGAAGCAGAAGAATTTGTCTTTAACAACTCTGCATATTGTAATTTTTTTTGTTGTTTGGAAGTTTTACCAGTGATATATACATAAATAAGTGTTTATGTTACATTAAAGTAGTTTTCAATTTAGTTAGGGTCATTTAAATTAGATTCAAAACTTATAAAGAAAAGATAGCATTTTGAAGAACTTACAAAAACTAGAATCCAGAAATACAAAGCACAAACTATTTATGGGAAAGTTTTTTAAAAGGAAAATAAGAAAAGCGCACACCTTGATGGCTCAGGTGTTGAACTCCTGCCTAGCGTCAGTCCATAGACAGCCCAAGTATCTGGGTTCAAAGCCTGGAACCTGGGGGAACAACTAAATAAATTTTTCCTTAAAAAAATCTTTAAAAGGGAATGCAAGAAAATGCAGAAATAAAAAAAAAAAAAGAATCAAAGAAAGGCACGTTTAAGTGTAAGCTTATTAGGGATCACATGAACTTGCAGCAAGTAAAATTTAACTGCTTATTTTTACCTACTCTTTCACATTTCTAAATGCCGGAAGTCTACAGTCAATATCATTTAACCAAAATCACAATGGTAGCAGGTCAGACTACCTCAAAGTCTACCGAGAAAAATCCATTCCTCAATTCTTCCACTTTCTGGTCTCAATCGCTCTAATCTTCATGGTCAACATCTTTAGACCCCTCTTGTGTTCCTTTTACAAAATACATGTGTTTGCATTTAAGGCACACAAGGCTAATCCAACATAATGTTCCATACCAAATATTTAATTTAATCTCATCTATAAAAACTTGTGTTTGATATAAAAGATAGCATTCACAGGATCTGGGAGTTAGGACAAGGATAACTTTTGGGGAGCAATTTGTTCAATTTATTACAATGCAAATATAATATTAATTGATATGCAGAGGATCATCAATTTTAATACTGAAAAGCAATTTGATATATATTGACTATTTTTAAAACATTTTTAATCAGGATAGGAAGGATTAGAGACAAATTTCCTTCAACTGAGAATGCATATTTATAGAAAACACAATCATTTTTCTTCATGCATGTACTGTGAAAAGATAGATAATGCAAATAAATGGACTCTCTAAATTCCTGAATAAACAGTAGATGCTAAGAATTCATTCTAATAGAGCTTCAAGAAAGTTAAAATGTATCATAATGAAATTATCTTAAAAATTGATGGTTTAGAAGGGGACTTATTGAATTTATTAACAGTAAATAAAATGTTTATTTTATATCTGAGTTTTTTCCATGAATGAAAAACATGCTTATGTCTGAATATAGGCAACTCTAGATAGAATATTATTTTGATCATATTTTAAAGTCTATCAGTTACCATGAAATAGGTTGTGGAATTAGAGTTCACTGGTTTTGGAGTAGAGCTCTATGGAAAATAATAAATAAATTACATTTTCTTTTTCAAAATGGCAAATTAAGGTTTCATGCTGTTCATTCATCTTACTGAACTTGCACCCTGTCTTCTAAAAAATGGTCTCAATCTCATTAAGTTGAGGCTGTTGCTATGCCAAAAAAATAAGCAGGAAGAAGAAAATCTTCTATTTTTAGGAGTTGTTTAAAAGAATGTCCATCAGAAGCTCTGTGGCTTGAATGCGTGCAAAAATACATCTCTTACATTTAACTAGGATGGGGCAGAGTGAATCGGTTTTTCTGTTCTGAGATGTTAAAGGGCAAGCATTTCATTTTATTTCTTTCTGGCTTCTCTACATTAAAAACTGATTCCATTTTTGACAGACTGCTGCTGTAGATGGCCTTGCTACAGTGCACAATCCTTGTAGAGAATGACTAATTTTTCTAAGTCCAGGTGCCATGAAATTCATTAAATATATATATATATATATATATATATATATACATATTTCTTTTGAGATAAAAAAAAAAAGAAAATTCCAGGAACTTCACTCTTAAGGGGTGAGAAATCCTTCTATGAACATGAAAAAGTCCAAATATTCTTATTTTACACAAGACAAAGAATTTAACAAGTAATAGGAAATCTTGTTTTTGAGATTTAAAGTTTATCTTCTCTTCTTTTTCTTTTTTACTTACATTAAACTGAAATTTTATTAAGTATGTCATTTCCTTGGAATTGAGTGATTTAGAAACAATAACAAATTAGCTTTTAAAAAAGACATTTTAATATAATGAAGATTAGGCCTCTGAGGTCCATACTCATATGACTGATGTCTACTTTGTAAATTTCTGGAAACTATATAGCCTAGAAGAGAACTTGTCCATAGGTCAGCAATCAGTACATATTCTTGAGTGAATGAATGATAATTCATGTTTAATTTGTATCCCTTTCAATAATGAAAAGAAATAAAATATTTTGTTAGTAACTCAGATATGTTAGACAGATACTAGACCACGTATATATTGAAATTCTATTCATACATTCCAGGGTGGTATCTCATTTCTCCTTAAATGATGTCTTTGTGGTTAAATATCTCTTGTTGGTTAAGACATCTAAATAAGAGAATAGGCCATTCAGTGAAAATCATTAGTGTTGAATGGTTCAGCTCATTGATATACCATTATTAGAAGCATTCAAGCACATGGTGAAATTCACAGACTACAAAATATAATAGGAATATTAATATTACATTATTTCAGGGAGTAAATTATCAGGTCTAATATGTATATATGTATATTTATATAAAAAATGAAGACAAATTCTTCTAAGATTGTAATATAAACAACTCTTTGAACAATCACCAAATTATTTAATAAAAGGCATCATGTGTGTTGTGTTTTATTTATTAAAAAAGTGCTTATCAAATATCTCAAGATATCTAATTATTAGAGAGATTTTAATATGAATATATCTAAAATATTAACTTTTTATCAGTTATTTGAAGGTATCTGTTGTCCAGTGGAATAATTTTTGTCACCACTAGTACAAAAATGTTATGCAAATCATTTATCAAAAACATTATCCAGAAATAAGCAGAAAATTGTTTAAAGTATAAAACACATTATGTTAGTACTTACATCCAGATTAAAGTTTTAAAGAGTTGGTGATAATTCCACCAATTAATGCAGTTCCAAATTGGACCTAACAGAGACACCAATATGATGTTGAAGATTTTTTTCAAACAAAAATCTAAAAGTTATTCCAATACACATATAAACAAATGGGGATGGGATAAGGTGGGAAAGGAGAATCTCTATAAAAGGAAAGTATTATGAGACTGAAAGGGTTTAATTAAAAATCTCTTGCAAGAAGAAAGGAAGCTTTTATATAAGATAGGAACAATTAATTAATTGCAAACCAAAGTACTAGAATAAGGAAGAAAAGGAACTGGATTGCATTTTCTCTCCTTTTAATTGTTTTGCATTCAACAATTTATATTACTCCATGGATTATCTTTACATTAAAACTAATTCTGTGATTACAAGATATACAATAAATCATTTAAGATGAAAGAATTAGAAAATATTTTGTGTCAGAATGTCCTCTATTAGAATGACAGAATATATGAAAAGCTTATTCTGAACCTGTTTTGGAAAAACAGAAGTACTTTATTAACAATAAAAGAAGAAAAGAGACATAGAAAACACTTTTGATTCCCAAAGTAATATATTTGTTAAGAAAAATAATGAACAAAAGGAAAAAGTAAAACAGCAGACAGATGTTATTGTACTATAAATACTCTTAAACTTTTGTGTTTATCAACATATAAGCAATATGTACAAGTAAAGCTTTTATTTTTTTTAAAGGAAAGGTACAGGCAGGAATGAAGGCAAAGAGGTAGGCAGGCAGTAAGAAAGAAGAGGAAGAAGCGTTTTACTTATTTTTATTTATTTGTACATCTTGGTTATTCTCCTGGCCCAGGATGAGAACCCAAGGCCTTAGGATATATGTGGACTCTGCTTCAGTCAAAGACAACTGACCAAACCATTGCTCTACCAAACCCTGCCATAAAGTTCTTATTTAAAATAAATATGTTAGCACAGTGTATGATAAATAGTAAGAGCTACATAAATGCTTATTATTGTGATTTTTTTGTCATTGTATATTTGATTTAAACTGTAAACTCCTTAAAATTATCTTGTGTTTAAAGAGCAACTAATGAACACTATATATATACATATATATGTAAACATATATACATATGTATATAAATATATATTTCATAAATTTGGAGAGAGCCCACTTAATAATTTATATATTTTTTTGTTCACTACTAACTATTTTCAGAAGGTTTATAAGTAGAAATGTTGTAAATTATTCCAGTGGAAGTATAATTGGAAAATATATTTCTTGAAATGTATTCTTGCTAGTAAAATAAGAAAGCTATAGCAACTTAGTAATGGAAACATAATACAAATGTTTGTAATATTATATGGTTGAACACTGTGTGGGAGAAATTAAATTTTGATATTTTAGAATCATTTTCAAGTGCAGAGAAAAAGCAATACCTTTTTAAAAAGTCAAAATTAAAAATTGGAGCAAGAGTGATTAAGTGTCTACAAATAAAATATTTAAAAATCTTTCATATGAATATCTAATAATATGTTATGTAGCTAATTATATCTACTATTATTTAGATACTTTGACTAGGTGGAGACCATTTTTTATAATTTAAAAATTATCTATGAATTGATTTAGAAAAAGCTTATGGCATATGTGACGATGAATGAGTTGACTCAGTTCAAGAATACGAAAATACAATATTCAGAATCTGAATGAATACAAAAAAATCAAGTCAACTGTTATTCTTGATACAACAGAGGTAATAGTTATTATGAGATTTATGATACACAGCAAATAATTTTTATTGGGAGATTTAGTAAGGCTTTATAATGGAGAGATGACCCCAAATTAAATTTGAGAGGACAATATCAGCAGGCAGATATTTGGGTAGACTACCTAGTTGTAAAAAGCAGATTAATCAAGGGAGAAAAATATACATGTAAAAAGCATGTTGAAAAAATAAAAATAACCATATTGTAAATTTGTGTCCTTTTTATTGTGCATTCTAATAGCTATAAAATAAAACAGCTCTAGAAAAGCAAATGCAAAATGATAAATTTATCATTGGAGTATGGACTAGTGAAAATCACAAACATAGTCTTTTAAGGTGGGTCAAGTCTGCATTTTAAGTGTTCTTGATACAACAATTTATTCAATCCTTACAGCAGCTATGGGAGCGTTATCTCCATTTTATAATGAGGAATGATGACCCAGAGAGGATAAATAAATTACAAAAAAGAGCAGGTAGATTAATAATCTAATGCAAATAGTCTAGTCCTTAGTCTGCAATATTAATAAATATGCTATATGCTGTTTCCCCTTTTTTTTTTTTTTTGAAAGAAAAGGTGGAGGCAGAAATGAAT
This sequence comes from Solenodon paradoxus, assembly GCA_004363575.1. Classification (NCBI taxonomy): domain Eukaryota; kingdom Metazoa; phylum Chordata; class Mammalia; order Eulipotyphla; family Solenodontidae; genus Solenodon; species Solenodon paradoxus. The sequence continues at coordinate 70,318 of RJWH01000207.1, read as the reverse complement.
GCAAGTTGACAGACAGGCTGAAAAAGATTTATTAATTTACTTTTTATTTAGCTGTTCATTTGGTTGTTCCCCTTTGGCCCAGGTTATGAGTACAGATCCTTGGGTTATATTTAGACCATGCCTGGAGACTTAACCGCTAAGCTACCAGGGCATAACTTCTCCAAATTTTAAGTGTTATATCCTAGTACAAACATAACAGCACTCCAAATTCATTTCATTTGTCTACATATGAGTGAGCACTCAAGCTATGTCACTTAACAACATAAAAAGAAATTCCAAGAATATCAAGTTTACCAGAAATCTTGTTAAGTACTGCTAAATATTTTACTGTCAATACTTTTTCTGTTATATTCTTAAATGTGGATATTTAATGTTTATGAAGATTGTCAAACTGCTTTTCTGAAGAGCAGGGAATCTGTACATAAATAATATTGTTTTGAAAACTCACCCTTCCATTTACAATTAAATGGAAAATATTTACTGAGAAAGACTGGAGTGACTGTTGCCAGAAAATGAAACAAAATCTATGAAGAAGCAATATGAAATATGTATACATGCATACATGCATTCATATGTATACATATATCATGCATGCCATCTACCAAAGAATATGTGGATTTGAGTCAAATCATGTTTTATTAAGTCTTGTCTTCTTTTGATCTTAGATTAGACTCTTTTGTTCATTTACGTTCAAAGGTGCTACAGAAAAAAAAAATTATTCCATGAAAAGATACTCGAGTCTATTTGGCAGTCAAATTCAGAAAATCTGTAAACAATTATTTTATTACTTTTTAATTCACTCAAGTGATTTTTGAAGAGTCACAACACATTTTTGGTTTCTGAGTCAATTTTCAGTAGTTGTTTTCACTGGCCATCCTGAGTTCACTGAGTTTTAACCATCTTCTGAGATCTGGAGACTACATATCTGTCAGTTGCCCAATTTGTTCTAAAAATGTTAGCTCTTAGTGGAAATCGTCTTTCAGAACTGTCTCTTCCTCACATAACACCTCTGTCAGTGCCATGGCCCATATATTCCTAAGAGATGACACAGAGAATCTCCCATGTCTCCTAATTAGATGAAAGGAATATTAGAGATAGTCCCCTACTTCCACTAGCACACACATACTCTCAAAATAGTCTGTAAGTCAGTAAAATATGATTTTTTATAATATTTGCTACATCATTTATTTGATTTATTCCTCAAGTTTTTAACCTGTGCACACACAGTACCATTCCTAGGAAAGTTGTGAAGTACCTCTAACCTAAGACTTTGAGAATTCTTCCTTTTTGTGTAGCAGTTTGTTCTAACTTTTCTGTTATTCTGTTTCCTTCATGTGCCTCTCCTCCTTAGACTCTCTCCTTCCTGCTCTGAGGACAGCTTTATAAGGATCTTTATTTAACTTGGTGCCTTAAAACATTTAGCAAATGGAATGTTAAATGATTTTTGATAAGTGACTCATTCCTAGTTATAGTCACATGTCTCATAGCAATGTTTTTGAAAGTGGTGAAGGCCAAGTATTACAGTTGTCCCTATCTCTAGTCTATGTGTAATAGGTTATCCTATCTGGTTTTTTGTAACTATAGCCTGATGTTCATATGTAGACAAAAATTACCCAAGGACACTTTACTAAAACTTCATCCCCATCATTAAGTAATGAATGACAGTATTTCTTATTTTAGTGATATAAGTACATTTCACACTGATTTTTTCTGTTTTTTTTATAGTTGACAGTAACTTCATAATATAATATCTGGGATTATTTTTGAAGCCTTTCATTATGAAACTTTTTTTCTTAAGAAGTGCTGTTGTAAATATGTAGAATATTTGACATTTATGTTTATATTTTATGTCATTTGAAGTTTTATAAGTTAAAGGGTTTTTCCTCCTAACCTGTACACAACTATTAAATGCTTTAGGTTTCCATATTTTAGTGAGGAAGTTTTAAAGTATGATTTAATTCCTATTGATTTTCCCATGGAAAATGCAAATTAATACTTGCTTGCTATAGTTACCCTTGTATTCATATACTGTTTATTATCCACTTTAAGTATCTTGCACTTAAAACTATCAAATTGCATAGTCATTCATAAGCTTTTGTGAATTTCTATCATAAATCTGTAGGGAGTGAATTGCTTTCCAACTGCTTCTGCAAAGGTTCCCGAGGCAGAATTTCCCAGTCAGCAGAGCAAGAAGTAGATATACAGCAAATTGCAAACTGAGCCTTGACCTTCCATGTTACTATACCTTCAACTGTTCCTGATAGTTAGGGAACAGCCTACACCTACAAGTCTTTCTTTGTTTTATTCCCATTACCTCATTTGTAATCCAGCCCTATAAATTAAGTCCAGGAGCCAGACTCAGGGTCACTGTCTCTAAGGAGAGAAGTGTCCCACCTGTCCCCAGCTTTTCTAAATGAATGTTGTCTGTCTGTTTTTTTTCTTTAGGCTCCTATAGTCCCCTCTCAGGAACCCTGTTGATAAGCCACATGGGCCATGGTATAAATATTCATTTTAGCATTAAAATGGTTGTTCTATATATTAACATTCAATAAGTTAAAGCAGAAGCCTTTTTGCTAAAGGTTCATATTTTTGTTCTTTATAATGTAAATGGTTAATTTAGTATAAAGATTCCTGATAGTCCATTCTTTTCCAAGAACCATATGAAGTTAATTTTCAACGTAATATTCTTCTATACCAATAGAGGAAATAGTGTATCCTCAAATACAATAGTTTTTGTTACAGAAGTCATAATTGTCAGAACACAGTAAATGACTTAGAGTTTTTGCTGGATTGAAGAGACAAGAGGTATATTTATTGCTTAACTAAATTATTCATTTCATATCAGCTAACTGGAGATTTTGATCAACCTTTCCCCTCAAATCTGTATTGGAAGTCTATATTATAAACCATCCATAAGGCATATATGATTTTGTTTTTCATTTGTGTCTATAAATAGAAAAGATATAAGTTTTCACATGGTTTTTTATTTTTATTTAACTTTTGGAATTCTGAAAGAGAAATGGCTAAATTTTTCCAAAGTATTATATTAAATAGATAATAACATCAAGATTAAAATAAATTAGTTTTTAAAGATTTTTTTTCAGCTCTTCTGTTGGCCCAATAATCTTTTCAGAAATCAGTATAACTAATACATGTGGATAAATAGAAAATCTCCAAAAGTATGAAATCTACATATTTATCCTACCCTACTTAATGTTTATTTGAACATATGACATGAATCTCAGACAATCCTGGATAAAACAATGTAGTTTATTTTTATTTATTACTTATGTATTTTTATTGGGGTAACTTATTTTATCAAATAATATAAACCTATACGTACAATTTCCTCATTCTTCAAATATATGTCGATATACCCTGCCCACCACTAAATTACCAAGACCCTGCTACCACTTGTCTACAAACCCCACACAATTGTCTCCTGGTAACCTTAGTTCTGCTTCCAGTGTCCAAAGATTGGTTTTGTTTAGTTTGCTCCTTTGTTTTGTCTTAGCACAATCCCTTCTGGTTCCATCCATGTTGATTCAAATGGCAAGGGTTTCATTTGTCACTGTAGTTCAGTAGTTAAAGGCTAAAATTCTGGTGTGACTCCTGAATTGGTTACTACCATACCTGTGTGACCTCGGCCAACTTACTCTGGGCCTTGATTTCCTCAACTATAATATGGATGTAATGAGAGAACTGAACTTGCTAATTCATGTGAAACTCTTTGACTCTCACTATCCGATATTATAAAGTAAATAAAAGTTGCATTTTAGTCTACAGACTGGCTTGGGAACAAATACATATTGGCAGACCTGAGTGGAATCTATTCTCAAACCCTTTGTCATATCCAAGAGAGAAAAGGAGGAACTGGTCAAACACTCTTCTAAAATATCAAAGCAGACTTCCTGGCATACAACTGAACTGGACTACTGGAGAATATTTGCGGAGTGATTTTAGAGAGATTATTTCTGGTCTGCTCAGCATTGCTTGTGGCAATAAGCCTAAATTTATAGTTTATAGATTTATAGTACATGATTTTCCAGGATATACCATGCAAACTATATACCTCTCTGATAAATATTTGACTGTTTCACAGTTTAAATGGCTCTCTTCATAGTAGTAATATATAACTAACTTTATCGGGAGAATATACACAGTAGCTCAAGACAGTATGCATCTTGATGCAGCAGGAAAAATGCAAGGGGCTGCATGAGAGCCCCACACCCCTGTTCTTTACCCCGGCAGCTTTAAAGTTATTAATCAAGTTTGGTCCTGGTTAAGTTCTTAGTGTATATGAGATTGATGCAAAAACATAAGCCCATAATTTATGTTGAGTACATTTTATTACATATATGAATGAGTAAAAAGAAATTACATTGTTTTTCAAAAAAAAGCTAACATCCAAAAAAGAAATTTACTAAAGTCAATTTGCAGAAAGAGTAAACAATTCAAATAAGCATTTTGATGACTTTTCTTTCGTACTTTTGCTTCAACTGAATTTAAAAGTCATAGGAAATTTTATCTTCCCTCATCACCTGTGAAAAAGCAAGATCTTTTGCCCAATGGTTTTGACCCCTTTAACCATATATGTGTGATTTTACCTCCAGAATCCATATTCTGTTTCATTGATATATTTATTCATCTTTATTTCATTGTTAAACTGTTTTAATTATTATAGCTTTATAATAAATCTTGGAATTATGTAGGTTATATTCTCTGTCTGCATTATTCATTTCTAGATTGTTTTAGTTATTCTAGATCTTTTGCATCTATAGTGAAATTTAGAATCAACTTTCTGATTTCCCAAATGAAAAGTGTATTAGGTCTATAGACCAATTTGGAGATAACTTCATGTTGTATAACAATCAATGATTATTATATATTTATCCACTTATTTTATCTTTGTCTACTTTATCTTCAGCAATGTTTTATAATTTTTAATCTTTAGTTCATTATATTTTATCAAGTTTATCATTCATATCCATGTTTGTTACTGTAAATGATGTTTAACAAGTTTCAATTCCTAGTTTTTCCTTCCTAGTACATATTGAAGCAAATTGACTTGTGTTTACTGATACTGTATCCTATTGCCTTGTTAAACTCACTTGGAGTTCTAGTAGCATCTTTTATGGATTCTTTAAGATATTCTAAGTACATAACATATGTCAGCTGTAAAAGAAGACAGTTTTATTTCTTCTTGATCAATATTTTTATGTAATTTATATAACTATAGTATATGCTTTATAATATTTTATACATGACTGTATGTACTATACATAAAAACATACATATTTGTGTGTTGGTTATACGTATTAAAGTAATGTCTTATCTATTATACTATATATAATTAAATAAGTTGTCGTATATAATTTATAAATATTTTATAATGATTTTTTTTTCAAAGGAAAGTTGCAATCAAGAATGAAGGCAAGTAGGCAGATAGCAGTAAAGGAAAGGAGGAAAGATTTTCATTTATTTTATTTAGTTGTTCATCTTGATTGTTTTCCAGGGACTAGAACGTGAGTTGTTTAATTCTAACAAATATTACTTTTATTTCATTTTTAATGTAATTTTCTGAAGAGTAAAGATCTAGATCTAGTGATAAAGGAAATTTTAGAATTTCAATATTAAATAAAATTTTTAACATAGCTTGTCTGGATTATAGCATTACATTTCTTGTCATAGATTTTACTGATATATTTATGATCCATCCTGAGTTATTTACTATTTGGTTAAGGGTTGAGTTTGTTAAATATTTTTGTATCTACTTTTCAAACAGATTTGTTCTAACAGATCTGTGCTAGCTGTATATGTTCTAAAACCATTTGTTTTACATTGGTACATTTTACTGAAAATGAATTAATCATGCATATCTATTTACTGCTCTTTATATGTACTGATATCACACCAATGTGATTAATGTGTATTTATAGAAAGTCTTGAAACAGGTAGCAAACATTTTCAAACCTTATTTTTCTGTTTCAAATAATTTAGGCTCATAACTTATTTGAATTCCATATGTATATAATCACTTATCAATTCCTTAAAGAATAAGTCTTCTGATGTATAATTTGATATTATGTTAAATATGAAGGTTAATTCATTAATAATTTTAAAGATCTGTAAAATAAAAAACACCCCATACTTTGTTATAATGATCATCATGCTCCCTCCTAAAAACACATATAACAAATGAAATAGGTACAATAAAGTAAGCTATTATTATTGGTATTAAATATTATAATATATCAAATATCATTGAAGCATTTTTTGAAGTTGGGTCAGATGATAACTGTGAAAGACTTGTCCTTAGAAAGTGTAGGAATGATTAGAGATACTCACATACCTTTGAAAATGCAATATCAAATATCTTTTTTAATCAACAATTAAGGAATGATACACAAATTTTAAAAATTATAATTTTAGACCAGTAGAAATTACTGAGTCCTTAGAAAAACAAGTATACATAGATGAAAGTGAATAATTAAGAGGATTATTGCAGCTATAGGTGAGGTAGGTGACCAATATTTACTTCAAACGCTTGGCTTCTAGTATTATATATGATCAGTTAAAGTATGCCAGCACAACAGCTTAAAAACCTTGATTCAAAATTGTAATCTTTCACTATTATCAAAAATGTGTTTAGTGAGCAGACGGATAAGCTGATATTTAATTAATAGAATTACTATGGCACTTCATACATACTTAAGAGATTTAAATGTGTCATGTGGGTTTATTTGGTACTATCAGGCATTTTACACTTATTCATTATTGATAAATGGAAGGCGTCGGTCAGTAAAATATTCTTGCTCATGTAAACTAGAACTAATGCACATAGATATGGTTCCCAGTTTTGCTCTAGAGGCAGTTCTAAAACTTGACTTTGGTTGCTTTTTATTGTTTTATAATTGTTATTCGATTTATCACGCTAAGGCAATGTTTTCAACTTGACTGCAGTTACCGTTTTCAGTTATTTTTCTTTGCATTTTGTTTGATGCATTTTCTTAGAGTGAGAGTTCACATTTGAATAACTGAACATGCCATATTCATTCTTGGCAGGTTTGGGAGTTAAAGAAGATTGTGTCCATTGGTTTCCCTTTTCTGTTAGCAGCTGGTGTAAAAGTCAGACTCAGCTTGAATTTGCAGTTTGAAACTGGGGAATATGTATGAACTAGAAAAGAGATAGGAGTCAGCAAAGAGTGCTAATTGTTCTTAATGGCGTATCTATTTATGTGAGGCTTGGCCTAAACTGCTCTTTCACCTTTACAAAAAAATAAAGAAGCTAATTAATATCACATTAAATTATTCTAATAATATCATTGAGTTCCTTACCAGATGAAAACCGGTCAAAGATGATAGTCTAGGCCTGGTGGAAGGGGAAGAACGCAGTCCATATGTATCTCAGGGTCCTGGATTCTCATCCCTGACCCGCATGTGGGGACCAAGATAAACAACTAAAGTAAATAAAGTGTTTATTTCCTCCTCTATTTCTGCTTGCCTTCCTTCCTGCCTGCACCTTTCCTTAAAAAAAAAAAAAAAAAATCGTTTTCTCACCTATTTCCTTATAAGATTCAACAACTGCCAGGCCTTCAAATTGAGTTGCCCCCACCCTGTTCAGAAAATCCTCCCCACTATCTATTGTATTTGCTCCAGGTCTTTTACTCCAAAATTTCTAAAACTACTTAAATAATCCCTAAGTATATGAATAAAGGTAGTTAAGCAAGTCCACCCTGGTGGAGTGAAGGTTGGGTCTGCTGTCTCCAGCTGAGTACAGTTCACGTATATCCCAAGGTTCCAGTTTCAAATGCCTGCAGGAGAAACAACCGACATGAACAACTAAATAAAATAAATAGAAATGTCTCTTCCTCTCTCTCTCTACCTGTCTGTGCCTGCATTCCTGACTGAATCTTTACTTTGAAAAAATAAAGTTCATTAGGCTGGAGCTATGTTTATGGGTTGGAAAATGACTTTCATTCTTAAGTCTAGGGACTGAGAATAAGTGGGTGCTCTCATCACCACACAATTCCTGTGTCTTCTAGAAGTAACCGACTACTTGATCAGGAACTCTGTCGGGGCGCGACACACAGGGAATTAGTAGCTCAAACAAGCTAATTTGGGGACTGTCTTTGCTGTCAAGAACTTGAGGGAGACAAGTATGGAATCTTTTAGCAATAGATTCAAATGGGGGTTGCTGAAAATATATAATGCGAGTATATTGAATGAGAGAGCATTATGGTGATCTCCTATAGCATTAGCAAGAGAGTTTTAGCATGCATTTATTCTTTATTATGAAAGGACCTCCTTATTGCCCTTTTTTTAAATAGTAGGAGCATCAATGTAATAGAAAATTGTCCTTAAATCAGCATGGATTTTTTACAGCTTTTTCATTGTACTAGTCTTCCTTTTCTAAAACTCAACATTAGAATAATTTGAGTTTGATGTTGCTGAGCATGGTGCAGAAATCTAGTTATATAGCATAGAGCAGTGAGATTGTCACTCTCACATGTTTCCTTTATGGGTGGTAGAAATAACGAATTGTCCCACAAATGGTCTTACATTGCTTTTGTGTGTGCACTGAATTACCCCATGTTTTGCTTCTCCATCATTGTGAGGAACTTTCAACATGCAATTTATAAGCATCCGAACTTTATTACATTTTTACCATTATGAGATTAAAAGGCTAATATTGTTTCAAAGGTCATAGCTGACAGGTGATTTACAATATTTTTGTTGCTCTGAAAGAATAAAAACTAATTTGTTACATCTGTTCACACTGGAAAAAACCTCTTTGGAAAGCATCACTGTAATAGCCTTACCTGCAGTAAAGACTCATGGTTTTGTTTTGGTTTTCGGTTTGTGGGGGAGTGGGAGGTACTGCTTATATTCTCAGTAATATGGCTAATGTAAGACTGTAAATGTAATTAAAACTATTAAATTTTAATTAAAAGTGTATCATAAAATTCTGTAAACTAAATAATGTATGCAATATAATCATAGGATTGTAAAATGTTTAGATTGTCTTTCACCCAGCTCTCAATTATATCTTATCTGCCTGTCCTATAAACATTGTGTTTTAGCCTCGATATCCTAAAAAAATCAAAGCATTGAGGTTAATTATTCATGTTTAATCTTTATTGCAAGTGGACATCAAAGAAACAAGCTAAGGTGTGGGAAAGAGAGATAGGAAATAAAGTGTGGTGTTTTAACAAACTTAACATAAATTTGAGGAAAGCTGATTGCTCAGTCATGGGGTATCTCCATGAGCTGACATGACCCCACTGTTATCAGACCAGTTCTTTGAAAGAAGAAAGACATTTCGATGTTAGTTCCTTCTCATCTGTTCTACATTAATCAAAATCTTTGTGTGACATTTGTTCACTGAACTGGGCCTCAAGGAAGAGATATTATCATTTTGACCTGAGTGCATCTCAATTTGACTGGATGCTAAAGCTGCTGTAGTTTATACCCAGGAAGGAACAATAGTGACCATACCTAACATCCATCCCTGGTCTCCTGGACGCCTTGTAATCAGAGAGACATAGTCACTGCATTTGTGGCTTTACAATCATTCTCTCTACTCTGGAAACAAGGGAAATAAATGAAATGTAAATAACTACAAGTAATACATTAAGTCCATCGATGAGCTTACCCCATGCAATTAAAGAGCAATTATGACCTCTTGTGGTATACAAATCTGTTATTTAAAAAAGATACCCTTATTTCTTTTAAAAGGATGAAGAAAAAAGTCAATCTTGCAAAGTATAGGTCAATTTTAATGTCCTCAGATTCAGTCTTTGATGCTATAGTGGTCCCAGAACCAAAATTAATGAGTCTTCTACTTTCTCCCCAATTTATTTTGGATTTTATTCACCTTTAGCTTGCACTTAAATTGATTTTCAGTTGTTTGTCTGATGGAGTGATCCTCATTTTGTTCTCTTGAGAAGAGAACAAAATGCCCTTGTTAGGTCCTAGCAGGTGATACTTCACAATGATGCCTGTACCTTAGTGTAGAAAGAACAAAATATGCCCCTGTGAACCCAGAGGTACCTCAGACCTACTCTCCCTTCTGGAAATCAGAAGTGGTGGTTGTAGCCATGGTCTTGTTTCCATTTTTTTTTTTTTTTTTTTTTTTTTTCTGCTCTGGTAGCCCAAGGAAGCAATAGCAGACAGATACTCTTTTTTTTTTTTTTTCAGTACCCCTTATGAAGTTTGTTTTCCATAAGAACCAGGATAGGAAATGTGACTGATTAGAAAGTATTTATAATTATTTGGTGACAGAAACACAGATTTCTTCTTGGATCATTAAAAGACATGGTGTAAAGACATCTAATTTCTAACACTTTTCAAATCGTTAACTCTCTAGATAAAGGATTATGTTAACTTGCTTGACCTTGCTATAATATAGTTCACAAGGACTTTGATCATTTTCTCATTCTATAAGACATTATCTTAATCTTCTATAATAAGAATGCCATTCAGATTGGGCCCGGGAAGCAACACAATAGAGAATACTCTTATCTAGTACAACACAGGATAAGCAGCGTGTTAGAGGTAAACATTTCAAAGATTCATTGATATGCCACTGTGTTGATTTTATGAATCTAGTTCTCTGTGACACTTAATTTTATAAGATTCTCTGTTAGACTTTGAACTTCCAGGCACTAAAATATAAGGTGTGGCTTTTAGTGTGTCCCTTGAAATTTAGAATGCTTATGGGGATACTGATCTGATGTATTTTGCTTTGTTTTGTGTTTTATAGTAGTTTCTAGAAGGTTTTTTGTTTTGATGAAGCACAGAGTCTACCATTTAGGTATATAATCCAGCAGATCTGATGGTGATGGATGTATTTGAGTCTTATAATAAAGCTAGGTAGAGTTATAGGGATTGCATATAGATACAAAAAGGACAGTGGCTAAAATTTTGGTATTATCTATTGTCTCTGTAGAAAATAAATTGCTATCTCATTATAGTGCCCTCTTTTTTCCTTTGGATTGATGTTAAAGAACAATTGTTCTGGAAAACTCTCCGGTGAGCAGAGATATACAGAATACAAGTGGCCAGTCAATGTATGTGGGAAGAAGGTGACCTGAGGTGTGAAAATACTTTAATTTTTGTTCTGTGATAGAGGACTTGTCCATATTTAAGTGAAGGACTTGAAAGTAATAATGCTGAAAGTTTAGGGTTGATACATTCTAGGAAAAATACATATGGTTTGTTTAGATTATTTATTAAGGACTGGATTGGAGTAAGTAATACTTATTTTTCCTAGCAAAAAGAAAGCCATGGAGATGGATGGTTACTCTTTCTGGTTTAAGCAGCCAGAATCACTATAGGAAGCAGAACCTTCTATTCTGGGCTGATTATGAATATTGAATTTACTTAGAATATACATTTCGGCACTTCTTTTCTCAATTCGTATTTTGAGAATTACGTCTACCAATTAAGTTACCCCAATTCAGAATTTATAATTGTTGAAGAGGAGGCAGTACTGTTCTAGGTGACTGAGATATAACAGGCAAGAATGTAAGAGGACTATGAGTGAAGAGTGCAGACTATCATTTTGCCTATTTTATGATTTCTTTGTATCTTATGGTGAGCTTATAGTCATGTAAATCATATAACTCTCCTTTTATAGGTGAATACCCTGAAAGTCATGCAACATATAAGTGGCATAAGTCAATATCAAACCCATGCATTCTGATTCAATCCTTGGTTTTTGGCCACAGTCTCTATTACATTCTCGCCAGTCATTTCAACTACCCTGTCATTCACATTCCACATCCTTCAAAGCAACCCTAAATTAGCTATTGCATAATGTCATCGCTGAGAAGTAACCTCTATGGGGTGCTGTCTTCTTTTCTCAACTATTAACCTTGCCTTACACTTCACTAGGATTATCTAGGTCATATGATACAATTCATAGACATTACTCTTGTTGATCACATCATACTTTTATTCAGAATACAGCTATGTGCTTCCTTTTTCTCCATTCCAAAGAGAGGTGCTTATTTTTTTCTTTTGTAAACTTATACCAAATGTGTCTTTATTGGATTCTGTCCTTTCTATTCTCTTTCAGTACTGCAATGTTTAAGATTTTCTCCTTTTCACAACTTTATTTCTCTTACCAGTCATTCTTTCCTCAATACATATACAAATATTTAAATATTTTTCACCGTGGGTAAAAACCAAAACAATAGCAATAAAAATATCTTCAAGTCCATGTACTCCTGCGACTACAATACTGCATATCTATTTATTAATATTTGTCACAAAATAATAATTTTTGTTTTAACTCCTTTCATTCAAATGTTCCTTGATTCCCCACCTGTCGATCTTTCTCTATTGGACAGCTTTAGACAATTTGCCAAAAGAGACAAATGCAATGAAAGTTTTACACTTCTTATTTATTTAAGTTCACAGTATCTAATATTAGTAATTTTTCAATTGTTCTGTAGCTTTTCCTTTACTGAATTTTTGTCATGGTTCACCCTTATCACTGGTAAAGGCTGCTTTCTGTATGTTTTATGGGTTCTATAGTTCTGTGAAACCTTAAAAATATTGACAAGGATGTCTAGTTTCTTCAAAACTAGAATTGATTAATGACAGAGAATTCACATAGCTGAATAAAATTTAGAATAAAAATAGAATTTCCTAAATTTACATACTATGTTATGGAAGAATCACTCAAACGTATTGATTGAAATAACAGAGTCAAAATAGTCAGAGTATATGATTCTCTTTCCAGATCTCATTGTCAAGTATATTATGATATTCATTTTTTGAATAAGCTGTGTGTGCATATTCGTGTGTATTTATATACACATACATACATGTGTGTATGTACATAGATGTTTATATGTGTATATACATTCATATATGCCTGCATATATATAGCTATGTATATATCTTACTTAGAGCAATATTTTACACATCCCTGGTTTTTTTCTCAACACAGAGTTTCTCCAGATTTCTGTATCTGTTATACTGATACCATACCCATATACTTTATTTAGTGTCCACTTCATGCTGAAATCGGTAGATTACATAGGTTGACTATATTTCCTTGAGACAAAGATGGGACAGTTTTTTGGGACCCCCTCAACAGATTGGACTTGGGGCAATTCAGCTGCTCCATTTGCCTTGTTTACAAATGTTCCTGGTTTATTAATGATGGGGCAAAATTGATGGTCTGGAAATGTGGAAACAAATGGCACTGTCCTGTTTAAAATGGTATATATGGTCAACCTAATATTATGTTATGTCTTCAAACACATCATTTGAAAAATCACAAGTATTTCCTTCCAAAATCAGCCTTACTCTACATTTTCATTGATAAGTCAAACTGTTGATCATTATTCCCGCACATAAAAAATTAATGACATATACTCCCATCAATTATTATAAATTTTAGTGCTTTAAATCAGATCCTCAGCTCTCATATTGAATATATCATCAACTCATAGCAGTGTCCTTGGCTTCTATTTCCCTATCTCTTAACTGAATTTAAGTGAACACTCTAAAACCAAAATGTTCATATCACTCCATTATTAAAATATATATTAATACATTTAGCATAAATTTATTACAAAACATTTAAAACCCATTGATGTACAATAAATCCTACATATTTAAGTCTCCATGTGAATGGTGGTAGCTGTTTCAATGTCATTAAATGTTTTACCAAAAAATTTCAAGTTACCCTGCTATACCTTGAAAAGAAATGTCATGAAATTTTTTTAAGAATTAAGTTTAAATGTTTTCTATAACAAATACAAAAAGAGCTTCTCTTCATATTTTGGTCTCCAATTTTTGTGGTAAAATAAATTCATAGTGATCTCTCTTTCATTTCTGATATTAGTTTTGAATTTATTTACTATTTTGGTATATTTAACACTTTAAAAATTTAATATGAATCAGCTAAATGTTATTTCATATAAAATAGTGTAAGAAAATTAAACATTTCATCTCTTTGCTTTTATTGTTTTCGTTTAAATTTTTTTACTCGTGTTTTATTGCAGTAACTTTGTTTTGAAAATTAAATTTATATGTGTGAGCTCACCCTATGTGCAATATACACATTCCTCAGACACACCTTACCCTCCTCCAAATCACCAAATGCTCTTCACAATTACCCAATGGTACCTACCACCACTTTCCCTCTCCCCCTGTCCCATTCTTTATTGGTAACTTCAGTTCTATTTCAAGTGTCCAAGGATTTATTTTATTTTGTCCATTCCTTTGTCTATTCACATTCCTTTTGTGAGTGACATCATCTGGTTTCTATCTTTCTTCTTTTAACTTATTCCACTTAGCATAATACCCTCTAGATCCATTCATGTTGATTCAAGTGACAGAATTTCATCTCTTCTAAGGACTGTGCACTTGTCCTTGTGTATATGTACCACATCTTCTTTATTAATGTATCCGATGTTGAGCACTTAGGTAGTTTTCAGTTCTTAGCTATTGTAAATAGGGATGCAGTGTTACTTTACTTTTGAAAATCTTTCCCACTTCCCCTCCTGGGACATTGAAAGATATGTCTCTCGTCTTACCCATGATGCTGAAAAAGAATTTGAATTCTTAAAAAAGGCATCCTTAAAAATGATGATTTTCTAATGTTCTGCTGAAAACGTTGTAGGACCTTATAAACTAGTATAGTTTTAATACTGAAATAAGCTGAATTTTGACAGGAATAAAAATAATTTCCTTTAGGTGGTGATTGATACTGTCATTTCCTTCAAACCCCACTCTGCAGTTCTCTGTGGGGAAGCATTCTACAACTGCCTGTCAATATTGACTTGGGAGCTCTTTCTACTATCTCCTCAGTTGAAAACATATTGTAGAGATTTGTGGAAGTAATTGTATGAAGGGAAGTACTTTTATATGCAAACTTTTCTTTCCTACCCTTCCCATTGCATTAAAGAAAAATCTCAGTAAAAACAGGTTTTTGGCAAAGGCTAAGGAAAGAAATCAGTTATTTGAGCACTAAAAGGCATATTGATCTATAAAAAGATAGTTTAAGTAATTCAAAATTTGCATATTTTTATACATGATTCCTACCCTCACCCCACCTTTGGCATTCAAAGTGACAGCTAAGAATAGTAGCAGAGAATAAAGTGCTTGGAATGCAGTTAAATGCAGCATAAATGGATCCTTTTAAAGGATAACAATTTTAATGGCTACTTAACCTACATATGACTCCATTTCTCCAACAGAAAAATAAGGATAATATTTATCTTTCATAAAACTTTTTAATATGTCACCTCATTAATCTCCTATCCCTTTGTGTGACCCTAAGAGAGAAAAAAACTTTAGATAAAATAGAACAGCTCTGTGGCTGGCACTCAGTTTTAGATATAGAAACTGATATACCCAAAAACTTGAGCTATCATTATTTAAAGCTGTTATAGGAGTTGAAATCTTTCATAAGCTGAAACTAAAGACCCTATACTTTTGCCCCACTGTTGCTTAAAAACTCAGTAAGTTAGTACATTAGGGCACGCCAAAGTAGTCAATACCTTATGAAGTGGCTGGAATATGGATTTTGAATGGCATTAAGGTTAAATGTCTTAATTATAATGAAGAACTTAAAAATTATCTACTAATAACTTTTTTGGGAGATGACTACTTTTAAACGTCTTTACTTTGCCCTTGGAATTCTTATGGTGCTTGTGACAGAGACTTGTTCAGTGTTAACAGAGGATTAGATGGAGGAAATTAATTAAAGCTTCCTTGCAACATTTTCCCCTTGAGCTATTCAGTACACTAAAGTGGTCTGACAGGGTACCAAGCTTTCTCTAAATCTACTCATTAAATAACTCAATTGGGTTTAAACGCACCTCTTTTAGAAAATTAGATCATAATTTTTCTCCTTGTCTTTCTAACCTGACCCTTCTAGTCATTGCCCCTTCTGTGATTCGCAATTACCTTTTAAATTCTAGTTTTAGAACAGTCATGAAGTGTGTCCACGTGTTTCACAGCCCACCAAGTCACTTTCTTGAGACCCATCTCTAATTGAGATGACAAGATTTAAATAGGTTAGGGACATTTGTTTAACTAATCCCTGGGCAAACAAGTATCTAAAATAATTTCCTAGAATTGTAACTATAGCTCTCAGTTATATCTGTGATATTAGCTATAACACAGGCCTTCTAAGTCTTTACCGACACTTTAGTGATTCTAATAATCACCCTTTTCAATTTTATATTTTTAAATGAATAGGAGCATTTTGTCTTTAAATTTTCACAAATTGTGATTTGCTCTGTTCTTTTTTAAGTATTGTTGCTCCATTTGTATCAAATCTTGGACACTAAGACAATTATTTGTAAAATATAAATAACATTCACAAATAAAAACTCACTCTTTTTGAAAAAAAGAGAACATTTAGCTTTGGAAATGACATTAAAAAGTAAATTGGGATTTAATATTTCTTTAATAAAACTTACATGAAATTTGATGTCTTCGGGTAAGAAAATATAAAACGTAGAGTTCTGTCACTACTAATCTCAATTGAATTAAAAGCCCAAGCTTTAAAATATTATGCTTTTCCTTTGTAAGTCAGTATAAATATATGAAACTATTCCTCAAAGAATAAAATTAGACTGTAGAGTCTTTCTCTTTTTTCTCAGGATATGTTTTTCTATACATGATTTTAATGAGGAGTTAAAACCCAGAAAAACATGAATCTTTTTTTGAAACAGTACTTCAGGGGAAGCAGTCAGTGTGAACAAATAAATAAAAATAAAATAAACCGCTTCTTCTTTCTCTCTCTTCCAGCCTGCCTGCCTACTCACCTTTATTCCTACCTGCAAGTTTCCTTTAAAATAATACTTTAGAAAGTCAGAAACAGATGATCAGTAATATGGTTGAACAAATATTACTCTGAACAAAATATAAATAAAAACTACTTCACAGAGACAAATTTAACTATGTAAAATATTGATAGTCTGATTAAATCATGTGTGTGTATATGTGCATGAAAGTGTATGTGAGCATTCACACACATGAAAATGCTATTAAAACAGGCATTGTATTTTGCAAATTGTATTATGGTAATGACTATGAGAAAGCCTGTGTTATTTTTTATTAGATTGGACTTTATTTTCTGAAACTAAGATGAAACTGATTACATTGACAAATTTACCTAATTTATAGCACTATAAAGCAACGTAAAAATCTACTGTTTATATGATTAATATATTTATTCATTCATTATTTTAATCACTATAGGATTGGCAGTTTCATTTTCCTACAAGTCAGACATATTCGAATTTTGAATCAACTCTGAGAATAAATTGAATGTCTATGATTAAATATATAGAATAACTTAGAATGCAAAGTGGAACAAGTGCAATGGACTCAGTGGTTTTCAAAATCATGACTATTAAGATAGATGATAGCTATGGTTCTAAAATAAAATCCTGCAAATGCAATATTTAATGAGATTCAGAAATATTATAACACATTCATGCAAATTTTTGCTCAAATCATTAGTGTGAAGAATAGTAATTCAACTGTCTTAAAACTTGTGCCTAACATTTTATTAGAAAAAGGATCTGAAACACGTACGTTCTCACATAAATCTCAATGATCTTGTTGTGCATAATAATGAAAGTCATACTTTTACCAACTAAAATGTGAATTGAAAAAATTCAATTTTTGCCTTAGGGAAACTCAAACTCATCTTCTTTGTAGCTTCTGATCTATAGATAAAGGGTATAATTATAGTTGCAAATTTTGTGTTTAACTTGGACATAAAAAAATAGTTGTGCTGACACACCCTAGTAGAACAGTACTTAGGTCCTATACCTCTGGGTGAACACGGTCCACATGCATCCCAAGGATCCAGGCTTGCTTCCTGGGGCCAGGAGGAGCATCCAAGGTGAACAACTAAAATAAAAATAAATAAAGTGCTTCTTCCATCTCTATCTCCCTGTGTGCTGGCCTAAATCACCTTCATTCTTATCTGAATCTTTCCTTTAAAAAACAAAAAGCTGAGCTAAATCACAAAAATATGCAAGCTTAGTTTTTTATTAAATTACCTGGAAGTTTTGTCCTTGAGCTCTTTTTTAATAGATGGAATATCAAATAATTCCAATTGTTAATGATAATGACCAATGGCATTTAAGTATATCAATTATAGTAAGTTCAAATAATAACTTGGCAGCTGATAGGAAACCCCAGTACAGAGGTTTTTCCATAGCATTTGTTTCAATATAGATGGACATTCTAGTATTATGTGGTTCCCAGCAGTTTCTGTGATTTCAACGTATCAGTTCCCTACAGTGGAATTTCTCAATATGTAATTCTTACAACAATTTCATCAGAATCAGTGGGAGTAATTATTTCAAATAAGAATTCCTAGGACCCACCATAGACCAAATGAAACAGAATCTATGTGGTATAACATAAATTTACATTTCAATGACTTGTTCAAGTGATCCTTATGAGCATAAAGTTTGAGAACACAACAATATTCTTATATTGAAAGAGAAAATATATGTCAAATGTTTCACACAACTGTTGTTGACCAGTACGACCAGGTAATCAAGTACTGAAACAATAACTTCTACAATGTAACAATTATAATGTGTTTTGAAACTTTGAGTCCAAATTAAGATTTGAAGACTCAGAGTATGTCAAGGTCATGAACCTGCTCTAGTCTTGGTGATTTTCAGAATTGCCTGGGGAGTCTGACTTAGTTCTTAGAAAAATGTAGATGCTGCCTCTGGAAATGACTACTGAAATGAACACCTCTTGGGACTGAAATTTTGAAAACAATATATTTAACTACCTAGTCTGTTGACATTTATCATTTGGGATATATTTCCCAGCATATTCCCAGACTGGCACTGCAAAATAATCATAATAATGCTGACCTTAATTGCTAAGAGTTTGAATTGCCAGTGTCACATTATATCCGTAATTATTATAATTGCTTTAATCTTCTAAATTGTGTTCCTGATATATAATAATATCTTATATGCTCTTACTTTTCACTAATAAAGTATTTGATTTACACTTTCAGTTTCTGTTCTTTATTTGCCTAGAATTATTTTTCATGATCATGAATGTACTCAGTACTTGTACAATGTAATCTATAAATTATCAGATCTGATTATTCATACTTGAATTTTCAAAGGTTTCTTTGTATATACAACTATATTAATAGCAGTAAAGGGGAGACGTATACTTTCCAAAAATTCAATATATCAAAATATTTGCATGGAATGAGATAGATCTACAAATTATTACTCATTAATACACAAATAAGTGTGACTGATTCCAGGTGAATACTGTGTAAAACATTGTAAAGAATTATAAATGAAAACAGAAAAATGAAATTTGGTCTTTTCTGAGGAAAGGACTATGCGACTGTTGAAAAATTATATGCATTCTGATTCTGTTACAATTCATACAAATGCAAACAGGAAAATCCTTAGAAGATTATCATTTTTAAATAAACTGTAGCATAGAGTGAATTAAAACTACAGTCAGATTACCTGTTCTTTGCCGAGAAGCAGAGAACACAAAGACAATCCACATTCTGGTTTTGTAACATAAATGGGATGGTAAGATTTGAGAGACACATGCTATGCTAATCATGTCATGAATAATAAATGAAAAAACTAAAATCAGCACACATCCACTTTACATTGAAGAAGCAATAATTGTTCCCCATTATTGCTATTTTAAATCAGTATTTTATTTTTAAGAGCATCCATGAAAGGACATTAGAGTTTCATAGTTTATTTCAAACATACCTTTTTCAGAAAATCTTTCCTAATGTTTCAATATAATACAAATTTTTAGTTGTTGACAATAAATAAGACACAATGAAGAACATTTTCTTTAATTAAAAAGAAATATTTCATTGCATAATATATTCAAAGTATTTTCTACTTCTTCACATCTATATCCAATGTAATATTAGTCAATAAGCTAATTAACAAATCAAATTTAAAAATATGATAAACATTATGTTTTGCTCAGGAATACCAAGTACTTACCAAACAGGTTGTTTGACAGCAGAAACTAGTTTTTCACACTTCAGAAGGCAAATTGCTAAGTTGTAAATTCAGTTTTCCCCAACAAATTGTTTTTCCTTGCCTCGGAGAATTTGATGACACGCTTTAAGTTGAGAAATTTCCATATCACCATCACTTCTCTTGACAGAACATCATGTCTTTAAGATGCAAGACTTAGCTAACAGCCTTCTACAAATCCGCTGGCTATCACAAGGCTCTACCTGATAAATTTTGTTGCTTCTTCAATGATACTCTTGATTTCAGGTACTAATTTATTTACTCATTTATTACTAATATCTTACTGCCTTGTTTATGCCATTTTCAATTCTATCCTAGTTGATCTGCACGTGACCACTGAAACTAAAATATCTGAAGTTTACCACTTACTTCAGTTGCTGCAAAGCTTTCCAGTTTTCTGGAGCAACATTCTTGTACAGTAGGCAATTACTCTGCCCATCATAATCTGGTGACTACTGAGTAATTTTCTACCACAGATCCTAACCTGTGGTTGTTCTATTCAATCAGTAGTGTCTTCTTGCAAAATCAGTTAAATCTAACACTTTCAAGGATTATCATTAATTCCATATTCAAGTGAGAGAAGTCTTAGCTAGATTTGTCCAAGTAGGAATCTTTTCCCAAGTGGGATTGTAGAGAAGGGTCAAAAACACAAGCAAGAGATCAGTGACCAGGACCATCAGGGAACTAAACAAATATAATTTCCAGTAAATAGTCTTCCAGTGCTGAAATAAATTCTGCTACTGATAATTCTAATGTATTATATCCAGATATTTATTTATAAGGATTCACATCTTAAACCAATATAACATTATGACACAATGTTCCCTTAATAAAATTTAATAATCAAAAAATAACCAAACTTCAGAGATCTCTTTCTCCAAGTTTTCTTGACCTCTGCATTTGAGGACCATTACTTCCTTCCACATTTTTTAAGCAATTATCTAATCTTTAAAATGAGCACATGTTATTTATCATAAAATCTTGGCATTAGCAGGGCACATTTGAATGAAGTGTCAATAATTAGTTCCGAGAAGTTCTTGTTAAAGGGTTTTTGGAGTTGAGAGACTAGAAGACCTAACAGCAGTGCAACAGGCTCAAGTTTAGTGCAAAGATGTGAGTATAAGAAAGCCAATATCGACAACAGCAGTGTCAAGATCAAAAGTTTTCACAACATGCATTCATGGTCTTTGATTTAAAATACAGAATTCTGAAACTGATCAATGTCACTCTCTTGAGAGGCACTGAAATCATATTCTGAAAAAGATGAATAACTCAAATTATTCTGGAATAACCAACAGCTAAATTAGAAAGCCTCTAAAATGTGAGAGAGATAAAAAGGAAAGGGCATAAATTGACCCACCACTTTGGTTTTTAGAAATCAGAACATTTTAGGAAATGACAAAAAGAGCTGGGAGAATAGAAACTTCGGGGCAGGTGTCCCACAAGATAAAATGAGTAGATACCATGTGTGAGGAAAATGTTAAGTGTGTCACTAACAGAAACAAGGAACACTTTGCTGCCTCTCAGAACCTGCTGTCAAGAATTAATTTAATATTTAATTAATTTTCTCTCTGTTCATTTGCTATTTTCCTTTAATACATTTCCATTTTTAGACAGGTCAGTTGACAACTAAATTATTTGCATTTAATGATAATATGCATAAATGTAGTGATAATTAGAGCAATGTTGATGACTGACCATTTCCATATATAATTAGACAGGAAATACTTACAAATATTTTGCAAGATGTATTTTAAAATGTGCAATGACTTAATAAGGTCTGTACTGTTAATTCCAAAAAAAAGTAAGTAAAAATACACTGCCCATTATTAGACATTGGTATTTTTCATATTTAAAAAAAACCTTTGCTTGCTCTAAATATTTTTTCTTAGGGATTTGATACTAGTTTCATTAGTTTTATATGTAGTGGAGTTACCAACCTATGGTTAAATTTTGCCCAGTCTAGTATTCAGAAATGTTCTGACACATCAAAATTAAGACAAGAAAGATTATTCCAAGACATGGAAGTCCTCTGCAGAGTGAAAAGATTAGTCAGAAAATAGAAATCACCATTAACAATATTCTGGAGCTCAGAATGCAAACAAAATTTTATGCTTGGTACCAAGAAAATGGATATGAAGAAACACATCTAACTCCTCATCTGTAATCTACAAGTGACATTGGAAATTATGATACCACCACCACTAATGGTGGAAATGTTGTCTGTTAGAAGGGCTTCTATACAGGCTATGATGGCATCTTTGGAATAAAAACGTAAGTTTTGTTTTGGTGATGGAGATTTAAAGTTAATTAAATGGGGAACCAAACTTCTTTGCATATAGACACATATTCCTTAAAATATCTCCATTGATTACTTCAGATACAAAGGGAATTATTTTTCCATTTTTAGATCCTCTATTTATAAAGCATGTTTTCATTGGAAGTTATTTTTAAGTGGAAAGATTCCAAATATTGTAGCAGAAAATCTTCAGAAACTAAAGACACTGTTTTAATCAGAATACTTTCTAATATGAAAGGAAGGAATTGGAACCACGAGTCACTGGTTAATATGTAGAAAGAATGAATGTCAAAGGAATATAGAAAAATGGGAGTTGAATAACAAAAGAAATATTCCTCAAGGTTTTTTTCTTGGAATAGCCATACCCAGAGTCTATATGACACCTTTCATTTTATTATA
This sequence comes from Solenodon paradoxus, assembly GCA_004363575.1. Taxonomy (NCBI): domain Eukaryota; kingdom Metazoa; phylum Chordata; class Mammalia; order Eulipotyphla; family Solenodontidae; genus Solenodon; species Solenodon paradoxus. The sequence continues at coordinate 47,569 of RJWH01000207.1, read as the reverse complement.
ATTTATAAAACAATTTTCTGTATTTATAAAGCTATATAGTTCATACTAAAACCATTTATTTGAAATGTCTTGCACCATCTTCTCACACATTATGAAATAGCATGGTTTTTCTTTTGCTGCTGTACTACCCCTCTACTTTCCACCAATAAAACACACAAAAATATTATATTATTCTCATTCTTCATTTTATAAAGAAATGAAAAATTATAATTTGAACAATTATTTAACCTATAAAAATAAGTTTATGTTTTATGAGACCATTTTTTTTGGAGTATTAACTATTACCTTATAATTCTATATGTTTTACATTCTTTCTTTCCATCTTTATAGCCTTCTGTTTTAACAACTTTTTTTCATAAATCTGTCACCCTTTTGCTCACTAGAAAAACAAGTGACATTTTTAAATACCAAATAATACGTGTTATAACTTTTCTAAACATCTCATCACTGTTTTTGCAAGAGATTTATAAATCAGATTTTCGTTAAAAAAGAAAAAGAATCAACACCATATGTTGTGCTAAATCCTTTGCAGTTGCTGCTACAGCAGCTTAATAATGTGTAAACTGGAAGGCTCCAGCACTTGGTATGATATAGAGGACTGTAACTTCTTTCAAATATGATTTTTTTTTTAATATTAAGATTAAAATCTAAGAAAGCATGGGAAAATAAAATAACTAGAAGTGTTCACATTCATTGTATAGAAAAGAGAGTTCTCCTTGAATCAGAAGCTAAATGAGTATCTATAACTGAAATTAAAATACCCAAGTACTATTGAAATTGAAATAGAAAAGCAGACTCAAAGAGGAATGTTGTGTATTAATGCATCTCCTCTAGTAATCTTAACTTTATTGCAATGCACTGTTTGCGTAAATATCAATCTAGTTGGCATTTTTATTACAATTCTGCAAATGGAAAGCGAGCAAATGAACCATTTACTGCCTTTATTTTCTAAGTATAATCATGTTTCTGTTTTCCATTCAATGATAGTCAACTTTTTTTTTTTTTATTTTTCCTCTCCAACATAAAACATCCTTGAGTGTTAATGATCAGTTATGGTAAGAGCTCGATATTGTACCTTATGATCATTTATATTATAATGTGCAAAATGCCGTACTTATTTATAAACTTCAGTGAGAGGTTAGAAAATAATACCCTAATGTAAAACCTAGAATATTTTAAATAACATACATGAGACAACTATATAGGAAACATGAACTCTCTCCTACATATACATCATAGCTTATTAGATTTAAAATAACAACAAAGGATAAAAATCTGTTTTTTTAAGAACCAAAAACAAGACAATAATTTTTTTTTTAATAGACATCTTCACATAGAAATTACATTCTTCTCTTCCATTCAAAGTACACATCAAGTGATAATGACTAATTTTCTGTATCAGTATTAATTAGCATAATTTCTATGTATATTATTATTGAAAACAGAATGAAATAATTAATTTGTGTGGGAAAAAAACTCCTTTTAATGGGAATAGACAGATGGTTATTTTCCTTCTAGTACAAAAACATAAGAACAATCTATAGATTAATATTCTTTATAATATAGACAAAATTTTTCAAAAATTCTACCAAAATGAATCCACTGTAAGAAAAATTATATATAAAATATATATATATGATTATAATTATATAAAATTATAATCATATGCGACCACTGAACTCAATTTAAATAATGCAGTCAATTTACTATTTGAAATTATCAGTGTGGCATGCTACATTGCTAGATTAAATAGCACTATGCATATGATAAGCTTAATAAACCAAGAAAAACCATTTGCCAAAATTCAACACCTTTTCATTCGTTTCATAAATTTGCTCAAAAAGATAGGAATAGAAGTGAAATTACTCAACTTGTTAAAGGATACCTCCAAAAGCATATACATAATACCAAAGTTAATGGTGAAAGGTGACCAAATTAGGAATAAATACATTCAAAATGGAATGAAAAATGATAAAGTTCTTCCAAAAATTATGAAAAAATAAATATTTATGAATAGAGTAATGTAATATAGTATTGAAATAAACTTAAGATGCAAATAAATTAAATTATATCCCACATTCATGGAAACTTGATGGTTGTTATACAGCAGTGTTCATGCATATATAAAATCAATGCAAACTATCAATAAACAAACTTCTTTCAGATATTGCAGGGTTTTTGTAAAATTCATATGAAATGCAAGAAATACAGAATAGACAATTTTTTAAAGTATATTAATGCTGAAGAATCCATCCTTTCTGATTTCAAATAAACAAAAACTGCGACAGTTAAAATTATGTGGAACCAACACAAGGGTCAATGGAATAGACCTGAGATTCAAGAATCCAAGTTTCACATTTATACCTAGTTCATAATTGAGCAAACTGTCAATACAATTGAATAATGAAAGAATAGCCTTTTTAACACAAAGATGTATGCAATAAGATAATCACTTGCAGAAGATATAGCTGGTCATCTTCTTCATACTATTTACCAAAGCTCATTCAAAATTGATCATTGACATAAGTACGAGTTAAAATAGAGAGAATTTAGAAAAGATATAATATAGCATAAATGTTCATGACTTTTCCTTAGGCATGTCATTAAAAGCATAAGTAACCAAAAAGATAGGCAAATTTGATTTCATGAAAATTAAAATCCTTTACTACAAAGGATGCCATCAAGAAAGTGAAATTACAATTTGCAATATTTGCAAATCATATTTCCAATAAATGAAGTATGAGAGACTGCCTAAAGAAGAATTACAACTTAATAACAGACCTTGATTGAGATTACTCCAAAGTAGATATACTGTGGAAAATAAACATGCAAATATGCTTACCATTATTAACCATTGTGGAAATGCAAATAAAGATCAAATGAGATACTACTTAATATTTACTAGGATGACTAAAATCAAAAGGACAGATAGTAACACTTGTTTGCAAGAATGTTGAGCAATTAGTGATAGGAATGGAAACCTGGAATAGACTATAGAAAACATTCTGGTTGTTTTCAAAATATTAAGCAGAGTTAGCATAACACAAAAATTTTCCTGCTAAGTATTTTTCATAGATATCTACTAATGAATAAGAAAAAATAAACACATTAAAATTGTATTCACGTTTTCAGAGTAACATGGTCTATCATAGTCTCAACTAGCCCCAAATTCACTGTCTATCAACTGATGAATGGGCAAATGAAATATAACGTATCCATCTAATGGAATCTTATTAATCAGTAGTAATAATTAGGTACTCATGCATATTACAATATAGAACCTTGAAAAAGATTAAAAAAGACATTTGCAAAATACTAAAGTGCATGATTCCATTTATATAAAATGATTAAACCAACAATTCACAAAAGGAACATATTAATTTTTAAAATGTGTCAAAACTAATTCATGAAAGGATTCATTCATGAAAGGAAAATAGAAAATATTTCAACTGAGTGAAAATGGAAACAGTTATTAAAATTTGTTCACTACTGTTAAAACAGCCTTGAGAAACATGACTTTAACATTTTAATTTGGGAAAGAAAAATTACAAAAATAACTACCTAAAATTTAAGATAGTAGAAAAAGAAAAACAAGTCAAACAAAAAGTAGAAAAAAAAAACAAACTTAAGAGTTGAAATGAATGAATTAGATCATTTCATCTAGAGAAATAATAGAGAAAATGAAAAGAAAAAAACAAAAAAAATGATGAAGTCAAAATAGGTTTTCTTAAATTAGTTTGTATACTTGAGAATTCTTGGGATTCACATTTGTGTATTCTTCTGTCTCTGATGCCGAGCCTTCTCTTGCTGGCTTATTTAATTATGTCAGTTTTGCAGGTGTTCAAGTCCAGGCAGAGTAATATTCCACCTAGGATACAGTCAAAAGAAGGCATGAGAAGACACAGGCAGGAAAGATACAGCCTTTATTGTACTCACAGCAGTGTGTCCTGATGTCAGCTGAAAAGCTATGACATAGTCAGCAAGGAAGGGGTTCTTTCAAAGGCGATGTCAGCATATACATAACAGAGGCAACAGGCAAGAACAGTCAAGTGGGTAAGGACCGTCATATTCCAGGGTATGACATCTTGCTGCAATCAGTGTAGACAAAGATATTTATCATTCCAGAGAGTCCATCTGTTTCATTCAGGTCACTGCTCAAAGCTGGCCAGACAGCAAGTGCACTTTCAAGTTTGGGCTTGGGTAATATTCTCAAGTTATTCCACAGACAAACAAGGACAATCTCCCTTTAGATTCACATACAGTAAACTAATCACAACTATTACATCATATTAATAAATTACATCCATACTCAAAGAAAAAAGATTATATCCGTTACACAAGAAAACAGGAATTTTAGAGATTTGTCTTAAACTCTTACCTACCAAAGGGCTCAGATATAGATGTTAATTATCAGTCAGCTATTATTTGTTATTTCTATAACATGCATTTATTATATGAAAAGTGATTTCAAGTATGTTTGAAGTGTCAAAACATTAGTTACTCTTTTAGGGATATACAAATTTTGTTAAATATTTTACTCTAGAAACTACCATCTTGGCTCTTCTGAAGGAAGCCATTATCTGGATTTCTGACCCTATATATATATTTCTTAAGAAGTTTTGAAAATAAGTTATGAAATTAGGTTCTCTTGATTTTAGTTTTATATCTTTTCTCCTTATTAATTGTTCTAAAATTAGCATCTCATGCTCTGTCCACAAAATATAAAAACAAAAACAAAAATATGCATTTCCTTAAAGAAATTTTAGATAGCAATGGAAAGCATTTGCTATTTTTTATTAAGCATTTGTTAAATAAAATAAATTCAGAAATATGGAGAGTATAAATAATACTCTCATTGCTGCATATATTTCTAATTGGTTGGCAGTCACATTTTTGCTGATATAATCAAACTGATGGATGAATTTAGTCTCCAACACTTACAAAATTACTAAACTTATTTTACTAAATAATTGTTTGAGTTCATTTACATAGCACTCAACAAGATTTTCCCTTCATTTTGCATTTTCAGTACTCACCATTACTAAATATAATATTTTTGCAAGTTCATTTGATTCTTATGAATCTAAATTCAATAGCGACATAAAAGGGACAGATGAAGGGTGTAAAGCATACACAATATACACTATAAACTTGAAGAGTAAGAAGTGGCAAAATAGGTAAATGAGAGGAAAAAAGTCTACAATGCTTGAAAAATTCAGTTGGATTCAGATTACTAAAGTCATGATAAGTAGTTTATGTATTCATTTAATTAATTGCACAATAAATCATTTATTTTCTATAATTTTATAGTGATACATTGGGCTTAGCAGAACACAAAATGTATTTTTATTGTTCCTAAATCCAGGATTCAAAAATTTGAAGTTTATTCTGTTAAAAATGTGTTACTTTGTCTTATTGATTATTATTTTAAAAAGACTACAATATGAAATGTATTGTTAGTAGGAAAATAGAATTACATTATATGAAGATACACAAATCCATTTTACTGCAGTTATATCACATATTTCTTGCTCTATTACGCCAAGACTTAATTTATGATATGGTTTTCATTCATGTTCCATTGTCTATTTCATTAATTTTATAGCTTTTCATTTTTTCAATCTTTCTTTATCTCAAAATATAATTTGAATTATTTGAGTAATCAGGAAGGGTTACCCATGTGAAGCATAAAATGAGGAAAAAAAACAGTTGCCAGTTGTGTGTGTGTGTGTGTGTGTGTGTGTGTGTGTGTGTGTGTGTGTGTGTGTGTATAGGTAGGAGGTCTGAATGGGAGAAGTAGTAAAAATTACTTAGCAAGAGGGTTTGTTTGGATCACTAAGAAATAAGCATGACTGAAAATAGCTCATTCTGCTAGTTACAGAAAAAGTATTTCAGGTTTTAGGAATTAGTTTGATGATATAGGCACTACAAAATAGCAAGCAGTATTTTGTAAAACAAATTAAAGCAGTGTACACATGATCTCAGAGATGAGTCATTGGGCATACAGGGAATATGTGGATTTTTGAGAAGGAAAGGAAGCCCTTCAGTCTGGGAGGAAGGCATATAAGACAAAGTGCACAGTTGCAAGAGAAGCATTTAGGGAAGGAAGAGGTGCAACGAAAAATAGGATAACAGCTTCTCTGCTTTGACTATTAAATTTGCAGAGTTAGGGGATGATGAACATATAAAGATCTTGAAAGTAACTTTGAATGTAAATCTAGAAAAGAAGAAAAATTATAGACCTATAAAATTGTCAATGTGAAGGCAATAGTTGAAGGCACAAAAGTAGATGAACTATTTGGGTGAATTATTCAATAAGAAGACTAGCCATGAGCACAGACTCTTTTTTCAAACAATATTCTGAGGAAAAAGTTCACACACACACAAATGCACTCCTCAGAAACTTGTTCATAGGGAAGTAAAAGGAAAAGTTCCCCACTGAGTTTCTTCAGAGACATTTTGAAGTAACAAATTATCATAAGGCATGATTATTAAGAAAAAATTTCAGATTCAATAATAACATGTATGGAGAATTCACAGGGCAGTCAATGTTGAGCTTACTGGGCATACACATACACTTATATCTTGAGCTGAGGCTTAGAAGTTTCAGGGGAGAGACAAGGATTTTTTCATGTTCCATGTGGTAAGGAAAAATGTTTTATTCCACAAGCATAAAGAACTCCCCTTTCTATGCTTTTCTAGAGAAGAGGGCAAGAGACCACTTCTTGATTAAGAGAATGGTGCAGTCCAGGAAATGGTAGATGGCGTCTTTGATTAAGGGAAAGACCGAAGGTTTAGAAGAACAGAAGCTTCTCCTTTGCCCCTGGGGCAGCCCTCCTCTGTCCATGGTTCTTCCTGTTAGAGTGGGGCATATACAGAACAATTCTGAGAAGCTTGGGGTGTTATACTTTAGTCCCACAACTTATGAGGGAGAATGCTTTGCCATTGCAGAGTGCCCCAAACCTGTATCAAGGAAAATAAATAATTTGAGCACTTTTACTACCTGCCTGCCATCTGTTATTAATTGTCCTGACTGAATGAGTGACTATCTGTGCAGTTACTAAAAAGTGAGCTAAATTTCAGAAATAAAATATATATGGCATTCATTGAGTCTAAAGTAAGGTTGATGATTAAATGACATACATAGAAAGGCATTCACTTTAAATTGCATTTTAACTTCTGGGGTTGGAAATATTTTTCTTACTTACAGCAAAATCCATTCAGTTATGCTTATAATACAAGAAAACAAAGCTAGATAAATGATATTTAAAAATTTCAGTTTAAAAACTTTTTATTTGATAAATGTCTAGAACTTTTTATTAAGGCTACATGTTAGAATATAAACTAATAATATTCTTACTTTATTGCTGTTCTTATTAAATAAATAGCATGGTGCCCCTTATAGTGAAAAATTTAGAGGATTGACTCCTTAGTTAAAAAAAGTGAACAATCACTCACTATTAAAAGTATCATTATGACTTATTCAGGTTACATAAGATATCTATTAATAGATATCTTTGTAGAATAAATCATGTACACAATAAATAAGGAAAAGTCACTTTATCAATTTGTTATTTCTGAAAGAAACACCAGTAACTTATCTTAATATTAATGAAAAAATGTATCATTGTGTCATTGTACAAAGATTTGAAAAACTTTCTCAGATATGCGTATGGAAATTCACTCTGCCACCACTTCAAATAAGCAAAGAGGAAAATGGTGAAGCATCATTTACATAATGGACAAATGTAAAATCATTCTGGTTGTAGAGAGAAGCTCCCTGCTGTCTTGATTATATTATTTGCTCCTGCTGCTACATGAACTTACACAAAACAGAAAAAGTTAACATTGTGCAGTTTCGAGTTTGAAGCACAGAAACAGCAGCGTGATATTCCATTGATTTCTTTACTCCTAAAATCTCAGCTCATGAATTATCCTTGCTACAAATATTTGACACATAAAATCATCTGCTTGAAAGATAAACTATATGGAATAGCATATATGAGACTCCAGCTTTTAACTGCTAACTTTAAAGAATTTAAGATAAAGGAAATTACATTTCATTGTGGCTGCTCATGATTGTTTGTTCAATGAGTTGTCACAGAATCCAATTTCCACATTACCCATTTGCTGTTACAAATTGGTTCTTTTGTTTCATTTACGGTGAAGTGATATTTTTACTGTCTTCTTAACTTATTATGAAAAGTATTTCCTAAATCACCAGTCATATGGAGGATGTAACTTATCTGTTTACATAATAGTATTTGTTCAGTTTTAATCAGTCATAAGTACAAGGCTTCACAATAGCTTGACAATATGAGAAATTTATTTCTAGTAATAGTATATCATGATACAATGATATCTCACATAAATGAACTGACAATAATCTTACTTAATGAAAGTTAGGAAATAAATATAAAATCAATTCAATTGTGACATTCCTGATCAAAAAATCTCAGTGTTCTAAAATTACTCCATTGATTAATACATAAATCAAGTACTAACCCCCATTCTGTTTTTATAGACAATATATTCCTGTGTTGTTTTTAAACCAAATATAACTGTTCTGATAACCTGAGACTTTCATTTATAAGTTGTTTGATCTTTGGCAATTTTCATAATCTTTGATGTTGGATCACTCAGTTTCCTGACTGAAAATGAAATAGTAGTTCTGATCTCTTACCACTATATATTGTAGTAAAAATGAATGTTCAGGTAATATTCTTTCAGCGATACCTGGATTAAAGTGCAAAAATTATCATTTATATCATTATAACTACCAATAATACTATTATTGTTGTTTGTATTATCATAATGCTTTTAACTTCCAAGGGAGTTCTATTCCTGTCCAAAAAGCTGTGTCTTTGAGCTGTGTCTTCAGCTCAAAAATTAGGTTTATTGCTTGCAACTTCTGAAATCCTACCACTAATTAGAAAAGTGTCTTTTGCATTACTAAACAAATTGTCAATAACAGCTTTCTGTGGGGGGTCACAGGAGAAGTTACCCTATTTCTCTAAGTTTCTTCGCAGGCTCTAAAAATAAGCAAATTAACATCAGGTTCAACTGCTAAGAGAAAAGCCCAAATTTGATAATATACATATGGAGAGTTTCCGTGGTGGAGAATTCTGAGGTAACTGGGGTAGATCTATGGTTTATGTTCTATACTGAGTTAGAGAAAGGGGACCTAAGGTTTTGGGTGAGAAAGGAGATGGGTTCCTAGTGATAAGGAAGAATGACTTAACTTTGAGAGTAAAGATAAATAGCTTCTCTTTCTGCATTCTTCCAGGGATGAGGGGCAAAAGACCATTTTCACATTATAGTAAGAGTAGATGCCTGGGGGTAGTAGATGGTTCTGAAATAGGGAACCCTCAGAATCCGATGCTGCCTAAATCACCAGACAGAACCTTTCCTGAGCACTAAAGGCCAAAGAGGACAAAGCTTATCTCTAACCCTTTGGAAAGATTCCAACCTAGTATCTTAAGGAAGGAAATGAGGAGCCCTGGGAGGCCACTTCACATACCTGGTGAGTTTCCTGGATAATCACCTTTTGCTTTTGAACTTCCATGTTAGTTCTAGTCTTTTGCTAATTAAAGACACTAGAAGAGGGGTCCACCCAGAACCCCCTTCCCAAGAGTATAAATCCAACCAGCCTCAGGTTTGCAGTGCAGCCCACCCTGCCCAGGAGACTTGTTTCCTGCTTTGCTTTCTGTCTTCTCCATTTTCTCTAATAAACGCTCAAGAATTCTTTCTTGAACCATTTGCCGTGCCTTCATCAGCTCCTTTATTAAGGAAATTAAATGGTTAGAAGAGTTAGAAAAACAGTAGTTTCGCTACCTGTGGGGCTGTCCACTATTGCCCCTGGCCATTTGATTTGGGCTTAAGGTAGAAAACCTTACCCTGACCCTGATGCAAAATTAGTCTGCGAGGAATTTTCCATCATAACCACACCCCTGCAAGCTGGCACAGCAATTATGCAAATGTGACTGCTAAAGAGCACTTAGCCAAGGAGATAACCCTCAACCCCAAGGTATAAAAGAAGTTCCCCTAGAAGGCCCCTGCCCCCACCTGCCCCCACCACCATGCTCAACTTTGGGTAATGACAGCCCCGAGCCAGCACCAGTGCATGTGATAAAGTGTTGCTTCTCTGCCTTCCAGTGCCAGGTTGTCTCTCACCGTCTGGAGGCTTTACCATAACACAGGTATATGAGGGAAACATAATACAAGACATATAATGACTGAACTGAAATCCCTGGCATTGTTATTTTCCTCAGATTATCCTTAGAACCCTATTATAACCTGTAGCTGACAATAATCATTTTGCTTCCACATGCTTTTCTCATTCTCACTTACCCCAATTCTAGGCTGCCCAGATACTGGAAAGCAAATAGAACTTGCTGTAGATGAAGTTAATATATTTCAATTTTATTATTTATTTTATTGTTTCAACTCAAACTATGTGTTGATTTACTTAAATAAACAAATACATCCAATGAACTAATTTTGGGGGTGGAATATAGAGCAGCAGACTTTATTGGGAAAGGACATAGCTCAGGAGCTGGTGCCAGGGGGAGAAATGCTACCATTCCAGTGCATCCTAGATTCTCCTTTATCCTGCTTTAGAAAACATTTTTACAGCTATGATAATAAATTCTCTAAGTAGACTATGGCTTATTCATTTGTTTTTGTCTTAATATAAAATATTTTCCTTTAATCAAATACTTTTAGACTTTGCATAATTCAGATTCTATCCTGCAGAGAACTTTGCAAATTTTAATTTTTGCAGTTTTTCATTGAAGAATTATCTTTATTAGTAGTAGCAGTTTCTTTTGTGGAGATAAACCCAGTTCATGATGAGGTTTCATGAGTAAGCGTGCCCCATGGCAAAGTATTTAACCTCTGCCAAGATACAGTAGCAAAAAGACAAGATTTCTCTTAAGGAAATTGTTATGTGGAAACAAAGCTTTGCTTAAAATTCCAAAACTGCATTTAGTGACTCACTTTCACCCGCCTACAAAATATTCCATACTATGTTCCTATCTGGCACAGACACTTGAAAGCAAAATTGGGTCTGTTGGGTCACATGGTCCAAGTAGAAGAGCAGCTTTCTTGACAGATGGACTTTTCACAAAGACTTTTTCTTGGTTTCACTTAAAATGGGCAGCTTTTCAGGATACTAAGTATATGGGTAAGAATAATCAGGCAAATAAGATAAATGTGGCACCCCAAATCTAATGAGTGCTACAGAGCTATGTGTTTTAATGGCCAACTAGCACTTTGACTTTGAAGGGATTTTTCATCATGCCCCAAGAGGTGCATACCTTCAAAATTTTACCAGTGTGGTAGACCCCTAAATTTTGTGGGATGTATTTCACAAACTCTGACATACACGTGACTGAACAACATCTCTAAAGTACTTGATACTTCCTGCTAATTGATTCAAAATTGTCATCATTAAAGTGATGGATAAACGATATCTTTTTGAATCGAGTTGTGTTTTCACCTCTTGCATACTAGACATGACATAAAACTTAAGAGTTGACATAACCCTTTTGTAAAACAGTATGGATGTATAGCTGGTCCTACCTGCTGAAAGCAAACTACTTTTTATATTCTTTGCTAATATTGAAAAAAGAGCATTCTCCACATCTATAACTGTCCATAAATTGTCAAGGGATATGATTATTTGTTGCAGCATTGAAACTACATCTAGACCAGCAACTGCAATTGGAATCACTGCATGATTCCCGTTTTAATAATCCAGTTTCCTAATTGTCATATATAGCTATGCTCTTTATAGGTGAAGCAGGTAAATTGAACTAGCTGTTGTAGGAATCACTCCAGGGTTTTTTAAGTGCTTGATGGTGTCATTAATCTCTGCAATCCTTTTTGACATGTGGTATTGTTTTTGTGTTAATATTTTGTAGAGGAATATTTAGAGTTTTCCACTTGGCTTTCCCTACCATCACACCTTTTCAGTAGGTCAGGGTGGCATGTAGAAATATAGGTCAGTTATTGATTATGTGTCATCCCATTATGTATTTTGGGATTTAGAAAATAGTCACAGGGTGGATTTAGACACCCACTGTGAAACAGACACACCATAGATTACCTGAATTTCATAAGCTTCTATTCTCAGTGATGTCCCTCTGTTATTTAAGTCTTCAAGAATTAGTAAAACATCATAATCAATGTCAAATGTCTTTATAAATTCTTATTTTACTTTTTACCAACTCACAGTAATCAAAGTAAATATTTGCATGTCTTTGGAGGAAAGCTAGGAGAAATATTTGCAGTCTCCATATTCAGTCATGCAGCAGTCTTTCCTCATGAGGTCCCAGAACTTTCTTCATTAAAATGACTCATACTTATAAATTGGTTGAGATATGACTGTGTCTTTATTGTAATCAAAGACAGATGCTATTCACCATGCTTGGGATTTTTACTTATAAATCTATTTAGTTTTTGGAATAAGATAATAAGCTATCTAACACTGAAGATCTTTGCAGTATAGACTATTATGATTGCTGCTTTAATCTGCTCTCCAAGACAGTTACCATTACTAGCTTATCTAGGGATTAAGTGACACTATTTGTCATCCGCCACTATGGTCCATTATCTCCATTGAATTCTGGGAGCCACTTAGACAATAGTAATTTCTACTTATATTTCTATCTTAAAAAAAGGAGTCACCAAGGAGCTCATAAGACATTGGATTCTCATGAATATATTTCTTCTAGAATTAGTGACAGAAGTGAACTATGGGTCCACCTGGGGGATATTTTAGAATATAAGTGAACAGATAAGACATGATAAATTTCCTCTAAACTTTCAATCTCTCTATGAATTTGATTACAATCCTCTATATTATCAGAAGGAAATTTTTATATGTAAATTATTTTAATGAAAGTCATCTTCGGGCCCAGGTTTCAATCAACTGCAAAGCAAATGTTAAAGCCATCCCAGACTTGATTTAGCATATTAAATCCAGGATTTCTATTAAGTGAGTTCTTATTAATCTATTCACTCTGAATCAAATTTATATGTATTGTACCTTAATCTGACACTTTTAGGATTATCTCTCCCTTGTCTAGAATTCTGTAAATGTAGGATGTTCAAATCATATGCGATATTTTGGGGGTATGTATATCATTTTTATTTGTACATTACCTTCTGTACATTGTCTGTACATTACCCTCTGATAACTGTTGGTTATTGACTCTGGTTATAAATCTCTGGAAAATAAGAGTTGTTAGGGATAGGACATGGGGAGGATTAGCAGAGACTTATAAGGCAGTGATCTAATAGGGAGGAAATTGTAGTTTCTTAACTGAAGAGGGAACTAATCTCAGACAGGGACTGAAAGGATAAATCTACATCAAAGTCATGGATGATTTTAAATATCCAACTTTTCATTTTTGTTTAGAATCTTCTATATCTCTCTATCCAAATTTTTAGAATTCCAGTCTTCACATATCAATATCCTAGGTTTATCATAAAGTCTTTTACTTTCAAAAATTGTACTCTTATTATCTCATATCATAAATGACTAAGGTTTAAATATTTGCTTAATCAAGAAAGATTAATTTCTGAAGAAAAAGCCTTTCCCTTTTTCACTCTTATTTATTTTTATTAAATCTACTATACACAGGAAATACAAAAAAGCAGAGCAATAATAAAGTTCCTCACTGGGAAACCATTTTCAAATCTCTTTTAGTTCAGCATTGATGTTGATTTCCACCATTACTGATCTTCATCTCTAGAGTTAAGTTCCATAGAGTTACTCTATTATTTGTCTATTGACTTTCATCTGAAGTGATTTCTCATTTTTTTGTCTTTTCCATTTAAACTTCATGTCATTTGTAACCATATACTATATAAATTATTTCTCTCCGAGATGATTCTAGAAAAAAATAATATACTGATATTCCACGGGAATTTTCAATTAACTGGCAAGTAATTTAGACTTTTTTTTTTAATCTAGGAACTTTATCAGAGAATGGGGTTAGGGTGGTGGATTCTTCATAATCTTTATGACTACGGTACTTGAATACCTTTAATAAAATGACAGCCTTTATTTAAAAGCTCAATCATCATCCAAGAAAATGATGACCTAAGACAATAAAGATGCAATCAATTAAACACCATACAGAGAATATCTATTTCTGAAAAGGAAAGATATATTATTGAAAGATTTTATTGCCGAATAGCTATAATGACCCATGGATCAATCAATTGCCTACCCATGTGCAATTTTTTTTTTAGCAATTGGTTTATCATTTTTCATTTTTACTAATAATTTTTTAAATGTATGTACTAAGTCATATCATTCATCAGTTAAAATACTGCAATGAATTTCAACTGTAGTTAGACTCCTACTAGAATTATCATGTAGCATAGATTTTTAGCATATCTCAAATGATCTAACCTGACCTGATTTATTTTGCTATCCTCACTTTTATTTCAGTTTTCCTCATGATCCTTCATCTTTTTGTTATTCCATTTTAAAGATGCTTTCTCTTTCCTTTTCATGAAATATTCTGCCAAAAGACCTTCCTAAGTGTGACTCCTTTATTTGCATGTCTGCTAAATTTTAATTTGTTAATGAGTATTATTTATTATGGCAAGAATACAACATAAAATCTAACCAATTACTATTTTAAATGTGCAATGAAGTATTTATTGTTAAATATAGACACAATGCCCTACAACAGATCTCTAAAATTTATTCACCTTATAAGGCTGAAACTAGGCTTAAAATAGAAGGAAATCTTGCTATATGTGACAACATGGAGAAAACTGAGAGCATTATATAAATTAAAATAAACTAGTTATAGATTAATAAATACAGCCTGACTCCGCTTTAAAGAAGAGAGAAGAATCATGGTTCCAAGGGTGAAGGAAAGAAAAAATAAGGAGTTTTTGTTCAACAGCTCTGGACTATGCAAATCCTGCTACTCTATCATTTTCTGGAATGGGTTGCATTATATTTCTTTCTTAGCATTTATGCCTACTTAAAATAATTTTATTTCATTTTTTGCACATATATTTCATATATAATTTCAATTGGCCAAATAATCCAAAGTTCAGAAATGTTTTAGAATTTCACATATTTGAGAATTTGTATTTCATACGTTTTATTAAAAATAGAATATGCACTGTTATTTTAATTACACAGCAGAAATAAATTTATAATGAAAGCAGTAATCCTCTGCTTCACCACTTCCTCTAGGACCCAATTTCCTAGAGGCAAATATTTTCTAATAGTTTCTATTTTTACTTTTTCTTAGTGGATACATAAATAATGTTCTGTATTTTGAAAAGTGAAAACTTGATAGAACTAAAGTGAACCATGTGATTTTTGAGCAATTTAATGGGAGGGTTAACTAAATTTTTAAAATATGAAGGGAGAGAAAATATTTTATTAGGCACTTTGTTATGGATCAACACAGTATAAAATCTATTTGTAATACTTTTTTTGCAAAGTAATAAAGGAAAATTTAATATCATGTAGCAAATATTTATGCAGGAGATAAAATATTATCAAACTTTATCTTTAATATCAAGGTAAATCATGTTATGTGTCAAGACATGTAGCTGTTAGGTGGAGATAAATTGGATTTAAAGAGATAAATCTAATCAGCAAAGAATTCTTGTAACAGATTGCAATGTCAAAACCTAATACGATGCATTAAAGAGCTCATTTAGCAACTATAACAAAATTATCTGCTTCCAAAATGTTCAGATTTTTTGAAATTTTATTCCGGTGACTAATTCAAAAACTTATTGATGATTAAGATAAAGAAATAAAGTGACACCATATAATTTAAGAATTTTACAAAGCAGTACTTTATAAATAAAGCATGTTACTGTAAAATGGTTTATAACATAGCCCTGATAAAATAAAAATATCTTAAGGTTATACATATTCATAGAAATATTATTTTTTCTGGTCTATATTTTATTCAAAATGAACTGTTTTTGTTTATTTATAATATCAATTTCTGAGTAAGTTGTGAGGTCTTTTGGTTGGAATTAAGGTATCCCAATCAATAGTCTATCCAAGTTATTTTAGTTTAGTCTTAGAAGAACTCATCACTTTGGGAGTGCAGAAGTAAAAATCCAGTCTTGACGTTCCATCTCAAGTCAGTGAAATTTTAATCTGGGTTCTATTCTTTAACTAAGAAGAATAAAGTTTCTTCAATATAATTAAAAGTAATGCAATTTAACTCAATTGTTTATAAGCATAAACAACGATAACATTGTTTTAATTTGAATTGATTTTTTAAGCAAAAATTATTAAAGACCAATAACAGATGATCTCACTCATATGTAGAATATAAAGAAACAAAAAATCAGACAAAACAAAAAATAACCCTTGAACAATGACAAAAGACCTGATGTGAAGGGGTTGGGATAAAAGCAAAGGGTAGCGAAAGTCCAGTGGACAGTGACATAGGACTGTTGGAAATGCAGTGGTGTGCTATCATACATTTGATGAATAGTGAAACTGCACATCTATACTTATATTTTGTGACTCAAAAAGCTTCAATTAAAAAAAATAAACTCAAAAAAAAGATTATTGGCTATTTCAGATAGCATCCTTCATGTTTCAAATTAGAAGGAAACACAATGAACGTTTAATAATATATAGATAACATATTTATCTTTGCAACATCTGAATTCAGATTTGTAATGAAAGAATATAGAAGACAGGTCTTTCAATTTTCATATTGTCGATTTAGTCAATAGAGTTTTTAAAAGGGGATTCTTCAATTTCTATAGGTTATATTTTAATGTGAATTCCGATACTAATTTTTAGATTAATTTGTTTACTCATATGTTTCTTATTAAACAAACAATTGTTAGCTATGTCTTATCACCTGGTCAATGATTTTCTAACTGCCTACTATTTGTCAAGAATTTTCTAGATAATGGATTATAGTAATCAAAAGGTAAATCAGGATTCCTGCCCACACTGATTCATAATTCTAATTTTTCAATATTTTCAAATCTTTTTTCTGAAAAGTTAAGATTCGTTCTATAAAATGCTATGGTATGTGATTTAAATGCTCATTTTAAAATTTTTGTCAAGCAAAAATATAATTAGTTTGCTGTCAAATTTTGATTTTTGTGTGTCCTGCTATAGTTCTGGAAGGGAATGTTAAGAGCCTATGAGTTATATGTATATAAAAGAGAGAGACTGATTTAGAGTGAGATAGAAAGACTCCCAGCAGTTGTGCAAGAATAATATCTATACCTCAAGTTAAATTGACATATCTTTGCACCTTATCCATGTCATTTTAATGGACTTAATCACATCGAATTAGTGAATAATGAATAAGGCAAATATAAATGCAACCCAAAAAACATTATTTCAATATTTGATTTGTTTCCCATATTCATTAATGTAGATTAGTCATATGCAAAACAAGAAGTGAAAAAAAATAGTGGGAAAATAAAATTTTTAAATAAATTTCCTTAAGAAAATAATATGACTAAAGCCATGAATAATTTTTTGCGAAAATATATTCAGACAACAAAATACATATTAATTAATGATGTTCCTAACTTACAATGTTATAAATATTTCAATATATATAGAATAATAAAGCTATATTCACTTCCTTTATATTAATGTTTGTTATTAAATTCAAATTTAAGGAAAATATTTTGTTAATTTTCGCATTTCTGGAAATAAATAATAATTTATAAGTAAAATCAATGGATATCTTACTATGAAGATCTGGTTTCAGTGCTTTAAATTTCTACTTGCTTAGATATATTTCTTAAGTCTAACACACCTATTTGCTTTGGCATTAAATGTTAAATGGTTATTTCATGCTCAGGTAATAAAATACATAAACATGGAACGTGGCACATATAAATAATTAACCATAGTTTTAAATAAACAATGTGTCTTATATTGGCATTATGTTAAAATATTGTTGCTTTTTTTGCTTTAACACTATCAAGTTATCTGTAAAATTTTTAATTTGGTTAAAGTTTAAAGTTGAAATTTATGTATTCAGCACAATTTCACTGTTAAGGAAGAGCAAAAAAATGTAATTCTTTGCATTTATTTTTTTCTCTTTCCATGTCTCACCTTACTCAAAGTAATATTGCAGTTCTTCTTCCACATTCAATATTGTCATCATTAGACTGTGCTTTTTCATTATGAATTTACTAATAGTAAATTCTTTGTATAAAATCAATCCTAAAGTGGTTAAGTCAAATACTCCAGAAAGAACTATCTATAGATTGGTAAATTTCATTAACTTACCTTTGTATGATTTATAGTCTTGTCTCTTGAATAATCTATCTTGAGACAATTTGTAAGATCCTTCACAGTGAAGGTGACTTTCTTTTCCTGCTACATATAAAGTATTGCTTTTTCCCCTCTATGAATATTAAAACACGGACTTAAATTATAATAGCATCTTTCTAGGGTTATCATTAGTTCTTCAAGAACCAATTTAACATCTTTCATGGTAGATGATCACAATAAATGAGACAGTATCTAAAGAACTCAAATAAAAATGTATTTCTAATCCAATCCTTGACTTTTGACCCTAAATCAATAATTCTTTTGCTCAGAAGTGTGGGAGCCAAGTCATAGATTAATGTTAGAAAACTTAAATTTAAGACCTTATTTTAAAATTCCATAATAATTATGGAAAAAGCTATCAATAATATTTTCTTATTCCCATAAATTCAGATTCAAGAAACATAACCATGACACTTAATATTTTTCCTCTGCCTGCTATTGTGTCTTGAATATGACTGAATTCTGTAAGCCTCAGTTTACCTATTTATAAAAATGTTTATAATTATAATAAAGTATTTTTGGGGTTTCTTTGTGATTGGATAAGGGGTTAAAAAAATGTAGACAAAAATTTTGTTAGTTATGAAGTTATTAAGTATGCTGGCAGGTTTTCATTATGGAGAAGAATTTCTTTCATATGCCTGCAATATTGTAGAAATATAGATCCATTAGTGAGAAAGTATTAGCCAAAGCATCCCTAATGACTGTTTAAAAACATTTTTTTGTAACCCAGCCCACCATTTGCTATTTTGATTTCTATGTCACTGCTAGTTAAATTTTTATAATTATACATATTTCCAGGAAGAGAAATCTTACAGTGAACTAAAACTCTCAGAGTCTCCATTAATGATGGAAACTCTTAAAACGTGAAACAAGAATGTGTGAAACTATATGCTATGTATGAAAATGACTTTTCTGATAGTGAATTTGATTTGTTTAAATGTTCATTTTTCTTTGAACATAAATTGAAAATCAAATAGCTACTTAAAAGTCTAGATTATGTGACTACTCACTAGTATTCAAATATCTTTGTAGAAATAGTCTTTTTGATGGCTTACTTAGAAATTGTTATTGTCATACTTAAGTCCACCTTTCTGCCAGTTTTTCTATAACAAAATTTTCCAGGAGACTACAAGTAAGATGATTTATATTGCAAATATTATCTTCAATAGCCTACTGAACACTTTTGTTTATATCTAATGATTATAGGTAAGGATAAGGGTTTTGTTTCCTGATAACAGAAAAGGTGGATAATTCCCTCTATTTTAATGTTGCACTCCTTAGGAAAAATTAAGTTGTAAATTAAAAAAAATGGTGTCTACAACTCATTTTCCAAATATCCAGACATTTTCTTTTTCTTTCTTTTTTCTTTTTATCAAACAACAAAATGTGTAAGGTAAAGTTAGTGGAAGAACTAAATCTACAAGTATGTCATGAAGATGTTTACATCATATGTTGTATTTTCTATACCATTTAGCATGTGATTTCTTCTCTAGGTCCAGTCATCTACTCCTCTGCACCCAGAGCACCAATCTATAGATAATCCTATATGGTGGGACAAATGCAATGAAATTAGTATGTACAAGGTGTTAATGGACACTAGAGGAAGTCAGTAGCTCAAAAGTAAGCCTCAGTTTCCCTATTTATAAAATTGTTTATAATTATAATAAAGTATTATAATAAAGGGTCAAGTTGGAGAAAGGAGCTGATGGTTAAAGTCTTCAGGAAAGTGTAGAAGGTTTGGAATCGTCTGTTTGTAGAATGAGATAAGAATTAGAAGAAACAAGAAATCCTTCTAGGTATTAATGAAGATAAAAGTGATGCTGAAAATGCTAACATTTGGCAGATATGTTAGTTTGGTTGCCTTTGAAACAAGTAACAATCTTCTCAAAATGGTTTAAGAATTAATTTGACTAGAATGCAAGTGTCAAAGAGCATGAACTATATGTCCACCTTATCTTGTTCACTAATCCAGCCCACAATTCTAGTATGTTGTTAAAATTGGGAGAGGGAGAGTAAGTGCCATGGAATATCATGGGTAGAGGCCAGGGATGATGCTAAGCCATCCTATAATGCATAGGACATCTCTACCACAAGAAAGCATCTGATTCAAAATATCAACAGTATCAAGGTTGAAAGAGCCTGGCTTAAAATCTCCTGGCACTAAGGTGAGAATTACATTTTTTCTTTCAATTTTTTAGATCACAGACAATAAAATAGACTTATATGTATAGTTTCCCCATTACTCAGATATATGTCAACATGCCATACCTTCCACCAAATAACCATGTGGTCATCACCATTGTCCAGTGGGCTCCACCACCACTCACCACACTCAATCCTGTTTCTTATCAGTAACCTCAGTCCTATTGAAAATGTCCAACAGTTGGTTTTGTTTCATCTGTTTCTTTTGTCTATTCACATTTCACCTATGAGTGAGAGCATCTGGTATCTATCTTTTCTTCTTTTGACTTATTTCACTTAACATAATCTATCCATGTTGATTCAAATGGCAGGATTTCATCTCTTCTAAGGGCTGTGTAGTGATTCCATTGTATATACTACCACATCTTTATTCATTCATCTGACATTTATCACTTAGGTAGTTTCAAGTTCTTAACTGCTGTTAATATGGCTGAAATAAACATAGAGATGTAAAAGTCTCTGTGAATGAATGTTTTTGTGATTCTGAAGTGTTATTATAATTTTATGTTTTACTAACAATAAAGGAGGGTTTAGATGCTTCACAAATTTAGCACACTTGGTATTTTCAGTCATCATTAACAATGATTAATGTTGTAATTATAATAATATTTCTTTTTATTTTAAGGCATTTCCCTGATAAGTAGTGATATAGATTAAATTTTGTTTTATTCTTAAGCCATTAAAATACCTTTTATCTGAAAAATATTTTAAGGATTGTTTCCCTTATATTTATTTCTTATTGATATATGAAATTATATTATATGTACTGATTATCATTTGATCCCCAGGAGGGGTGGGAAGAGGGACTTCCCCAGTCCACAAATCATGGGAAGAACAGCAATGAGCTATTCTGGGTATCCAAAGGATTTATTGGAAGTTCAAGGTGAGCTGATACACTGAAGAAATGCACTAACCCCAGAGCAGAGGCCAGTGGAGTTTTTTATAGAAGATACATGGGAGTAAAAAGCAAATGAGAATCTCTGGTTATCTGCTGTGCAGAGGACACATAGGTGTTATCAGTTGCTTTGAGTCGGCAAGATCAAGGTTATGGTGCTATTGCAATTTACTCAGAGTTACAAGATGTTTTGGGGTACAGCTGAGTCACAGAGTCTGTTGAGAAATTATTAAACTTTTACCATAAGACATTAGTCAACACAATACAATGAGGCTCCAAGGACTTTATCAGGGAAGACTGAGACAAGGATCTGTTCAAAATTCTGTTAGAGTGTAACTGAAAGAATGCCATTGTCAGGACTCGTTGTTGGAATGCTATGCAAGGAAATTAATGAAATCTTTAGATGACATTCTTTACAAAATGGCATTGCTTATGCTTTCCTGGGAGCCCTTATCCTCTCAATTATGAGTCCTTAAAAGCAATAATATATAAATTTACTTTATTCCACTATTTCTTTTTCACGATCTCCATGAAATCTTTCATTAGAAAGAAAATCTCAAATATTTTGAAAACTGATTATTATTTTTATTATTAAATTTGTAGTGCTTGACTTCTGTATTAGAGATATTTACCTCTTGTAAGGTCACATTGATGTTCCACTGTGTATTTTTAATAGCAGTTAGGCTTATGTTTTCTCTTATTTAAAAAAACTAAATTTACTGAAGGAAGATCACATCATACATTTTAATGGTTTATAGTGTGCATCAGTAAAACAACATGTGCATATAATAATAAAAATAACATCACCAATCCAGATCATTTTCACCACATAAATGATTCTTTTCATCTAATTTGTCTGCCTCTCTCCCTCTCCCTGTATTGTAGCCAGTATTTTGATTTTATAAACTGTTTCTATTTTTGTTAAATTTAGTTCGTGCACTCTGCTTCTCTATATTCATCATATTAATTAAATCATATTATGTCTGTCTTTCACCTTCTGGTTTATCTTACTAAGTGTAATTCCGTTCATTTGTGATGTTGCAAATGACAGGATTTCCTATTTGTGCTAGCTCAGTTGTATCCCATGGTGTATTTACCACATCTTCTTTATATACTTATCTATAGTGGGCACTTAGATTTAGTCTAGCTCTTGACTATTGTAAGTAAAATTGCATTGAACATGAGGGTGCATCTATTCTGCCAGTTAGTGTTTTTAGAGTAAATATTCAGCAGTAGACTAACTGGATCATATGGAATTTCAAATCTAAACTTTCTCAGAATGATTTCCATAATGGTTACACCATTTTACACTCCTACAGCATGTAAGTGTTCCTTTTTCTCTGCATTCTCACTAATACTGTTTCCAGACTTTTGATAATAGCTATACTAGCCATGACGTAAGAGATCTCTTTTGGAAGTCAATTCCAATGTCAAGAGAAATAAAATCCAAAATAAACAAATGAAACTATATCAAACTGAAAAGTTTCTTCAGAGTGTAAGTAACTTTAATCAAAACCAAAAGAAGCAATATTTAATGGGAGAAGATGTTTTTAAACGATGAATCTAACAAAGGGTTAATATCTAAATTAAACTAACAAAAATTTGCAAAAATAAGCAACAGAAACACAATTAATCCAATAATGGCCAGAAGATCTGAATAGATTGTTCTCCAGAGAAGGTATACAGATGAACAACAGTTACATGAAACGATGTTCCACATCTCGTTATTAGAAAAATGCAAATCAAAATGATGATCAGTGATCACCTCACACCTGTAATAATACCGTTTTCATTTTATAGTTATGTCTCTCAACTAGGTATCATGTTACATTTTCTCTACATTATGGAGAATAATTATTTGATTTGACATGTATTGATTTGTTGCTTCATCATAATTTCCCTTATTTAGCCTTTAATATACATCAGTTGACTGGATAAATGGATGCATTTTGAGTGTATCTGAACTGTTCGTCTATTTTTGAGACACTGATACATGCTGCTAATGATGGTGGCTTATTTTTTCCGGTGACTCTTGAAATCTGTGGTGTATGTCCTCTGATTTCATTTTTCTTCAAGAATACATTAACATTTCTATATTCTTTGCCTTTCAGCCAAAATTTAGAATTAGTTTCTAACTTTCTACTAAACTAAAAATATCTTAGCTTTTAAAAATACATTTTAGCCAGCTAGCATATAAATAATAAATGGATACTTTTATATTAATATGCGTAAATATGGTATCTCTTGCTTGTTTACAATGTCTTCAATGCTTTCACAGAAATAAATTTTATAAATTTTATTGTTGAGATATTGGAAATTATCTGTTGAATTTATTCCTCTGATTTTATATATTTAATAATATGTTTTTAAGTTTTTTAAGTTTTGTATTCAAATTATTTAATGCTTCTATTCAGAAATATACTTAATTTACTTATATTTATTGTACATCTTGCAACTTTGATAAATATGCATATGCACATCTAAAACGCCTTGTTTAGCAATGGAAAACCATGTTTGTCTACTTATAAGTTAATATAATAAAAACAAACCTATAGAAATTATTATCAAACATTTTTTTTTAAATAAAAGGCTCTGAAATAGACACACTCTTAAACATTGATAAAATAAAAATTGCAAGACACAGATTAGAGAGTAAGAATTACATTGGTAAAATAAAACAGAAAAAGAAAGTCCATTTATTGTGTATGTACTCAGAGATCATTGACATTTCATTCTGTTTGATATGGATATTATTGTATTTTAATAAATAGGTATGACTGACATTGAAAAATGTCTCTCCATATATTCACCTATTGGCATGTGTATACAATCATTATCATCTAGCAATGGTTTATACTTTTCTATTCTATTATTTTCTCCTATACAGGGAATTCAGAACCAGAAACAAATGGACAAATTATAAAGTGACAGGGAAAACAAAAATGTAAAAGAAAATTGCAAGAGACTAACTTAAGACAATTATTATTTCTTTATTGAAAGCCTACTCATTATTCAAAATTTACCTTGTATTCCTTATTTATGGAAATAATTTTATTTATTGAAAATATTACCATGCGATCTCGTTCTTCTATTACAACACATTGAGCAAATATATATGTGTACATACGCATTAATATATGTGTATGTTTATATATATTTAAATTGTACTCTAAGATTTTTAAGATAAGTCAGAGAAAAATATTTGTGTTATTCTTTATGTCACCAAGGCTTGACTTGCAATAGAATTTATTTAAGATGATTGAGGAGGCTCTTGGAAGTTAACAGGTAACAGAGAGGCAAATAGAGGTGTCATATTGTACAACTGTCCAAATTGCCAGAACTGTGAAAATCAGGTCATTTAAAAGGATTCAGTTCCACAGTCATAATGTGTCCATAGTCATATGAATGATGTCAGACAAAACCAACAGAAGACCAATCCAGATTATCAATCCATAGTATAATGCTGAATAGTAAATAGCTGGTTGTTCTGTCATTTCAATATTAGGTGATTTTTTATGGAGCGGTAAAGAAAATAATCACCTTTTGTATAAACTCTCTGGTAACAGCAGAAGGAAAACCATTTAACTTATTTTATGAAGCAGTATTTATCATAACACTAAAACTAAAAATTAGGAAAATGAAAACATTTATAAATACGTATGATAACATCTTGAGTAAAACACCAAGTGAAATGAAATAAATATTTAAATTAATATTCACAACTACTAAGAGATAGGTAATCTAGAAGAAAACTTCATGCTATATGAAGTGAAAAAATCATTTGATAAAGCACACAACATGCACACAAACAAGCACAACTTGTGTGTGTTAATAATTATATGCAATAATATTATTCTAATAATGTCATTCATCTTCCCCATTCCACCTGGATGAATTTCCACTGTCTAAATTTTCAAAGTTTATTTCTATCTTTCTTTGTCTATTTCTTTATAATGTACTGTTGTAGATTGTCATGTATCAAAAACATATATAGAAGTCTTAACTCCTAAGATCTCAAAATGTGTTTATATTTGGATTTACGGTCTCTAAAGGTAGTGAAGGTTAAAACATGAGGTTGGGTCCTAATCCATAAGACTGGTGCTCTTATAAGAAAAAAAGAGACACCTCGAGTGTACAAGGCTCTGTGAAGCCAGCAAAAAGGTGACTGTCTTCATGCCAAGGAGGTTAATGCTATCATCACCTTGTTTTTGGATTTCTAGGATTCTGAAGCACAAGAAAATACATTTCTGTTATTTAAGCCACCTCTCTGTAGTATTTCATTATGGTAGTCTAGCAAATATAGCAAGGGAGAAACTTTTTCTACCTTCTTGATGTTTGTTGCTTGAATATATTGAAAATAGGCAGATTAATGAAGAAAGGATTTACATATTTATTAATGTGTAATGTTGCATGCACAGAGAAGCATTACAGAAAATGAAGACTCCCTGTCTCCAAAGGCAGAAAGATTGAGAGCTTAGATAATGCGATAATAGGGGAAGAAAAGGGGACATTTGGCAATTTTATTAAATCATCTTTAGGAAAGATAAATGGGTCTTTAGAAGAATAAATGGGAAGATACAGTTTTTGATAAAATATGTCAGGGTGTAGTGTCAACATTCAGTCTCCTCTCCCACAAAAAGAGTCAATCTTTTCTAGTTGATGAAACTCCTGGACAAGGAATATATAATAATAGGGTCCCTTTGGAGGGGTTGTCTTTAGACAGATAAGGGGAATTTAGAAAAATTCTTTCCCAGCATTTGCTATTTTTCAAATGCCTTCAGCTCAAAATAATCAGTAACACAAAGCAGTATATTCTGGGATGGCATTCACAGACTAACATATGCCCTCTATACGTATTTTGCCATTATTTCTGAAATTTCTTCTCAAATCAAGTGACTTTCCTGTGAAGACTAGTGAATTAGCTCTCTCATCTCTCTTTGTGTTAAATTTGTATTCCTGTGTCCTTTATATCTATTATTTTATTATTTTTCTTGAAAGAATTGTTACAGGGTGGAAAAATATGTGTATTCTAGTACCCATTCCTCCAAAATAACAGTTGAGTGAATGATCCTATTTGAAGGAAGAACATAATTCTTATCATAGTTAAATTAGGGCAAAACATAAAATAAGCTGGTCTTCTCTAAATGTGTATAAATGCCTTAGTGGTATAAATGCTTTTTTTTAAGGCACATAGTTATAAGCAAATAAAAAGCAATCATTTTGTTGTTCATGCCTTTAACATTTCATCTAAAGAAAAATTTGGATCTATTTAATTTTAAATTCAAAAAAACAAAGTATCAAATATTAAATATAGTGACTGCTAAAATGCTTCAGACAGGAAAAAAGCCTGCTGTGTGTCTTTTAAAGCAAATTTTAAAATTTCTTGACAACTCATACTCAAGAGGCATGTTCCAGGCTCAAACTTAACATTTATATTTCATTTTTAAGACTCTGTAGATAGAACACGTGTGTTAGTTCATTTTGTGTTACACCGATGTGATGCATTATAAAGGATTATTAGTGATTAGAAGCAATACTAGCTTGACATAAAGTTGATATTTCCCCTCATAAAAATGGCATGACAAACCTGAAATATTTGTCTATCAAAGCTTGCCAGGCGTTCTATTTCAAACGACATCACCTGGATTTTGTATATTTTTTACAAGCACTGAAAATATTATTGTCTAGTTCAAAATTGCTCTTGATGCCAGATATATTTGTTTCTTACATAATATAAATGTAAGAACAAAATGTTACCAGCACTTCATAAAATATCATAGGGAAAATGACGTATACCATCCTGCTTTCAGCATTTAAAATAAATCCATTGACTTATACTTGATAAGGTTGAATAGCTGTGATGGAACAATAAACAAGAGCATGTAGTTACTGCCCTTCACAATGACTGGATTCTGTTGGAAGAGAAACAACAGGTGAGAAAAGCGTGCGGCTCCAGGGCAAGATTGTACAAGGATGTCTGTTCTGGTAAAGATGTAAAGTATTATACCTGTGTTAAGCTAGTTGATCCGCAGGAGCTAGAAGGAGTAGAGGAAATTTCTCGACACACCCCAAATGAAATGCATTTGAGATGGAAAATCTACAGTGTTGGTGCTGTTTTATTTAAGGGAGTGCCTATATGGCAGGAGGATTTGAATGAAGTAAAGAATTCAAAACTAAGCCCATGTTTTTAAAAATTTCATTTAATATAGAGTAACTTGGTAAGGGAGGAAACTAAGTATAGTCCATATATCACATACACCATATATTAAAAAGATTATTAAAAATAGAGTAACCTACAAAGTTGTCTGATAACTAGGGAGAACAGCTGAGAAGAGTGACATTATGATAATATAACAAATGACTTAAAGTCCCAGTGGCTTACAACAAAAATGTGTCACTAATCCAATATGCTCATTTTGCAATAATAAATGGGACCGCTTTTCAATACATATGTACTTCTATCATTTCATAAGGAAAATGTAATAAACCATTCTCTATTAAATCCTGTCTGTAAATATCACATGTCATTTCTAGTCTCATTCAATTAGATAACGTATCCTACATAGCTATGTCTAAGGTTAATAGGGAAACACTGTTTAATACTCCTGCATGGAGTGGTATCACAGAGAGAGTAATGAAGATGGATGAACATTAATATATTCTATCATGCTGGAAGCATAGTAATAATGATGAGCATGTGTCCTTGGCTTAACGATTTAGGGGGCAAAATTAATTACAAAATTTACAAATAACACAACTAGTACATTATGCAGTCTGAATAAGGACATATTACTATTATATCATTTTTATTAAAAAATCAAATTTAACTCTATGTATTATTATGTTCTTTATTCACAGTCATCTCCAGTGGGGAGGCAATGGAAACTAGCTTTGAGCTAACTATAAGAAAAAACAGATCCCTAGCCACAATCTTTGAAGTGTAGCAGTCAGAAAGTGAAGATTGCTGCCAAGAAAGAGAATGTATGCTGCTTATATGTATGTCCAATAAGAAATGGAGAAAAAAAGGAATCACCTGAAATTTAGGTTACAATAAAAATACTCTATTTTCTAGACAAAATTGTCATGTGGTCTAAAGATATGGCTTTAAAATTGTTGAAGTAACATTAGTTTATAACATAGGTTTCAGGCACACAACATTATACATTAATATCTGTACATACTGCATATGTTCATCGCTGAAAGACTGGTTTTCATCTTTCACCATACAAACTTACTCCACTCATCCGATTAATGGAGTCCTCTATTCAGACTCTTTCCTTTGTTAATTGTTATTGTGTTCTTGTAGTTTTAACTGTTCGTTTCTGACCAAAGAAGGCAATACCTGCCGACTAAAAGACTACTGAAAAGTTTCCTGATCACCTATATTATCTTTTAAAATTGCATCTCTTGTTTAAACTACTTTATATATTACCTATCATCTATCTATCAGCTATCTATATTTTTCTCTATGTATCAATATTAAACTGTATCCAAGTTCATCACTTTCATTTCTATACATTGTCGATTTATGTTTGTCATAAAATTCAATCTAAAAGGTACAAGTTTCTTTCACTTTTTCTAATGCATTTACTTTCTATTTCTCTCACCTATAAAGTGTGACAAATACTTCTCAAATTCAAGATTGCTTTGGTTATTAATTGAGAACATGCATTGCATTGGGTGAGTGTCATTACAGTGCTGATTCTAATCAGTAGGAGAGTCTTGTTCAGTAACTCAGATAGTCATGAAAGCTTTAATATGTTTACTTGTCCTCTGAAGTCAGAGAATTTTAAAGACTCTTTCCAGGATGTCATCTAGAAAAACATGCATATGATATATATAAATAGCAGGTGTCTACATGTATTAAAGAATTTGACTCAATCTTTTTTATACTTGACTTCAGACAGCTTTTAAGCTTCACGATTTCCTCTTTCCTTTTTGTTCTGTATTTGAAGAACCTGATTATGAAATCCCAGGTATTCTTTCTTTTAGTACTGGCACATGGAAATCTTCCTACTTAATTTACCCCTTTGTCACTCACTGGATAGAAAAACAAAAACAAAAACAAGTTATCCTTCTTTCCTTGCCCTCTCAATCCATTTTCAGGTCTACTTAAGACCTACCCTGTGATCCTCACAATCCTTCATTATGTGTCTATGTGGTATCATCAGTTTCAACAAATGAACTAAACGTTGGGTGGATAGCTATCTTTTAACTGGCTACACAATACCCTTATTATCATCAACTTACTAATAAAGAAAATGATGTCCTGTTTTCGTTTTTCACAGGTAGATGAGCATTATAAAGGAAGAAGTTGAATTCCACAATTCTTATTTTAATGTAAGGAAAATTTTGCTCATTAATATAATGTATGCAGAATTAACCATTAAGACCATAGTATCAAAAGTCACAGTATTATCATGTTTTATATATACGCTGAGGGAGATGGCTATAAATAATTTAACTACTTTTCAATATTAGCCTTCTATAATTCTATTAAACGTATGATTATAAATGTCATATTGCATATTCTATTACAAAAATTTTATTTTTTCACTTTTATCATATGGGTTTAAAAGGTGCATCATTATAAATTGACATCTGCATATAACACATTGTTTACCACCAACAGTCCAATACTATTCTTCAACAGAGAGTAGATACTTTATTTTTTCTTTTCCCTCTGGCAACCATTAATTTGATTCAAGACTAAAGTGTAACTTTTCTGATTCAGTTTAACTTTTTGTTTGTTTTCTCTATAAACCACATATGAGTGAAATCAAGCACTGTTTGTTTTCTTCTAATGTTCCACTAATAGTACCTTATATGATAAAATTAAAAGAAAAATATTTAGAGTTTTGGTAATATAATGATATTTAATAATATTCTTTCAGGTAATTTAAAGGCTTAATTAAGAATTAAGGACAAAATTAAACGATTCTTGGTTTTAGGTTAACATACATAATCTATTATAAATGCGTGGCATCCACTTTATTAGAACTTTTATCATTATTATAGCAGACACTACAATTTCTGAGCAGTCATATGTAGGTTTTCAAACAAAAATAAAATTTAAATTACAAGACTAAATAAAGGATTACCAAAAGGGAAGGGGGAAGAGGAATTGGTGAATCAGTTAAAGGCAGACTATTGAATGGTTTAAGATAGAATTGAACTTTCAGTGGTGACCTTAACGTAGTATATATATATGTTGACTTAGAATTATGTACTCCTGGGACAAATATAATGTTACAGTTTAATGTTACTTCAATATAAAATGTGTGTTCTCTTCACTGTTCATCATTTCTTTTCTTTTTCGTTTTCTGAAAGACAGGACAGCCAATTGCCTAACCCGTATTCTGACTTTCTTTGAGAATTATTTCTGCATTACTTTTCAAAACTTGTGTATTCAAGTTACTGACCTGGTCATGGCATGAAAATATGTCTTGAAACCTTATTATTACCAGCTGAAGTCCCAAGGTAATCTTAAAAATTCAACAGTGTAGTTCACTGTGATCTTCTAACACTAATTTTTGCTTTCTGAATAAAATCCAACAGAAGCTTTGTGGGAACACATTCCATGAAATTGCAAAATGTGATCTAGTACTTCCTTTGGGCCACTGGGCACCCATTTATCAACTATACCAAAATTTGTGTAATTGGTTTCTGATGAAAAAGCAAAAGTGTTGTTATTTTTATGTTATTTATTTACTAAATTGATGTCACATTTTTATTATCTAAAAGCATCTAATAAAATAACTTTATGTACACAGTAATTCTTAAACTTTTTCAAATTATTTTGGCAAAAGTAACAATTTTCACTTTGTGTACTCCCTAAATGTACTTTGAATTAAAAAAATATCAATTTTTCATTTATCATAAAAAATAGACTACCTCAGTCAGCTTGAACTACTATGATAAAATACCAAAAACAAGATGACTTACCAACAACAGAAAGGTATCTTTCAGAGTTCTGAAGACTGGAAGCCTAAGAGAAGGGATGTCTGGGTGCCTGCCACTATGATCAGATTCTGGTAAGGGACTTCTTTTCCTTTCAGACCCTGATTATTCTCAGGAGCTTAAAGAGATATAGGTAGCTCCTGGTCTCTTCCTTGAAGGGGACTTATCTCATGAATAAAGTCTCCACCCTCATGACCTATTACCTCTCCTAAGATCCACCTCCAATTATCACCACTTTGGGATTAGCATTTCAATATATGAACCTGACTGTGGGGAAAGAAATTTCATTCACTGCAGAGTGTATGCTAAATAAATTAGTTATATTAAAAACATCAAGGAGTTAAAGAGAAATGATGAGTTGTCTTGACAGCATTTATATAAACATAACTTCTTTGTGTAAAAGTACTATGGTTGTCATTTTAATTTGAAATTCCATTAATATTAGTTACATTTTTTTAATTTTTTCTTGAAAAGAATGAAGATTGCTTGCAGAGAATACTTAGTTTGCTATTTGATAGAAAATCAAAAACAAAGAACCAGTATATTTTGATTATAATTTAAAAATATTATTTGCTAAATGTATAAACTTAGGACAGGCAGTTATCTTTGCAAATTCTACTTATGTATATAAATAAGCAAATAACATTGAATAAGTTGCCTTGTAGGAAATATGGCGAGAGAGAGAGAGAGAGAGAGAGAGAGAGAGAGAGAGAGAGGGAGAAGAGAGAGGAAGGGAAAAAGGATATGCTAGATAAAACACTCATAAAGTAAGCATACTTGTAGTTGATATCAAACCTATGAGTTTCGTTTCCATGTTCCCCAGAAAAGAAGCAACATATAACTATGCAGTGACTGAGATTAGAGGTCACAGAAACCACAAGGTTTCCTGAACCAGAGAATCAGGCTTTAAGTGTGAGAAGACATTCAAGTGTGCATCTGTTTGTCAGACATTTAAGGATAAGAATTAAAGAAATTCTGATCATCCCTCAGATATATGGTGGGAAATAACGGCCATGCCTGAGATGTGCATAGGAAAGCGCCACTTGAAAGACAGATGCCATCTTTGTAGTGGGTACAAGTAAGATCCTAAATTGCACCATAAACATAAATATGTTTACATAAACAACAACAAAAAACGGGAATAGCCTGATGAAATCTAGGTTTAGTTACTTGAAACCCTAAACCTGGACAATTGTAATTTAACTGGAAAAGATAAATTTTACCTAAAAAAAATCTCACAATGACAATTGCATTGTATAATTAAAGATGTCTCATAGGTCCAATAAAAGAGGCAACCAACTAAAAATCTACATGTTAAAACAAGTCATCAAATATAGAATAAAAATATTTAAAAATGAATGCAATCAAAATAAAAAACAGATTGAGAAATTATCAAGAATTATTATAAATGAAAAACTATCGACATTAAATTTACACTGGTGAAGAAATAAAAAGTGGTAGGTTAAACTGAGATCCAAAGCTGAAGAAAGAATTAATAGACTGAAAGGTATAAATCAAAAATTTTTATAAAATAGTTCATCCTTCAAATAATTAATAAAGAAAAATAGTTTTTTTCAGTGAGATAAAGAGTTGGAAAAAGAAGACAAAGATCCTCACAAAAATTAGCTAAAAATAAATCATGGATTTCATAAAATATAAAATTATAAATCTTTTAAGAAATAATATAGAAAAAAAATGTCAAGAATCTTGAGTCTAATGATGTCTTTTTAGACACATCAATGAAGTCATGATCCATGAGTATAGAAAATGAAAAATTGGACTTCATTAAAACTGAAAACATATGATTTATAAATACAAAGTAAAGACAATGAAGACAATGAAGACAAATCAGAGTAAATGAAAATATCTGCAAAAGACTCGTTTGATAATCAAATGTTATTCTAAATGCAGAATTCTTAAACTCGACAATAAGAAAACAATCTAAGTAAAAAGTGAGTTAATGACCTTAATAGACACCTCAACAAAGAAGATATATAGAAGCTATATGTCAAATAAACATATAAAAAGTTAATCATCTTATGTAATCAGAAATGCAAATTAAAGCAACAATGAGATACTACTACTTATCAATTTGAATGGTTCAAATCAGAACACTGACAACAGTCTGAAAGAATGTGAAAAAATAGGAATCTCTCATTTATTGCTGGTGAGAGTCCAAAATGTCACAGCCACTTTGGGGGACTGACTGGCAATGTTTTACATAACTAGACATACTTTAACCATAAGTTCAGCTATCCAGATTTCTGGGTATTTATCCAAAGGAGTTAAAAACTCATATTAAAACAAAATATCACAAGGATGTTTGTATTGTCTTTATTCATAATTGCCAAAGTTTAAGAGTAACCAAGATGTCCTTCAGATAATGCAATATTTTTCAGCACTGAAAATAATTGAGCTCTCAAGTCTAGAAAAGAATGGAAGAATCTTAAATGCATAATACTAAGTGAAAGAAACTGAGCTTAAAAGACTATATGTTTGCTTCCAGTTACATAGCATTCTGGAAAAGGAAAAACATAGAGTCAATAAAATGATCAGTGGTTTCTAGAGAATATAGGGGTAAGGAGGAATGAACTAATGAACAGGTTGGCATAAGAATGTTTAAGGTAGTGAAAACCTTTTATTGATTTGTTTTACTACAATGACGCATATATTTTTTTAGATTTGTCTAAATTCCTAGAATATCAGCACTATAAATTAATTATTGAATTTGGATGATTTTGATATGGTAAAGTAGATTCATAGTTGACATAAATATTCCATCTGGTGGGAGAGGCTATGCATTTATGGGGATAGAGTATACATGGGAAGTCTCCATATTTTTCTCACAATGTTGTTGTTAACCTTAAACTATCCTAAAGACTATATCTTCTCTAGGTTGTTGTCTATTCAATTATTTTTCCATTTTTTTGAGTGGGCCATTTGATCTTTTATTGTTGAGATTTGTGAACAATATATATGTTTTTGGAGATTAAGCTCTTATCTGATGTGTGCTATGTAAATATCTTTTACAACTCTGTGGGTTGTCTTTAAGTTTTAGATGTGGTTTCTTTTGCTGTGCAGAGCTCTTCAGTTTGAGGTAGTCTCAGTTGTTTAGTTTTGCTTTGGCCTCTTGCCATAGCTATTCCTTCCCCAAATATCTCTTTGAGGTTGAGATTCTAAAGTGTTTTCCCACATTTTCTCCTAGGTATTTGATGGTTTAGGTTCTTATACACAGATAGCCTACAGACACCTGAAAAAATGTTCTACATCACTAATAATCAGAGAAACTCCAATAAAAACTACAGTGATATACCACTTCACACCATTGAGAATGACCTAAATCAAAAGACTAGAAATAGGATGTGTTAGAGTATATGTGGAGAAAAAGGAACCCTCCTACACTAGTGATAGAAATTAAGTTGCTGCAACATCTTTGGAAAACAGTGTGGAGAATTCAGAAAAAACAAAGATGGATTTACCATTCCATCTAGCAATGACACTCTTGGGTATTTATCCAGTTGATACAAAAAAACATCTATTCAGAAAAAATATATGCACCCCAATGTTCATAGCAGCACAGTTCACAATAGCCAAGACATGGAAACAACCTAAATACCGAACAACATGTGACTGGATGAAGAAGCCGTGTCTATATACTCAATGGAATTCAAAGCAGCTACTAAATAAATGAAACTGTGCCCTTTTCAATGATCTGGGTGAAACTAGAAGGGATCATGTGAAGTGAAACAAATCAGAAGAAAAGGAGAATTATGATGGTTTCACTCATATGCAAAATAGAATGAAATGAAACGAATAAACAGATTAAATCCCTGCAAAAATTCTCAGGATGTAAGATAATGACTGCTAAAGGATACAGAAGAGGGAGAAAAGGAAAGAGGGGAAAGGTGGTGGTAAAGAACATTGGAACTCTTGTGGAGAGTGTGGTGTGAAAAATAAATTGAGATACAATGTCAATATTCAAAAATGAATGTAGCATTGTAAGAAAAAAGATAACAAACATCAATAAGTTTTTACAAACTGCAAAAAGAAATGAGGTCTTTAAAAGAGGAGAAATATGAATTTCAAAGGAAACAAATTTAACACCCAACAAAAACAAAGTAAATGAAAAGAAAGTAGAAAAAACATTTCAAATAGATCTGAAAATAATAAAGTAGAAAATAAACATATAATAACAAAAATTTCAAAATAATAAAAGGAAATTAGTTATGGGAAAGGAATAAGGTACTCAGAAATATGCTAATTAGAACATAAGAAAAAGAAATGAGGGGTTGAATCACTTAAATTGTAAATGAAATATTAGAAAAGTAAACACTGACGTACTGTTTAGGATTTTTCTAGAATTAAGAAAAATTGTATCCTTTCATTTTTTAGATTAATTATACTGAAGGAACACTGCATTGTGTTGGCTGAAGTGTGCATCATTGCAAATCAACTTCTGTAAATAATACACAGAGATTACAGCAAGGAGTCCAGTACATCCTTCAACAGATAATAATAGCTCCTACCCATCAGAAAACATAAAATATTACTAGCTCAGCAATTTAAAAAACAATGTAACAATAATTACTATTGGAATCTTATTCATTATTTCTTTTTGCACCACACTGCTTCATTCTAGTTTTCTTTGCTTTCATCTTGAGTATCTATTTGAAATGCATTTATTCCATCTTCACTATAATTGACAGTCTATTTGAACATAGAATTCTAGCTTAACCATTATTTTCTTTAGGACTTTAAATAGATTTTTCCATTGTGTTTTGGTTTCTGTAACAGTGTGTGAAAATTGCTGTCTGCCTGCTATCATTCAATTTTATGGAATCTGTCTCTTCTCTTTAGTGTCTTTTCAGATATCTCCTTATGTAAAACATTTAAAGATATAATTCAATGCAAAAGAAAATTATACCTGAATTTGGCAGTAGGATATAAGAAATAATGATGAAAAACACATTGACAGAATGTTGATAAACTTTGTAATTAACAATGGAAAATAAAAATAACTTATTTTAAACAAGTGTAGGTTAAATATAAAAAAAAATAGAAGATAGGAAAGAGAAGTTCATCTTCTTAAAATTGTTGCCAGTTAAGAAGGTAAAGACATAAATTAACATTTAGTATAAAAGATGACTAGATTAATACAAATAGTTACAATATTTATAGTTAAAAATTCAAATTCATTAATATTGACTTGATAAATGTACTTGATAAATGTAGTACATGTCCAAATAAGAGTTATTGTGGAATTGATTATCATTTTATAACAATTAATAGATACTAAGTATATATTTGTATCTTTAAATATATAGAGAGATGCCATTTTATACTCATGAATTTGTTAAAAATATTAAATTTATCTATTGGCAGCTTAGACTGAATTATTCTTCATTGTGGAAACTGTTTTGTATATTATAGGATCTTTCATAGCATTCCTAAAATCTACCCAATATATGTTTTTAATATCTCTCTAGTCATGACAATGGTAGATGACAAGCTAGGTCTTTGTGCCCCAGGGACATCAACTCCCAACCTGCTGATCCACTTCCAGGAATAAGTACTCCTAGGCTTCATGACCTGTAGATGCCCACAGTGTCCCAATCTAATGATTTAAAAATCATATAACTGGTTTCCTGGAAAGCCTGACTTGCAGTCAGCACCTGGTCTATCTATTAAATTCCCTGCATTGGAGAGCCTCAAAGCCTGAAAGCATCACTTTGAAAAGCATCAGTCACCCGCTACAAGAGGGAATACAAGCGAGCAGAACCACCCTCACACCCAATGAAATCAAGAAGTTGGTACCTGACACATCATCGAAGAAGAAGGAAGAAATCTAAAGTAGAAGGAAAGGAAAGCCGTGGGGTGATAGTGAAAAAACAAACAAACCTAAAACCTAAGTCACCCAAGAAGACACAAATGGCTCAAAAAGGAGATGCCAGGACCTCACCAGAGAAGAACTCCATTGAGATGAATTAGGACAATCTATCAGAGGAGTTAAAAATTATAGTTATAAAAAAGCCTAATGAGATGCAAGAGGCACACACAGCTACCCAAAATTAATTGGAAGACCTCAGGAAAGAAGCGACAGATCATAGGGAACAAATCACCAAGGAGATGGGGGCCATGAAGAAAATCCTAATAGAAATGCAAGAGATGAAAGATACAATCTAGGAATGAAGACAGTCATGTAAATCTCCATAAACAGACTCAATCGTGCAGAGGAATAAATATCAGAAATTGAAGAGAAGAAACAGAGGTGACCCTCATGGAAAAGGAGAGAGAAACAAGATTGAAGGAAACTGAAGAAACTCTATGAGATATATCAGACAACATACAAAGAAAAAAACGTAAAAATAATAAGCATCCTGGAAGGAGAGGAGAACGAGAAAGGAGCAGAAAACCTAGTTAAAGAGTAGCAGAGAATTTTTCATATATATTACAAAAAGGAACTACAGAGTTTAAAGAGAGAACACCCAAATTCTTAAATGTGAACAGATATACCCCAGACACATCATAATAAAGTTAGCAAAAGTCAACAAAAAAGAAAAAAATCTACTCAAGGCTGCTAAAGAGAAGAAATATAACCTGCAGGGGCACATCCATCCAGCTAGCCTCAGACTTCTCAACAGAAACCTTACAGGCGAGAAGAGAGTGAAACGACCTTTTCAAAATACTAACAGACAAAAGTGACCAGCCACGAATGCTCTACCCTGAAAAATTATAATTCAAATATGATGGAGAAATAAATGACAAATTTTAATTGATTTTTCTATCATCATCTTCCATTCAAGAAATCATGAAAGGGATCCTACAACAGAGAAAACAAACAAACAAAAAAAGACTCATCAAGTTTTGAGAGTGATGAGAAGCAGGAAAGCAAAAGCAGAAACAAAGATGAGAACAAGACAGAACCAAAACACTAAAGGGAGAAAAGAAAAAAAAGGTATCTTGTACAAATATATAAATATTAAATTGCATCAATTTACAAAAGATTACCCTAGAACAGTACAGCTAGATATAATCCATGGGAAAGCCACAAAACCCTATCCCACAGACATACATAGCCAGGAGGTAAGCAAACCTAACAAAACAGACACTGAGAACCACTGAAAGAAAAAGGAAATTAAAAAAAAAAAATTAAATGAAGCAACAGGTAGAGAAAAACAAAAGAAGACAAAGACTAACATATAAGTAATAAACACCTACACTTCAGTCATCACCCTAAACAAGAATGGACTGAACTCACCACTCAAAATTCACAGAGTGGCTGGATGTATCGAAAAACAGCACTCATCAATTTTATATCTACAAAAAATACTATCAGATCCAATGATAAACATAGGTTGAAAGTCAAGAGCTATAGTAAATGTATTAAAGAAAGAGTGAAGAAAGAAAATCAAGAACTGCAATAATAATATCAGACAAGGCAGACTTCCAACTAAAATATAATTACCTGAGGCAAGGATGACCATTACATCACGGCCAGAGGACTAGTACATCAAAAAGAAATATCCATCATCAACATGTGTATGAACCTAATACGGGACCATCTAAATATATAAAACAAATACTGACAGAGCTAAAGACAGACATTTACTGTAACACAGTAATAGTAGGGAACTTCAACACTCCACTTACATCAATTGATAGATCATCCAGGCAGAAAATGAACAAACAAATTAGGGGTATAATTGAAACAACAGATCGTTTGGAACTAACAGATATATACAGGGTGTTGGACCCCAACAAATATTAAAACACACTGTTCTGAAGCATACATGGAACATACTTAAGGATAGATGACATCTTAGGACACAAAACAAGTCTCTGTGAATCTGGCAAGATTAAAATTATAGAAATATCTTCTCTGACTATAAGAGGGTGAAGTTAGAAATAAACCAAAGAACAAAACCGAAGAAAGTGCAAAGATATGGAGACTAAACAACATGCTACTGAACAACACAAGGATCATCGATTAAGTCAAAGTGGAAATAAGGATTTATCTGGAAACAGGTGAATACTTGGAGATGAGCTACCAGAAAACATGAGATGTGGCAAAAGAAGTTCTGAGCAGAAAGCTTATAAACATACAGGCATAAAACCAATCCCAGGAGAGAGCCCAAATTAAATACCTTACCACTCACTTGGGGGAACTAGAAAAGGAAAAACAATCAAAATTAAAAAATCAATGGAAGAAAAGAAATAATAAAAGTTAGAGCAGAAATAAATGAAATAAAAACCAAAAATAGCATTCAAATGATCTGTGAATTCAAAAACTGATTCCCTGAAAAAAAATATACACCCCTAGGTAGACTCACTAAGAAAAAGAGATGAAAATCCCTACTAACAAAAATCAGAAATGAGAGTGGTAAAATCACAACTGACATCAATGAAATACAAAGGACCTTGGTGGTACATATGTTGTAAAATATGAACTGAGATTCAATTTCAATAATTTCACAAAATTCCTTTTGGGAATGAATGAAATATAACTATTAAAAATAACTAAATAACACATGTTAATAAAGATGTGGAGAAATTGGAATACACTGGGATATAACGTGTCACAGCTCACAGCTACTTTAAAAAACAGTATGGGAGTTCCTAAAAATTGAAAGCAGGATTGACGCATGATCCAGCAATTCCACTTCTGAATGTATGTGTGTGTACCTAAAAGAATTGAAAGTAGGGACTTGATAAGATATTTGTACAGCTATATTCATAAAAGCGTTGTTCAATGTGGGCAAAAACCATCAAGTAGTGTCTGATGGATGGATGGAAAAACAAAATTGGCGTATTCACACAATAGAATATTAAGTCCTGAAAAGGTAGACTATTCCAATAAATGTTATAACATGGAAGAACATTAAGCACATTATACTAAGTGAAATGTCAATAACAAAAGGACAATTACAGTTTGATTCCACTTGCATGAGTAATTAAATTAGTCAAAATCAGAGAAGGAAAGCAGAAAGCAGTTACTAGTTAGGGAGAGGGGGCGAATAGGGAATCTATGTTTAATGAACATAAGTTTCAGTTTAGGAAAACGAAATATTGGGGGATAGATGGTGGTGATGATTTTAAAGTAACATGAATATTCTGAATACTAATGAGCTATACACCTAAGATGGTTAAGATGGTAAACTTCACTTTGTATATTTTGTCAGAATCAGACAAAAAAAAAAACCTGTAGGAACTATACCAGGGGAAAAAATCTTCAGATATTAAGACATTAACTAATACTCCAGGGGCAGGTTTATCCCGCTTTAAGAACTATTTAAAAATGGCAATAACATGTATTGTGAAATACGTAGAAAAATGGAAATACCAATACACTAATGTTTCCATTGCAAATTGTTTCAGCTTTGGAGAGCAATTTGTTGGTATCTGGTGTATATTAACACATACTTATTCTAGAAAACAACAATTGTATTCCTAAGTATACACCTTAGAGAAATTCCCTCATCTGTGTGCAATGAGAGTTACCAAACTGTTTTCATCATTGTTGTTTGTATTAAAAGAAAAAACTTAAATTCTAATCACCGGAGCTGATTTAAGTATATGCTAGTATATTTAGGACATGTAATAAACTATATTCCTGAATAGATATCATAATGACACAGATGCTACAAATTGGTAACAATACATTTAAATTATGCAAAATAATGCTGTGCAATTATTTATAAACATGAAGTAAAGAAGTGTAGAAATTTAAATGAATGAAGGATATACATTAAAAGATTTTTATTAACCTTGGATGAGATTGTGTGGTGAGAGAATTTAATACAGAGATTGTAAAGATGACACATGAAATTTCAAATATTTTTATTTTATTATTTAAATTTAAATGATGAGCACACACACTTGTTCTTTATACATATCTATAATTCTAAAGTAGTGCATAATGCATTTTAAAATGACATAAAATTCATATGCAAACAAAATCATTTCTTCATCCCATAAACTTAACGGAGTCTGGTACAGTTTTTACTTTGAAGCCCATTAATCTTATGAGATATTATATAGAGCATTGTTTCTCTTGGGCAAATGCCATTTTAAAACTTGTGTTTTTGAAATAAAGTAAGAACAAAAGCAGCCTTTATGAAATAGCATTTCAATGTAAAACAATTCTATGATTCCACTATATCTCTCAAGTTGCATTTGACAGTGTAGTTACTGGATATTTATGCAATCTTCTTCCTTGACAAATAATATACTGCTCCATTGATAGACACTAAATCAACATTCATTTAAATAAAATTAAATAGTTTTAGTGCCGAGGTTTGTCTACCTTCTTATTAATGCAATAAGAAGTGAAATATGTCCTATATCTGGAAGAAAGCATGATAGCACAATGTGTAATACTAAATTGTAGAAAATAATACTAACATAGTGAAGGAGGGAATGTATTTGACATTACTGTAGAAGATACTCGATGTTTTTTTCTTGTGAAAACTACCAGTTCAACAAATAATTGATGATGAGTATGAATAGAAAAATAAAAGTGCAAAAAGGACCTTTTTCCAAGTTCAAAGTCGATAGAAATTCAGGCAGTGACTGCTTCTGACAGCTTGTTATTCTATAGGTTCATAGATGAGAACGAATTCAAACTTTGGTATCTTGCCATATTCCCCTCATGTTGATAAATATCAATTTTAAATTTGTCAGATAAGAAGACGTCTCATGCACTTGGTAGAAACAGAGATCCATTTACTTTTAAATATCTCTTGCTCTAATATTAGATCATAAATTACTTGACAATTAAAGATGGCAATGCATTTTGCTGATAGAGTTCTTGGCCATATAAAAATGTTTTATGGAGTTTAACAATTTGAAATACTGAAAAAGAGGTCAAAGTCATTTAGATTCAAAAGAAACACTACATTCAAAGTGAAGAGTCTGCCATCACCTTTCTATGTAACTTTCACTCAAATTCAACTTTTTGAATGATTTTGAAAAGTTACCCTATTAATACTAACCAAAGCTAAAGGATAAAATGATTTGACCAAATTACAAAGTAGGTGAATGGCTCCATAATCTTAGTAATAAGGTGAGGCAATTTATTACTATGGAAACATGTGACCTTTAAATAAGTAAACTGCTTCTTGTTAATTTAATTTTTCATTGGGTGAAAAGCAGATAGAATGATTTGGTTTTCTCTGGCACAGTATAAAAACATCTGTATCTCATTCACAAGTGCAGAAAAATTATATATACATATATAGGATTTATAACTATATATATATATGTTTTAAAATGTTGATAGATGTAACATGTTAATGTGGAATATGTAACAACATAAAGATTTAAATATTCTATAACTTTATGTTGTAAGGATTCTGTATTCTGAAAGAGCATTAAAAAAGTCTATCAGTTATATATACTTCCCTGCTCAATAACACATTCACAAGTAGCCTGTCCTAAGAGTTATAGCTTTAGGTCCTTTCTACATTCCATATTTGTTAGTTCACATTTCTTTAAGAGAATTAAAATTTCAAAGTTACCCTGTTATATATTTTTTCAGCAGGAGAAAAAGTAAAAGAAAAAATTACACTGCTCACCATTGTTAGTAAGATTATATGTAATTATTTAATGAAAAACATAATCGCTTAAACATTTCAATATTGACTCCTGTGTAAATGAACAAAATGTCAGTCCTCAAATTTTTCAAGAGTTCTCTACATTTATGTCCCCTCTTGCTATAAAATCTTAAGTCTATGAATGCTAAAATCGATCATACAATTTCTGTGTTTCCAAATACCTACCAAAGTGGAATAGATCAACTATGTAAAAATAAAATAGATTCCATTTGAACTGCTATTGATTAGTGTACATTTTTTTTCCTAGAGGAAAAAGGAAAAACTTATGAACAAGAGAACAAACAGAAACAGAAGTGAAAGTTTTTATGCCATTATGACATTTACATGCTATTTTTTTCAATTTTCTTTTTGTTGATTGTGGTAAAATACACATAACCACTGTCGTCTTAATCACTTTAAATGTGTGGTTTAGACTGTTAAGTACATTCACGTGTGGGACAATTGTTTTCCAGGTCTCTTTTTATTTTGCAAAGTTTAAACTCTGTACATGGTAAATAACAACTCCCCCTTTCTTCCTTTCTCCAATCACTGGAAATCCCCACACTATTTCAGTATCTCTGATTCTACTTTTAAGTACATGACACAAGTGGATTCAAAAAATAATTGTAACTGACTTATTTCCTGTAACATAATGTCTTCAAATTCATCCATGTTTTCAG
Organism: Solenodon paradoxus; assembly: GCA_004363575.1. Lineage (NCBI taxonomy): Eukaryota > Metazoa > Chordata > Mammalia > Eulipotyphla > Solenodontidae > Solenodon > Solenodon paradoxus. The sequence goes on along the minus strand of RJWH01000207.1, from coordinate 3,916 downwards.
ATGTGTCAGAATCGCCTTTGAAAAAAAAGTTGTAAGCAGGAATGAAGATGAACAGGCAGGCAGGCAGGAAGAGAGAGGAGGAAGAAGCATTCTGTTTATTTTATTTAGTTGCTCATCTTTGTTGTTTCCCCAGCACACAGGTCTTGAACGAGGAACCTTGGGATGTATGTGAACTAATGCCAGATGGACTAACCCACTAGGCCATCAGTTGTGTGAGTCTCCATTGAATAGTGTGTGTAGATGACATTTTATTTATCCATTCATCCATTGATGAATACTCTGGCTGTGTCCACATTTTGCCCATTGTGAATTATGTTGTAATGAACATTATTGTACAAATATCTCTTCAAAACACTGCTTTTTCATATTTGTGGGTATATATTCAGTAGTGCATCTTGATATTGCACTGGTCTGCCACCTAGAAGTGAAGGAGGTTCGATAAACACATTGCTTCTGCCCCAGAAGCACCCCAAACCCAGCACCCCTGATCCCTAAGACAGGCAGTGTCTCCGCATCATTAGGTTTGGTGCTTGTGGTTATTTATATGAAGAAAAGGAAATTATTATGCAAAAAATTTTACGTGACCTCATGTTCTTTGCAGCACTGGTTACACAAGCCATCACCTAGAAACAACCTAAATAGCCATAGAAAAATGACTGGATAAAGAATGCATAAAAAACGAAAAAGGGAAATATAGCTTGGCAATTTTCTTTTTCTTTTCTAAAAGGATTGTCAGTTTTTCTTTTTTTATTTAAGGAAATATACAGGCAGGAATGAAGGAAAGTAGGCAGGCAGGCAGGGATTGAGAGGAGGAAGAAGCATTCTATTTGTTTTATATAGTTGTTTATCTTGGTTATTTCCCTGGACCCCAATCTTGAACTGGGTCCTTTGGGTTGTATGTGGGCTATACTCTGTAAATGAAGCTAGTAGACCACCAAGGCACGCACTGGCAATTTTCTAGTTTTTAAAATTGTTTGTTTTTTCCTCAAGCTAGTTCCCAATGTAAACTGTATGTCTCCTAATTATAATCAAAGTAAGTTTTGACAAAACAGGTAAGACATTTGGTAAAGGGACTGATGTTCAGAATTGTGATACCTATATTGGTAATACATCTTGATAAATGTGTCTTTAATTTTTAATTTAACTTGAAATTTAATAAAAATATTAATGCTTAGAGGTGCTGGTGCAGTGTAATAGTGATAAATAAAAAAGATTTCATAGTTAAAATACATTTTAGCATTACCTATTTTCATGGTAAAGTAAACATTTGCAGTATTTTGTAGCTAAGAATTTAGCAACTGCCTTTGAGGAATGTCAATATATCTTCTGCTTACCTTTTTATTTCATTTACATTTTAATGAGATTTGAAATATCTAGAATGAGTGGGGTTAGGTAATTACCACAGTGAGTGTTAAAAACAACAGTAAATTTTTCTAGCTATATTAATGTTAGTTGTTTATTATGGCATAGCAATGACAAAAATAATCTCTAGCTCATAAACTAAAAATAAATATTTGTTTCACCTAGCTGTGATAAACATTCTAAATAATAAATGATTGACTGTATATATATATTAATAGTTTTTAAAATAAAACTTAATAACAATTGAATGCAAAGAAAAAGACTAAAAATACTGCTCTACTAGTATTTAAGAAAAGGTCAACGTTTAATGTATTAACTTATAAAAACTGGATATAAAATACATTTTAAGAAAGATATTTCTTATCTATGCCTCTACTGGTTAAGAGTTTCATTAAGAAGGAAAATATTATATATATTATATCTTTATATATGTGTACATGTTTTTACATATACACATATCTGTACATATATATATATGTACAGATATACATAACAGATATACATTTTAAGAAAGATATTTCTTACCTATACCTCTATTGGTTAGAGTTCCATTTAGAAGGAAAATATTATATATATTATATCTTTATATATGTGTATATATGTAAACACATATACACATATATATATACATACATACAGATATTCATATTATATTATTGCCTAAGCAAATTTAAGCTCCTTAGAGCAGGTTCTCAGGAATTAATGGGAGATTTCAGAATGAACTGGAGAGTCAATACGCAGCTGTGATTTCTTTTTCAGGAAAACTTCAGTTCTAGAAATAAATTTGACTGAATCAGGCTCACCCATATTATCTAGAATAATATTAGTCAATATAAACTGATTTTAATCACATTTAATTACATCTACAGAATGCCTTACCAGAAGCTCTTGTGTCTGACCTATGAATTGCAGCCTAACCAAGTTGATACCTAAGCTGTCCACCGCACAGACTCCTTGAAATTGAGAATCTGTTACATGATTGAAATGATCTTTAAAGTTTGGAATAACTGACAAGCAGTTTAGATAGACTAATAAATAAGCACATATATGGAAAGCTGAGAAGTGCATGTTCTCTATACTTCAAAAATTATCAGTTCTATTCATATTGAAATGTTTTTGTTTTGAAGGACTTTCAATTATAAACACAAGCAAGTATGTCTTATAAGTAAGTTAATAATTTGCTATACCTGTGAAATATTTTTTAAAATTCTTACAGTATGCTCAGAACAGAAATACGAACAATTTCTCCAAAACTATCAACAAAAGTAGCTCTGAATAAACAAATTGAAGTAATAAAAATATTAGTAAAGTATTTTATTAATATTCACTTCTAATAAAATTTAACACTTCATTTGCATGAATGAACAAATACAAAGCTATTCAAACTTACAGATTAGTCATTCATTCAACCCATATTTAGTAAAATTTATGTCAGGAACCAGGAAAATGACATAGTTGTTACTGTTTTCCGGTAGAGCTTGGGATTTCATAGACAACATGAAGCAAATATTTACAGAAATAAATAATATATATATATATATATATATACACACAGTCATAGGGACAAAGATGAAATATGACACTTAGATCACACATATCTGAGGGTCGAATGTAATTATTTAGAATTTGGAGAATGAGTAGTTGGATGGAAATTCATTTAGATCAAGTGAATGTGTAATAATAGGCAATACTTTTGAATTTTCATTTTAGTGATTTTTTTTAAAAATAAACATCCAGTGGTCTCCAGACCACAGTAAAATAAGACTCCCACATTGTTCAGAAAATAATTGTCATAAAGTTTTGGAATATAATTTAAATATATGCTATTCTTCCTAAAATTCATGCAGAACTATTTTATAAAGCATTTTCATATGAGCATGTCCCTTTTTAACTATTTTTTGATCCAATGTCAATATAAATGTATTCATATAGGTGAAATTTATGTAAAGTATAAGTAATTCCCATTAAAAAAATGAAGGATATTCCCATTATTTAACAATGATTTATAGAACTTCACACTATATCTAGAATTTCCAAAATTTGAGGAAATACATAAATATACAAATCCAAGAATTTAAACACTACCCAAATAGGATAAATACAAAAAGAACCACAAGAGACACATTATAATCAAATTATTGAAAGCCACAGATGAAGAGAGACTTATTGCAAATGATAAAATTAATTTGTTAAATACAAGGAATCCTAATCATTTTATTAGCAGATTTCTTCACAGAAAACTTAAAAATCAGCTATCAGCAGAGTGATATATGTAAAATGTGCTAGAAGAAAGAACTGTCAGCAAGAATTCTGTATCTGATAAAAGTGTCCTTCAAAAAATCTTAAATGATAAGAGTGTTTTAATGATCTGTACTCTTAAGGAATATTCTAGATAACCAATATTTATTCCCTAATTACTTCATGGTCCTGAGTGAAGTAATTCTTTAAATCCTGTGATTTGTAACATCTCCTGAAGTTCAAAAGAAGCATTCTCTTTATAATGATAGCATTTGAACAAAACATTTTGAAGACTTTATGATTTTCCTCTGTATGC